>JABBOT010000076.1:0-329161 GCA_016165875.1 Acanthopleura granulata | reverse complement strand
CCATCGAGGAAGTGGTGACGTTAGGTATGGAACGTGAAGATAATGTGGTTAGGAGACCGGATGCACTCGTCTGTTTTGAACGTAACGAGGATGTGAAGATAATGTGGTTAGGAGACTGGGTGTAACTCGGCTGTTTTGGAGGCAACGAGGAGGCGGTGAAGCCAGACATTGAATATGAAGACGATTCAGTTACAAAACTCTTCGTACTGGTTCCTGTTGAAGACAAAAAATCCATAGATGATCCACACATTGGTGGCACAGTAGCACTGTGAATGGCGTCAAAGATGTCCCTATAGCTCTTGCCACAATATTGCAGGTATGAACTTTGGCACTTCTTCAGGTCATGTACGTATGAACACAGAGCTGCATTTATCTCTACTAGCCATTTTTACCCCCTCGTAATGCCTTGGAGTCTTCAGTTCAATATTTGGGCATTGCAACTGCGGAGTCGAAAAGCAGTACAATTTCTTACGTCAATCTGACAGTCGCCGATGCAAGACTTCTGTGCCATAAGCTCGGCTGTGTTGCTCGGCTCATACATAACACCTACAGCATCAGGCATCCTTTGATAGTTGTCGAGCTGTCGCCTTATTGCCAGACTCGTCCTTCCGCAATCCTCGACAACTCTCTCCACACACTTCAGTTCTTTTTCTGCACTGGTAGCGCAGTAAGCCTTGGTAGCTTCGGCGTTGGCGAAGGTTTTAGTAAAGTCTGTGGCTTCATTAAACTTTGGTAGACACATGATAAGCTCTCGGACGGCCTGGTTAGCTGACGACGGGCAGGCGTCAGTAACAAGGTGAGAAACACCCAGCCACTGGACAATCACGAGTAGAGTCAAAGGGGCCCTGTATTCCATAATGAAAATCTGGAAATAAAGCGTGATTAACTACTGCCTCGCTAAAGTTAGGTAAATTTAACCGAGCTTATCGGTGTCGGCTTGTGTCGGCTTTAGGCCATCGGTATTTCGTAACAGTTCATTCTGCTAATTTTTACGTGTGCCTCTAAATACAGCACCAGCGAGTTTACCAACGAGACATACGGTGACGTGGATCCGTTAAGCCCCCGTCCTTTGAACAGGAAAACCACAAACAAATCTGTTTATTTATAGCAAAGAAGAGGCTTTTTTGTACGATGATCACATAATACACAGTTATGGTTTGTGTTTTGTTTTAAATAACAATATCGCACAAAAGTTAAATTGATGCATGACGACAACTTTCATCTTCTGTAGCATGTCAATATTGTATATTTTTCTGCTAAGGTTGATCTTCCCCAATAGGTTTGGACATCATTGAGGTTAACAAAGGTTATACAGCGCTTTTCAGTTCGGAGGCTTCTGGGATACCAGGCGAAGGGATTTTCGTTGCTCCTGCAAGCCACTCGGGTTTCCTCAACTAATAAATAAACTTGATCGTCCGTGTATAAATGAAACATTCTTGATTTACAGATTCAAAGACCAAATAAATAAGTAATTTTCTCCATGACCTTTATCATTTTAAGACTGAGTCATCCTGGCTAGGGCTGACCTGTAAGGAAGTAAGAAATATCTAAGATCCGCCTGTTTTAAGCAACTGTTTTAAGGTAATTACGATTATATTAAAATCCCTTCATACAATACAAATTTTGTATCCGTCAAGAACATCCATCATTGTTTGCTATTTAAGTAGACGGTAGGCAAGGTGAAAAACTCCTGCCATTATTATTATCCTTTGATAGGATAATAAACATTCATCTATTTCCCTGATTGTAGCTTTATGCAGTGGTGAAAATATTTTAACCTCTGTGGTACGATCCGTGATATAGGTGACTCTTATATTGTGATTTAGGTATTTTGTGCGTGTGGTAAAAAGGCTTACTCTGTATATCCCAAGCAATACACCAATAAATGTTCGGTGTACAAAATAAATTCAACATTTGTTTCGCTTCACATCGTGGTCTTGGTCCGATTCTCAACAATACATGTAAAAGTGCGCAGTGCACAAAGTATGAAACCAGAGCAACGTTGGCCTCTTAAATGTAGTTAAACTATGGCCACCGTAATTTGTCCTGTATAGTAAATGGCGTGGTGCATTTTTCACTGAGCAACAAAAAAAACTGTAAAGAAAAAAAAAAAGGAAAATCAATGAAAACAGTTTTGGCTACGGTTCTACCCGGCGGTGTGTTTGACGCAGAATTAGGTCACATCGTTTATGTTGACCACCTCTCCATCCCTCCTGCTCTCTTTTTCTCTCTTTTGTCTTGATTTCTAGAGTCTGGTTCTGGAACCGTGAAAACCTAAAAACAAAGGCATGGATGGTGCATGCATATCATGCCGAAGTACAAGTGACACAAATGTCAAAACCAGTAAGTATAAAATAAGCTGCAAAACTGGGTTTAAAGGCTTTCACTTAAGTCAAAAATTGTTTTGAGGAATCGGCCCCAAAGGTATGAAGTGGTTTACACATGATTGCTAACGGCAGTTTCTGTGATGAGAATCAGGGTAGTGTAAATGGTAGTTCTGTGTAGCCTCCAGACTTCCCAAGATAGCTGTAATCTTTCTATAAGAATGAATCTTAAACTATAGGCAAATTTCATGCTCACGTTAACTGAATAAAATGCTGAAATACAAGCTGTGCATGCAGAGAACTCGTAAGCAGAGTCATTTTTTATTGATTTATCTGATTGGTGTTTTACACCGTACTTAAGAAAACTTGACTTATATAAGACTGTGAGCAGCATTATAGTTGGGGAAAACCCGGCAGAGCCTGGAGGAAACCCACAACCATCCACATTTTATTAGCAGGCATACCAAGGTATGGCCCGAGAGGAAGCCGACATGAGCTGAAAGTGGAGTAATAAGTTTATTATCTCTGTTGTCATGCACAAATATTGGCTGTATTACAGATCTGGTTGCCTTGAAACAGGGAGACGACAACGCCTGTTTTTTTTTTTCACTCTAAGAGTCATCTTATGATCTAATGAGACAACAGTGTTTTCATTCAATTTTATCATTGTATCGATTTGGTCATTAAGGTGAACAAATTTAATGAAGTCGTTAAAAGATGATTTCATTCGTCAGGCACCTAACAGTTAAGGACTTTGTGGAATAATGCCTCTCGCAAACCTACCTGTTGCATATGGTGCCGATTGAAAAAGTGTTACTCTCAGCGGCGCCAATTATGTTAATAAGTATGTTGATAAAAATAAATGACAGAAGATTTCAGTTATTTTTTATATTATATCAGCTACGGAGGCTCGTGCTATAAAACAAGGGGAACACAATTGATTTAGAAAAACGCATGACTTTAATATCGTCATTAAAATAAAGTAAAAAGCAATTGAATAATTAGCGATTAACAGTATTTCAGCCATACCGTGACGAGAACATTTTAGAAACAGGAAATAGTTTCCTTTAAACAAAAGAATGATAATATCCGAAATGAGAACAAATTGGAAACAAATGTTACTGATAGGAACAAGCTAAACGAATTAAAAAAAACGAGCGAAAAACACTTTTTTACAATAATTTTAAAACGATTTTTTTTACTTTAACCATGCCATCGGTAGCAGGACTGCCAAATAATTGAAATGTAGACACAACTGTGGCAAAGAACACATGTGAGATATAGTCTTGGCGAGGACAGTTATGCCTGAAACGATGCCGGCTTGTTGCGTGCAGCCTGCCCACACGAGAGAGATCCAGGTTATTTGTCATCTACGTCAAGCTTGTCATCAGGGTTCAGGTTTTATTCTACACTCCTAGGTAAAATGGTAACAACGTTCACCCATAATGGGTGTAAATTGCTTGTCCAATTAAGCACGCCCTTTGAAAGGGTGTGAATTAACACACTAAGACAGGAGGTTGACTAACACCTTTAAGAAAAGGTATAAATTTTCATCATTTGGAAAGTGTGAATTAGCACCTTTATAAAGGGTGTGGATTAACACCCCTTGGAAAGAGGGTGACTTCGCACCATTTGGGGAATTACCACCCCCTCAGAAGGGGTGTGGTTTAACACCTTTTCCAAATAGACACCTTTGAAAAATTAGGCAAAATAACACTTTTTGGAAAAGGTGCAAATCAACACCTTTAAAACAGGTGTGAATTAACACCTTTCAAGAGACGGTGTTAACTAGCAGACATTTGCACCGTTTAGAAAGGGAGTGCAGTCCAATTTAAATGGTTTACATACTATTGAGAATGTTAACAGCATAAGGCCAATGAAGGAGATTATCCGGCTGTTCCATTTAAATGACTCAACACTGCATTTCGAACTACATTCTCTCCCATGTTCAGTCAGGGTCCTACACATAGGTAACCCACAGGTGATCATGGAGGACATGCCAATACAGCAGTGGCGACTTCTGCTCAAAGAGACTATACATTATATTTTCGGCTTAAAAATCCACCTCCATGTGTAATCCCTTTATTCACTGAAAAAGATCTTCGCAGTGAAATACCAACCCTATGTCTATCGCCTATAAATTATCTAGTTGAAATGAAAAATCCTCCAAGTTTCAAAAATCGACCCGAGTGAGGATGTACACAAACCGTTTTGCCTAAAACGGTGAAATCTGTAGCGTTTTCACTGAAAATCTGAGGTAAAGTTTCCTTAATCTCACCCTAAACGTAAAAAACATGTATGAAACATGCACAATACGAAAAGACAATAGGAGTTATTCTGAAATGATTGTGTACTTTAATCAAAATGAAGATTGAACCATAGTAATTCTTCCTGTTTACATGTTAAATGAAAACTATCGGTTTGGCCAAAAGGGCGACAACTCCATACACCTGAATGGGCTATTAGTCCTCTTACTGTGTGTAACATTCATCCTTACACATTGTATAATAATTTACAGCATAACCATACACACACCGTTGGCACATCATAGGTCCGTTTAATAAACATGGTGTAACTTACGTCAAATGTAGCTGTCATGACAACACCTGTTGAAGAGATACGTCGCATGGTAATTGTGTTTGACGGACGGTTATACCTTCTTCGTTAAGCGCGTCCCAGGATATTTACTAACCACCCTAAATGCTCAACTTGCTCAAGGTAACAGTATGTATATACTGCTCTGTTGCCAGAAGTGTTCAAAACGCATAGTGAGCGTCTTTCATTGTGTTAAAGGGAAAGACCTCGTAAAAATGAAATTATCGTGAGTGAAAAGACCATGAAAACCTGTATCTGAAAATACCTTCACTGATGTTTTTAGATTTTTTTTCTTCACCAAATTAATTTCAGTTAATTGTTTTGATTTTATGGTGTGTAAAATGGGACATATTAATAATGTGTGTCAACCGTGACGTCACAAAACTTTTGTACATCTTAATGTTCAGGTCTGAGTAAAATTCTTGTAAACCGTACTCCTGTGATGTGTCCCTTCGTGTAGAAAAGCGAATAAGATGTTTAAGTTCTGCTTTGGGCCCCAGAAAGGTAGGCTTAGCGTCACTGTTGACACACATGATCAAAATGGTCCATAAAACCCACCATACAATGAAAATATTTGACTGCATTTAATTTGGTGAAAAAATTCTGAAAAAATCAGTGAGTGTATTTTTAGATGCAGTTTTTAATGGTCTTTTTACTCACTGTAACTTAATTTTTTCTGGGTCTTTTCATTTATGCTCCATTACCCATTGCTCGACTATGTCGCAAATTAATTCTTGCTGTACACCGAGAAAAAATTTCTCACTGAATCTTTGAAAACAAACTTTTAACAAGGTCGGGTATATTCTATTTCATGACAAGGCCACTGAGTCCAGGATAGGGTGAGACATAGGATATAAAGAAGCAGAGCGGGGAGAAGTTCGGGAATGTCCACTGAGACCCGGGTAACATCAGCTACGGAAAATTAAGATGACGCCCAGAATCACACTGGTGTGAAAGTTGGGTATCATCTGTTGCATGGCACGGTGATATGCTGAGTTCACGATAACATCACGTTCGGAATATGAAGATGATTCCCAGATACACAGCGGGGTGAAAGCTGGGTATCATCTGCTGTATGGTATATGCGGTGATATGCTGAGTCCAGGATAACATCAGGTACGGAATGCAAAGATGCTCAGAATTAGACCCATGAGAACACTGTGGGGTTGTCCTTGACGAAATTTCCTACACAGTAAGACGGTACTTCGGTATGCCGAATCACTTTGATGAGCTCCTGTACCTTTTGGCCACAATTTTGGCCATACAGGTTATGACACTTTGACACATCTCGATGATATTCACAGCGTTTTATACGCTGCTGTTCCTCTACCCATGTTTTCCCTTTCGTGGAAATCTATAACTTTAAACTTCCTTCCAAGGACCTTTGCAGACTTTTTCGATGGGCAACACAAAGATTTACGCCATCTTGCTGGCGTGAGATGCAAGTCCTTTGTTCAGAATCCGCGCCAGTGTTTTCACACCAGAAATTGACCAGTGTTCGGTAGCCGGTCACATTTATTAGCTTGGCAACATCTGGACAGTCCTCAAACACTTTACTAACACACTGGTTTTCTGCGGTGGTGTTGTTGATGTACTAAGGCTCAAGTTTCGTCGTCGTGCCCAAAACATGGAAGAACAGCAAGGCTTGATCAAACTTGTACAGACACGCCGATATCTGCTGGAGTGCCTCTTTGCCAGTCGAGAGTGGACAAGAAGTCTGAACCAGCTGTGGAACGGTCATCGACTGAACAGTTATGGTCAAACCCCATGATATAAGGCAGGTAAGTGATTCAACAATGCTGTAAAACCCTATCTTATAAGGAGACTAACTTTTTCTACCATGCTGTGAAGCTCCACCATATAACACAGGTCAGTGGGTCTAAAACTCCATTGTACAAGTTGAATAAGTAGCTCCAGAGTTCTGTTAAACATCATTATAAAAGATAGATAGGTGTGGCTGTATTGTACTGTAAACCTTACAGTAAAGTATGTATGTATGTGTGTGCATGTATATGTAACCTTGGGTTATACGTCGTATTTTTAGTAAACCTATACCTGTTTTCGTAAGAATACGACTCAATGCAAAAGTTATTAAAGAGTAATCTTCATCAGGCTCGATCTTTCTCATTAACCAAGCGGTATATTGATAACTGGCTAGCTATAAACAACCCGTATATAGCAAAGGCTGTGAAAGATATATATCCACCCTCGCTTTGTTTAAAGGCAACTGCAGATTCTCCAGATGGTATATTTTATCTGGACTTGTACAAAGACGACAATGGTTTCCTATCACGCCTACTTTATCACAAGAGGGATACTCTCAATTTTGATGTTGGACAGCAATATACCGAATGGTCCCGTATATGGTGTATACATATATCAAACAGATCTTGTCTGATGATTTCATTCAAAGTCACAAGTTATTGCAACAAAAACTAGAATACACTCGCCTTCACTCTATGTTTGTTAAATTTTACAAAGTACGCCTCTCTTGTTGGTGAACACCAAATATACGCGATTTGGAAACTGATTTTATACATCCGCCTAGAACATTCATTGCGTATTTTCGTCATTATTCAAATCTCTTGACTGCTTCTCCTTTCATGAATCCATCCTAATATTTAGATCTCATATATTTTCTTAGTCCTTTGGTGGTTTGTGTTATTGGAAACTGGTCTTGCGATTATTGACCCTGAACGCCTATTTTGGTTGACGACTGGTATTTGAATGTCGTTTTCTACCCCTAGGTTCAACAGTGTTTGTGTTATATGACAGCGAGAATGTATATATGTACTGTGCCTTTTTGTGGCAGAGCAAATCCATACCACCAAAGCGTTGCCTTCATGGGAGCATGATGTCGAAGACACCAGACGTGACACCCAAACCCAGTCACATTATCTGGATACCGGGCAGACCAGAGCGCTAAGCGAGTCAGTCAAGTGCGATTTTTAAAGTCTTGGGTATGATCATACCAGAGCTTAATCCCGGACATCCCGATATCGATTAGGACGCTCTAACCACCAGGCCACCAAGTCTGTCTTACCGAGCTGTAAAACCCCGTTACATAACACAGTTAAATAGCTCTACTGTGATATAAAACTTCGCACCTTATATAACACCGGTAAGTTTTTGTATAGCGTGCTGTAACCTTCCATCAGATAGGTATCTGACAGCAGGTTTGGAGTATAGTATTGATGTAAGATCAATAAAGCCTCGTTGATAATTTGGATTAAAACATGTTTGTTATCTTTTTCAGAAATTATTTCTTTCTTTATTTGTATTTTTTTTCACATCGACAAATGTCGACCATATATACTAAATCCCTAAAGAACTTGCATTATTTTCAAACCATTGGCTAATGAAAAATCACGGTTCCAGAAAGCAGGAATTCTACCATACATGTTCATCCAGTGGATTTATTGTTGTGTTTATTATCAAGTTTTTGCGTGATAAAGCTCCCTATGCATTGAGTGTATCTACCGAGATACACTGGTTACACTTTGTATATCTTTGCCGATATATGTTCCCCAAGAGTGCTCAAACTTTCCACATCATTTCGATATAAACTTAAATTTTGCCATTTCCGTTTGGTGAGGGCTAGCCTTCTTAACCAAAATATTTTTAAGGAATGTACAAATGATACCAAGTTTATATGAGGAAGTCCACCTTCATCGCAGTTTTTGATCGTAGTTGATCTTTGTTTCCTGTCTGGGCCGTCATTCTGTAAGAATTTTTAATGTAGTACGTTTATTTCTCTCAGTTTAATGTCTAGGGGGCTTGGGAGGGAACGAAACAAGGGCATTAACTTTGACAACATAAAAACTACAGCACCGAGAGTAAATCTAGAGCGGCGACGACAGTGTGGTAGATAGTAAATGATCACACATGACCACGTTATTGGGGTATTGTTTTAAGTGTTCAAGTAAATATTTATTAAGTAACAGTTTACACACCCCTAACATTATGGCTGAAGTAGAATTAACTGGGAAAGAATTACAGTGATGTCAAATGCAATTTATTAGAAATCACTGGTCTAGAATTACTCAAAGTGCTGTGTTATCATCACATTTAACACATTTAGCAAGGCGAGAGAATTTATAACTGTTTGTTTTTCCCGTAGCAATGATGGGTTTCTGATTCTCCATCTTTGAATGTCATTTGATGTGTACAGTGTTTTATCTTTTCAGCTGCAGTGCACACATAAATCGTAAGAGATGTAAGCTACTTTTCAAATGTATACCGTCTTTACCTAAGTAATAATTATATATCTGTAAGTAAACATACACTGTCTAAATGCATCTCCCTACATATAATCATCTAAACTACTATCATTATAATCAGTTATAATTCTGGGTGTCTTCAGGAGTTTCTGCGGGAAGAGTCACTTCCTGGTTATTTATAATTAAACGTAAACCAACACTTTATAAGAAGACTTTTTAGATGCACATATTTGTCGCCGACTGGGCCTTCAAAATGCACACATAAAGGTCCAGTGAAACAAATCTACAGAAAGTTAATACAGGTGGACAAATGTAAAGGTTCTGTTGACATGTTACCCCGGGGGAAACCAACGACCACCTGCAGGTTGCTGGCAGACCTACCCACGTACGGCCGGAGAGGAAGCCAGCATGAACTGGACTTGAACTCACAGCGACATATAATATATAAATATAGGCATGGTTACATTCTCAGAGGAACTCAAGCATGAATCGAACAATGGATGTACATGTAATGCACGGATTCACGAATGAGAGTTAAGCGTATCTTCCGTGTAGCCTTAGGAGGAAGTCCTAAAAAAATGTATATTAATTAAATGAAAATACTTTTATACAAACGTCACAAACATTGATGAAACAGAACAAAGAATTGGATTATAAATTGGAAACGGAACAGCCAGAACTCAAAACCAGAAAAATCGCTTGTTTCTTTTTTTTTCCACTTAAGATATTTAAATATATACATGGCTTTGATCTTGAAGTGAACGGAAAGATACGGAAATAATCACAATATGAAATAAAAGATCGATCTCAAAATTTCACTAATTCTGGTGAATTAGCCAGAAATTACGCTCTTTCCTTCCCGCCATGAAAGCCTTAATTGTGGAATGTAGCCACCTCTGTGTAAAAGAGGACGTAACTGTAAAAGTAATTTTAATCCAATCGCAAACTTATTTATGGCCGGTTTAGTGGATCGGGTCGGTAACCCATTGTCATTATCATTATTTCTTCACTTTGCACAACGCGATTCGGATACAAACGAATTCATCTTCATTTTGCACAGTTGGCTGATGCAACTTGTTCTTTCAAAGCACAGACCAGAAAGGAAGGCGCTCGGCTTGGCGTTTGAAAGCTTACGGCGATAAAGCAGACGTTTCTCAGAGAACTTCCAAAATACTATCGGATAAAATTCTTCGAACCTTACTCCTTTCACTGCCACTTACGTTATACTTCCCATGTCTATTCTTGTACGATCTATCTCTGACCTTCTCTTTCTGTTATAGGTTGATATGGGACTTGCGATTAGCCTCTTGGAACGCCCCTTTGTGGTTTACGAGAGGTGTGCTATTATCAGACTTAACGACAACCTTTACGAAATAAGACTTAACGAAATAAAGTAAATTGGCAAGACTCATATATCACACTGTCGTCACTGCTCTGGTTTTTCTCTGTATACTGCTGTCCATAATATATACGCATATATCCGATACATAGGCGAGGCAGTGTTCGATGACTCAGTCGGTTTTAGGGTCGCTTTGGATGATACGGCTGAGGATTTGTGTCGGCAGGTGCATGGCGAACGGCGCTGGTTTTCTGCACCCACAAGGTTACCTCTACCCTCAAAAATCTGTTTTCTGTTCACGATGGAACACCAAATAAGTAAAGAAATAAGTACATGTGAATGACCGATATATTCAGCTCTACTCCAATTCAAACAAAGAAAAACAGCCAGCTGAGTCAGGCTGACACTAACTTTCAGCAATTTCCACAAGAAAGACTTTGTATAAGAAAGCTTTTCAGGCTACAAATATACAAGCTGACGCAAATTTAAATAACAATGGGCATGAGTCTGATAAAGCCCACAGTGATAGATTTCGCAACACAAGAAACGTTGCAAAATGTACCTTGGTATACAGACACGCATACCTGTTGGCAAATAACAATGTGGTTTGAAGGCGTGAAGATAGGAGGGGCGACTTGGCATCGTCAAAATAAAAACCACCCGACCCTCTATATAGAAATTATGTATCATGAGTTGAAGCATTTAAACAGAAATTTTAAGACATGCTAGATCAACAGATCATCGAATATTAAAATGGACACTACGAATGAGGCAGTTTGTTGAAATTGGGCCCAGACTGTGGCTTTAGCAGCATTTTAGAAAGAGTTGTTAACATATGTTGGATGAACAGACAGACAAACGGACAACCAACAAACTTAAAAAGGAATGAATGTATGGATTTTTGTCACTGTGGCAATGTTGTAGTCATACTGTAACGGGACCAATTTTGAACGACGGGCCAGTACAAAATGGATTACGATACAATCATGAGAACATCTAAAGTCGACGGTCAAGTTCAAAACGGCTACATAGAAACAAATCGCATCTGAAAAATCAAAACACAATGTTTTTTAAATTTCTGATATGGAGAATTGTATAGAGGAGTGTAGAAGATCTTATATTTCATGGTATAGGCTAAAAGACATTAAATAACAATTCAAAGACAATTCAAATATCAGCTGTGTGGAACCTTTGTCGAATATGAGTAATGTCTACATCATCTGCCGGAGTATAAGTCATACTATGTGGTATATCACATGCAATGTAAAAGTCTGATTTTGAGATCCCTTCCGCCCTTCCAAATTAAATTTATTTATTTATTTCATTTTACATACTACAAAATAAAGAAAAATAATGTTTTGAAATTGCCACTGTATGTTTGACAACTTGTGTACGAATGACGCATATGGCTCTAATATTCATCAAAGATTTGGCCACTCCGACAAAACTTTAGCCCTGGGTTATGAACGTCACAAAACAATCTACCTGTGCATTAGTGAAGTTAGATATTAATGTTCAGGTTATACCAAGCTACTATAAATATGCGCCATTATAGCGGTTATCAGTTTATGGGGTAACAACAACGACGGCGTTTCCGCACAAAACACATTTATCTATCCACTGTATGGAGGCGTGGATCTCTATTGTGCTTAGCGAATAAAGCGGTATAACGTTATGGTGGATAATTTGAAGTTGTATATTTCTACAGGAGTGGACTAGCTTATGGAAGAGAAAAAAAGAATAATTCTACGTGAACATTAGCGTTAAGGTCAGATTTAAGCTGGAAACGTGAATAACTCTTCCGAGCATTTAGTGCCGTTTACCCAAGTCTCGTATTCTGGTAGACCACACGTACGCAAAAGACCATTACGAGATATTTCATCTGTGTGCCAGCTCCATGTTTTATTTACTTATTTGATTGGTGCAAACTCCATGCAGTGCAGAATCAAGTCAGTGTGACTTGGCCACCACTGTTCCCGAGACTATAGAAAGTAAATAACATGTATTTCACTCTAGTTTTTGTCAATCACGTATACCAGTGACAAATTTGAGACGGTTTACCTAAACTAAAAAGCTTCGGAACAGAAAATACATATTTGCTGTTAACTGTTGTGTAGTGAAAATAACCGCGTTTTAATGATCAAATAGCTTGCTTCACTTTTTAATTTAAAGATATTGTGTACTTAAATTTAACAGAAAACTAAAACTTCCCGATGCGTGTATTTTGTCTCATTCCAATTGTACATGGGAATTACACACAAGGGAAACAGGTCAAACCCAAAACGAAACCTTAGTTTAGTCATACTAACCGGTCAATGTTACAATCACCCCGTCGCTTCATTGCAGCATAACCCAGAGCGGATCGACGCGATAACACACGACATTCGGAAGCTGGGCAATTATTTGTTTTATGCAGCAATCAGAAAACAATATCTGTGACATTTGAATAATGTATAATGTGATACATGTATGCTTGTGACTTTGTGAACCACCCCAGCTCATTCATCCCATGCACCCATAACTTTTATTCAAATTACGTTGCAATATATTAGTAGAATTATTTTTATTTGTCATTAAATTGTGTTTCTTTTAGTGACACATTTTCAGTATATTTTTGCACTATGCACTATTCAGGAAATTGATAAACCAAGCCAGTAAATTTTGGGCCAGGTTTGTTTTTCTACAACTGAAAATATATATTTTTGTCAGTATTGCTAAGATGTTTAGGGCAAATTGCCCTTTTCCCCATCCTAAAATAATTTTTTTCCTTTCTGAAGATAGCGTTTAATTTTGCAGTACCACAGGTTCAAATTTTTACCAAAAATTCTTCACAGTCGGACATTTCAGAAAAAGATGCTCAATCGTTTCTTTGACAGCTTTACACATTTCACAAATATCGTCTTCGTCACGATTTTGTTTTATAGAGATACGATATTATGTAATAATTTGTATTGAAAATCACTCAGTTTTGTGTATGAAAAATAGAAGAAAATATATTTGTTCAATTTATTTCTTTTAGTTTAGGATTACGTTGACATTGATCATTAATATCATGTTTTTTCATACACGGAATTTAGCATGTCATAAAACAACGTTTTATTTAATTTTTGTTTCATTGGAAATTGAAAAGATGTCGGCAAATTTGGCCAGTAATAACCGACATTGTTATCCATTTCTATAACTTTGGTTCAGAATTTAGGAATGTTGGTCATTAGATTGTTATAGTCTAGGTTTGTGCCTTTAATCGTATAACATTTTCTTAAATTTTGGAAATGACAGAAATAGATGTAGTCTTGTAGGTCTCTTTCGTAGCGTACTTTATTTCTTCACGAGTTTTTTTAATAAAGAATTGTGGACGCTTAAAGTTCGAATTATACCACAAGTGTTCATCTACTACATTTGATTTTTTTCTGCAATTTTTGGTGGAAAATTTCCCAAGTTTTAATGTGTCTTTCCATAATGGGTTGTTCATTGTTTGTAATATATATTTTAGATAACCACTTCCCATGATCTTTGATATTTGATAGTGTTTATTACTAATACTTATTCCTAACAAGTTCTGTTTATTAAAAAATAATTTTCTAATCCATTTAACGTTTATTGACTGCAAATATGGAACCATATTAATAATCCATATAACTCCATTAGCACAATTATTTGAAATAATCTGTCATTTTATTCTGTCGGCCCATCATTCCATAAAAATGTACAGAGTACTGTATTAATTTCTTTCAATGGATCGTCCGGTAAGTTTGGTAGAGAAATTAATAAATGCTACATTTATTTTTAGGCACTAGTATTTACAAAACAAGGAAAGACACGTTAACACTTCAGCAAGACAATACAGAGCAGAAAAATGTAAGATGAAACGGGGTCACTCTGTCTACATCCTCGGCTGATACTGAAACAGGATGATATCTGTCCATTTTGTAGCACACTTGTGAAGATATTTGTGTGAAGTGTTTTAACCCATTTTCTAAAACCTTTCTCAAACTTCCTCCATAAAGTTGCAAGAAATGGAATCACAAATCCTCAAAATATACTGAAAGCGGTAATCCTGGTATTTCCTGTACTCATTTTTCATTGACCTCAAGCTACTGCTTAGTTCCTTATGAGTGCTTTCGCTTTCACGTTCTAGTTCAGTCAGATTCTGTTTAGCGTCATACCTTTCAATCCTTTTTTAATGTCGACTTTATCTAAACAAGTTGATGTAGCAGTATACAGGTTGTTATAATACCTATTCTACTCTTCTAAAATATCTGATGTTTTAATTATTTCCTTCCCATTGTCTAGTGTTGATTTAGTAATAAGTTTATTGGTGAAGATTCGTTTTTCCAGTGACAATAAAAATTTGGAAGGTTTTTATCCATTTTCAATGCAGTTTGCTTTTGTTCTATAGCTATAATACCTTCCAGTTGTTTTTCCCGGACACTTTCAGATTCCACTTTTACATTACATAACGTGTTTATTTGGACTTCGCTCATATTATAATAATTTTTTGAACCTGTATTCATTTTCTATCCTTTTAATCATATTTTCTAATCCAGTTTCACTTAGTCTGTCTGTTTTTTTCTTTGCCGATCAATATTAATATTTCTCTTCTTATTTTGATTAATAAGACCCCCCAAAACAAGGCATCATCAACAGTGAGTTGAAATTCTGCTTTAAGGATAGTTGAGGAGTTTTACTTTTTGGGCATCTTTTAACAGAGAGTAGTTCAATTTCCACTAGCCTTTCACCCCTTTCGCAATTTACAACCTCACTCATTCTCGTGGGTCTCGGAGATGGGGTTGTCGTTAGATCGTCAATACACTTATTTGTTCATTACAACTGTTTTTTATATTTTCCCATCTCGCGACCCTGCCAAATTAACAAGTAGAAGCGCAGCTGTACTTTGGACCAGTTGCTGGTTTTTTGGCGCAAGGTTATAACTATTTCTGACCCTTTCAGAACTCTGCCTTGCTTCATGATTTCAGTCTAAGTCTTGCTTCACCTAAATCTGACAATGGTTACCCCTGCGTTTGTATGAATGTCGTCCTGCACAAGGCCTACGCGATGGGCAAGACTGATTTTACCAGGTGTTACTGACATATGCAGCTTGCTGCATAGCATCCCGATGACTTTTTCTTCAGATTGCTGCGATGTGGAACTATCTCTCTGTATTCCGTAAACTCTAATCTGTGTTTTCGTGAGCGCTGCTCCGGATCATTTTGTTTTCAATGTACAAGTATTAGTTTCTAGTTTTATCCTGCTGAGCTCTTCCTGATCTTTTCCTATTCCATACTGAGTTCCCTCATGTCCTCTTTCAAACTTTCATTTTCACTCTCTAGATGAGAATCCGTGATTCGTGTTGTTATATAACCGTCGTTAATTTTGTCTTATTTTTTAATTCAGCTTTTGCTAAGTGCCCCTGAAGGTTTTCACCAGTGACCATGCTATCTAATTTTTACATAGTGAGATTAAACTGCTTACGACTACCTTTACCATATTTCTGTCCGTTGAGAACTTCGCCGAGAACATTTGTCCGAGTTGCTGGTTATTCCTGCGCGATACTCTGTGACGAAAAGTGTTTCCTTTTTGTTATAACATTGTTATTGTTATATTTCCTAGTTGATGTTACCCAGGACTCAGTATATAACTATGCCATACAACAGATGATACCCAGCCTACTGACCGCTTTGCTTCTGGGCGTCATCTTTATATTCCGTGCCTGACGTTAACATCAGACTCAGTATATAACTATGCCATACAACAGATGATACCCAGCCTTCTCACAGCTGTGCTTCTGCGCGTCATCTTTATATTCCGTACCTGATGTTACCCTGGACTCCGTACATATTCATATCATATAGCAGCTTTTTTCGTACCCAGCTTTCGGCGTCAGCTGTATGTTTTGCATAACATTCCGAACCTGATTTTACCCTGGACTCTGTATGTAAGCGAGCTAAGAAGAGACTCTCAACTTTCCTGGGGCTTTAACTTATGTACATCTAATAACTGCCGGCAAACATAGCCTATACATTGGAAAACAGTTTTGTATGTTTGATTAATTCAACAACTAAACGTATTGGAAACACGTGGCTTTCATAGATGTTTTGGTAAGGATCGTGTTGTTTGTATGTGAAAACTTTTGTTGGTTAAGTGTAAACTGAATGTTTATAGTTTTTGGCAGCAGGCGTGGATGGAACTGTGCATCCATGTTGAAAATAAGGAAACTTTTAACATTGACAAACAACTGAAAAACCTTCAAAATTATGACACCATAAATGAAAATTCCATTGCAAATTTTCACAGGAACTTTCTTACTCTCTGCGAGATGTGATTTTGGTTTCAACAACCACATTTTGCTAAAATATTGCGAATTGAAAAAGGTACTGCTGACATGCATCTTATTTCATATTTTGCTCTGCAGTGTCCATAATTGTTGTGCAGTGTAGTGCTTATATTGACGACGAATATCGGAATATGGCTCATTTACACCGGTTCACGGTTCAAAGCTAGCTGTAAGTGTTTAATGAAAATAAGCTTTTTTACAGTTTGTAAAAATGTAAGTCGAAGTATTTAACTCGCGCAATTTCATAGGAAAGTCTCTAATGTTTTGAGCTTTATCCTATTAAGTGTATATTCTTTCCATTCGTTCTATTAAAATTTCAGCAGGTCAATAAATAGCGAAGCAATCATGTAAGCCAGTGTATGGTCAATATGCTACTTCAGGATTCCAGTTGCTGTTGGTCGCCGAGTATCTACTTTTACTATTTCTCAGATGAGTCTTAAAATACTTTCTCTACAACTGACTTATAGATGGCACTGCAGTGTGCCGTAGAATACAAATGCGGTTCTCAACCTCTCCTATATCGATATAACTGCAGGCTCGTGAGAGTCTTCTGAAAGCGAAGTGGGATGCCATTGCATGACTTGTGATATTCCTGATTTTTGTTCCTCTCTACCGAATGTTTCTCAATTACACTAGCGAATGCCGGGTTTACATCCAAATAATAAAAGGCGGATTCAGTCACTTGAATGTTGTATACTTTTCAACGATATAATTCACAAGTTTCATAATGGCCACTTTAAAAAAACGCAAAAAAAGAGGAAATTCTAGCAAAAAGCTCAGTGAGAAGACATTGTCGAAGGGACAGTTTGTACTTTACCGGAACTTTGCGGAAGTTCAAATTCGAAACAAGGCGGACGTTGGGTAGACTTGTTCGATAATAGTGTTTATACGCCTGGATTGCTGTTAAATGACAGCTTAACGACGCAGGGTTAAACATATGTACACTTCGCATGACTAAAGGAGTCAGTGTATACCAAATATAAGGACTAGTTCGAGTTGTGAAGTCAGTGGAATTATAGGACTGAAGCTGAGCTCTACCTAAGAAGAGGTCAGCTAGCTTTGAGCTAGACATAGGCTCAAATGAGAAGAGTCGGTCCGTCACTGGTGCTTTATCATATAACCCAACGAGGTTTTCTCCACCCATAAAAGCGACCGGCGTGATGCTGTATACGTGAAACATTCTTGGCAGTAGGGAACCATCAAAGAAGTAAATGTACTCAGCATAAAAAGAAATGCAAGACTATTTCAGACCCCTTTTTGGCGCAGAAATTCAAGTAACATCCACGAATTATTTATAAAAATTATATATAAAAATCCACAACATATGTACAGTCCACCCATATGGACTGAACCACACAGAGACAAGTATTTAGGTAAAAAACAACACTAACGATTAGCCGTGCCATTTGTGTAGTAAGAACACATACCTAATACTGTATTCCCTAAGTTTGGTGGCCCAAATGAAATATCATATCAAATAATTAGATGCCTGGCCTACAACAAATCCAAATGTCATCATAGGTTGACCATCATTTCCTCAAAATAAATCAGCTAAAATGCAAGTACTAGTGTCCTATCGAAACAGGGTGTAGAGGGCACTTGCTCAAGGAAAACAATTTTTTTTTCTGGTTAATTGTTGCACCTCGTAGTTGACTTTTTTAACCATTATGTGTCATAGATTTTACCAGCAAAATTACCTCGCAGTATTTCAACACACTTCAGAGATACAACCAATCCCTACGCCTCCCCACCGTTTTTGTGTATCCCTGAATCTTGGATACAAAATCGAATTCGTGTTTTTTTGTACCTTCACGGTTGTCCGCCACTGACCACGAAAATCAAACAATCACGGCTAAAACTGGATTGAAATCCGATCACTACCCGTTGAAATATAACCGCTTAAACTTTTGCATTTTCTTGAACAATGTATAATGTCATCCTACAATGTCACGGTCATTTCTTGTCATTTTTCCATTCAGGGCTTCAGCAGGGTTTTGCAAGAGAGTGTGCCTGTTTTTTCTGTGCTTTGCCAGGGGAAAATTGATATTAGTTAGACATAATAAAATACGTCCACACGACAAGATGAACGGGATCATGTGACATCGGCGTACAGCTATTTTCGTTGCATTGTGTCAGTTTGACATTCGAATATAAAGGGCCCAAGGTGTTATAGGACCCACTTTCCGATGAGACTACATGGGGAATTGAAAATAAACCCGGGAGCTCTATGTCATCTACAAAGCAATACATATGTATCATTTTAAATAAACTGGAGGAAACGGACCATAATTTCTCTAAAAAATGCCAATTGGCAAAGTGCATTGCCCATTAAAACATAAATCAGATACTTTTGTGAATTCGTTTAAAACCTCTTATTGCTAACAAAAGTAATTGCACTATAAGGTGTTAAACACATTTACTGATACAGAACTTGTAATTATTTACTTTATTGGTGTCTACGCTAGGCATCGAAACCGACACTCGTATGCCAGCCGTCAACTAAAATATTCAATAATCGCAGAAGCCGTTTCCAAAAGACAAATAACACAAACCACCAAAGAACTAATAAAGTATAGAAACTTTAAGAAAAATTAGGACGGTTTCATGCAAAGTCTAAATATTCTTTTTAATTATGTAAAGCGGCGGTCAAATTTATTGTGGAGGGAAACCGGAGAACCTTGTGTAAATCCACACAGTTCATCAGGTGTAAGAACTCCAGCCACACCGATTTCCTCTACCCATGAGCTTGACTGCCACCATAAAAGTGAAAGCGTCTTTAAAATGACTTTAAACAACGCATAAATCAGTAAGTAAATGTACGGAGAGGCTTACTTTCTGTCTTCGACACGAACAGAACCGGTCAAGTATACACCGTAAAAATAGATCGCCTGTTGTTACAGTGTACGTCCCAGCACAAGTTCTGAGCTCACCTTGATGAAATGTCTTTAAAGGGACATGGTGGCCTCAATAGTATTTTAACGTGTTTTAACGTTTTTGCAGAATGACAAGAGTATTAGGTATTTTTCTCAAGAAACAAAAGTTACAAGATTTTCGTTAACCACACCCAAGCATTGAACGTTAAGTGAATGTTTAAAAATAACAATAGAAAACCTGGAAATTGAAAGGTCTGCTAAAAAATTTAAATTAGGTGCTGTAAATTCAGTGCCACTGGACCACGCGCACACGCTTACTAAACCTCGCGTCAACTTCAACTTCATGAATGATGACGTAAAAAAAAGTTTCAGTGTGTTCTTTGTTCGTTCTACACAGATGATATGTGGTACATCGTCTTATTTACGACCTGTCCCAAAGAGATACAGCTATGTGTTAGTTATATTCAGTTTAAATTTTTGTAGTAAAAATCCCCACGTGCTGTGCATTGTGCATAAAACAAGTTTTCGATTACCGATTATGAACGCAACAACGATTCTCTACTTTGTTTCAATTCTTTCTACATCAATTTTCATGAGCATAAGACTCACGCACACTTACATCAGTGCTAATATAAACGATTAATGAAATAATTTCTAAAAAGTAAGAGATGCACGTGATGCATGTAGGCAGTGTAACAACGGCAAATACAGCTGAAAACCACAGGTGTTTTATGTGATTTAAGATAAAATGCAATAACTACTCTCTGTATATCTGCTTTAATATTATTCCTACAATTAATAATTACTTATATTAACTTGTTAGTAATTTGGATGAGTGTTATTTCAACAAATATGGCCAACATAGACAAATCATATGGTATCTGACGTTCGTACCTGTCCATTGTATATTTAATCCCACCCATGTACCGTGTGCTCAACGATTGTCCAGTTATGTGAAGTGATACCTGCAACTCAAATCAACTACACCATGCTATAACTTATTTTTATCAATGAAGGCATCCCTTAGGTCTATTCCGTTTGCACTGTTTTCATGTTTTAATTGTGTATACATGTGTTAAATGTGATGACACCACAGCACTTTGAGTCATTCTAGACCAGTGAAGCCGAATAAACTGCATTTAACATGGCTGTAAGGTGTTTACCTAATTGTGCTTAAGCCATGTTACTACGTGGTGTGCAAGTTCTTACTTCTTACATGAACAATTAGAATAAATCCCTTACGGAGGTAAATTGACAAGAGGTCGGATTTCACCGGTAACGGGTGACCAATTGGGGACTATCACACCGTCGTGGCTGCTCTGTTTTACTCTCAGTGCTGTAGCTTATATATTGTTTAATATTTACTTCTAGATCCAGATAACATCTTGTTCATGTACATTTCGCTTAGATGGCCTACTAGTCCTGCGTCTGGGATTTGGGTAAAGGAAACAGGGATCAACCTGTTTTCCTATCATCACTCAAGGTATTGCAAAATGTGCAAATCTTTTCGATCAATGAATTAGCCTTCTTGTCCTGCTGATACATTTATCTATGGCCCTCATTAACTTCCGACCATTTCGTTGTTGCTTTTTTGTTGTTAGTCTCTGTTTGATGTTTGCTGACGATATACTTGGAGTGCATTATTATCTGATTATTTCAAAAATATAGTAATATTCGTTCGCTGTTAGATTTTTTATTCCTTAATACTGGGAAAAACCAGGACATCCAAAGAGATACAGAGATACCATTTTTACAAATTGTGAAATATCCCTGGCTTTTTCTTTCGGGGTTACTGGTGTTGTACGTAATTGAGTGTTTTTATATCCTAATGTCAGAGAGTGAATCAATCGCGAAAGGTTGAGGATTTGGTATGAAACACTGGGCAACTGAGCTGGGCCATATACATGCGAGGTGCCGGGAAGATTCACTTCGTTCGCTGGTCATCGAGATGTTCAGCCCGGGATACAAGACTGCTCTAGCTTTGATACTGGTTGTCCAGTGGCTGGAATTTCCTCCGTCTATTAAAGCCGCGCTCTCCATCGTCAGTTGAGCTGGCTGTCCGGCAGCTCATCGCGTGTGTGACAAAGTTTAATCAAGTCGCAGACTAAAACCTCCGCCAGCGCCGAAGCTATCGAAGAGTAATTTGCTACCACCGCTGAGCAAGAGAGTATGTGCCTCTACAGAGGTCTGATGACAAGCAGATAGTTCGACAGATATGTGAACCCCAACGGAATAGGCATGTCCTTAGGCGTTCTTTGTGAGCCTAACAACACAACTGAGTTAATAGCAAAGAAGAGCTGTATCGGTGAACAACAGACGGGACTAGGCTAATCAAAAATATTGTTCTCATCTCAACAGCTGTAATGCCCATCTGTCCACTTTAACAGAGCAGGCTTCCCGTAGGGACTATTATGGATAGAAGAAGAAGTAACAAAAGCACTTTAAAGATACACCGGTCAGGTGAAGCAGCGTCAGAGTCCCTACAGGCGATACTGTAGGAATGGCGTCGATGGCGTCTTTGACGCCATACACAGCGCTACTATACCACCGGTGTGCGGAACGGTAGCCATAAAGCAGAGCCTTGCCAGCCTTATCACCGCTATGCTTCTGAGCTTCATCTTTGCATTCCGTGACTGATGTTACAAGACATTCAGAAGACGATCCTGTTGGGCAGAGGGATATATCAAGCCTACTCATCGCTGTGTTTTTCAGCCGAACCTATACATTCTGTGGCTGATGTTACTCGGTACTATATATGATGTATGATCGTGCCATAAAGCAGAACGTACTCAGCCTTCTCGCCGCTATTCTTCTGAACGTCATTATTATATTCCGTACCTGATGTTACTCTGGACACGACAAGATGACATCTTTATATTTAACATCCGTTACTCTGGACTTACTATATGATCGTGTCATAAAGTAGAACGTGCCCAGCCTTCTCGCCGCCATTCTTCTGAACGTCATTATTATATTCCGTAATTGATGTTACCCGGGACTCGGTATATAAGCGTGCCATACCACAGAAGATACCCAGCCTTCTCACCGCTGTGCTTCTGGGTGTCATCTTTATATTTTGTACCTGTTACCCGGGAATCGGTATAATAGCGTGCCATGTAACAAATGATACCCTGAGTGGTCACCACTGTGCTTCTGGGCGTCACCTTTATATTCCGTACATGTTGCTAGGGACTTGGTATATAAGTATGCCATACCACTTTAACTTAGACCAGTGGCGCGGAAAAACCAACATCTTTGCTTGTTTCCTCCTCCGTTGAGGCACCTAACCAAATGACCATATCTACTCAGACATCTCAGACTGAAACTTTTAATAATAAACTGCTGGTCAATCCAGAAAACAATAAATCTATAATCCCTACAAGCAAGGTCAATAATCGTAAACCTAGTAATCAAAAGAACGGAAAACAGGGTCGCCCCAGAGAGCGACCCTGTATCGCCACCAAATACCCGATCCAAACTTTTAATAAGTTTGCATCTTTGGAGGACCTTGCTCCTTCAACTTCATGTGTGGACGTGATGGATACATCACCCTCGTCTGGCAGATCTCCCGGTAGATCTCCGCGAAAGGGTCGTCTGCGGTCCAAACATAAATCCCTAATACGCCTCCCTAAATTATGGCTTCTCGAGACCAAACAATACAGTGGAGGTCTTAAGGTAAATGTTATTAAAATAACACAACTACCTCAATCTTTACATCCAATTGCCCTTTGCCTTCAGGAAACTCACCTGAAGACATCTGACATCACTTAAATAGATAAAACATCACTTAAAAATTATACACTTTATAACACTTATTCTACTGAGGAAGAGCGAGCTTGTGGCGGCTCTTTCTTGAATAATAATATAATTCACAGCCCCGTTGCTCTCGACACTGAGCTTCAGACTGTGGCCGTCCGTCTTTCTTTGTCGGAAACAATCACTTTATATTCGGTTTATGTTCCTCCTCATTCCTCTTTGTCAGTCTCTGAATTACATAATTTAAAGGAACAACTGCAAATCCCCTTCATAATTATGGGGGATTTTAATGCCGATAACCGTCTATGGGGGGTAATAATATAAATAATAAAGGCAAAACATTGGAAGATTTTTTATCACAAGATGAGCTGTGTTATTTCAATGATGATTCTAAAGCCTATTTACATTCAGGTCATGGTTCATATTCTGCTATCGATCTCCCCATCATAGATCTATCACTTCTCCCGGATTTCTCTCAGAAGTTGCATGGTGATCTCTCCTGTAGAGGCCATTTTCCTGTTGTCCTAAAGCATCTCACTTCTAATTCTTTAGACCGTGTCTCTAGGTGGAAGTTCGATAAAGCAGCTTGGATTGCATTTTGAGGTATTCTGTGAGGCTGACATCACTCCAGAGAATCTCAATGCTGCAGATAACCCTTTGTTAAAATTTAATGAACTGATATTAACAGCAGCTGATAGAACTATCCCTAAGACCTCGACAAATGCGAAATCCAAACGTAAATCTTGGTACAATGACGACGGTGTCAAAGCCATACACGATCGTAAACAGACCGAAAGCAGATTTAATCATTGTCCTAATAATAATTTAAACCAGGTTCGTATATGTAGAGATAAGGCTCGTCGATTAATTACGTCCAAGAGACGATATTGTTGGCGGAACTTTGTTTCAGGCATTACGTCAAAGATACCCACACCCAAGATCTGGAACATGGTTTAGAAGATTAAGGACAAATACAATAAGGCCAAAGTTCAGCATTTAAAAGATGGTGATACTTCTCAGAAATTTTCCGCTGAGAATTACATAGCTGACTTTCAGCATGTTAAAAAAACAAAGGGCGAAAATTACATTGTCTTTTTTCTTCTAAGAATTTAGAAGAGTATAATCAACCTTTTTCTATTGAAGAGCCTAAAACTTCATTAAAAAAGATCCAGGATATTGCGTGCGGCCCGGATAATATATATCATAAGCTTCTGAACCATTTACCATCTGACCCACTTGAGACACTTGGACTTACTTAATGATATTTGGATAACTGGTAATTTTCCCCCATCATTTAAGAAGGCATGTATTATCCCGGTCTCTAAACCTGGAAAGGATCATACTGATCTAAATAAATACCGTCCCATAGCTCTTACCAGCTGCGTCTGTGTGGACTATGGAACGGATGATTGACGATAGACTTTTATGGTTTCTTGAAACCAACAAGCTTTTATCTAATATACAATGTGGTTTTCGTCAAGGTCGATCTAATTTAGATCACCTTGTTCGATTTGAAACTTTTATTCGTGGTGCTTTTGTTAATAATGAACATGTGGTGTTGATATTTTTCGACCTCGAAAGGGCTTACGACACCAAATGGAAATGTGGTATTTTAAAAGACCTTTCTGATATGGGTTTAAAAAGTCGATTATTATTATTCATATCTGCATTTTTATCTGATCGCCAGTTTCAAGTACGGGTGGGATCCATTCTTTCTGACTCTCATGACCAGGAAATGGGTGTACCACAGAACAGCATTCTTCCTCCTACGCTGTTTAGCATTAAAATAAGTAGTCTGGCTAAAACTTTTACAACTGGTAGAGAGGGTTCTTTACATGTTGATGATTTCCCTATAAGCTATCGTGCTCAATATATGAATAATTGCAGCTTTGTCTCAATAATATCGAGAAATGAGCAGTTGCCAATGGTTTTAGATTTTGTACGTCTAAAACGGTCGGTATGCATTTCTGCAATGAAAGGAAACTTCATCTAGACCCCGAGCTTAAATTTTGTGGTGAATCAGTGAAGATTGTTGGGGAAAATAAATTTGTAGGGGTTATATTTGATAAAAAATTACCTTTTGTATCTTATATAAAAATGCTTATATCTAAATGTTTGAAGACTCTCAATATAATTAAGGTCGTGTCTAACACCGATTGGGGTGCTGACTGATCACTTTGACTTAATTTATATCGTTCTCTGGTGAGGTCTAAATTGGACTATGGATCCGTCATTTACGGTTCCACGAGGAAATCCTATGGTAAAATGTTGGATCCGGTCCATTACCAAGGTCTGAGGCTGAGCTTTGGTGTATTTAGAACCTCACCAGTAGAGAGTTTATGAGAGTTAATGAGCCTTCCTTACATCAACTGAGCCTTCAACAAAGCTTAAAGCACACCCAACAAACCCTGCCTACGACAGAGTTTTCAATTCATTATATGTAGACAAATATACGGCATGTCCTAACAAGATCCCTTCGTTCGGTGTTCGTGTTGGGGACCATGTTGTGGAAGCCGGCATCAAGGTTGGACCTAGTTCCGGTTTCCTTGCTCCTCCCTGACTTCTTCCACAACCTAAATTGATGTTTGATCTACGTAAAGATAAGAAAGCAAATACGAATCCCTGAAAATTATATACCCTGATAATTCAGCAAAGTGTTGCTGAAATTAAGGCTAATTATTCGGATTATACATTTATATATACTGACGAATCAAAGGATGGAGACA
This sequence comes from Acanthopleura granulata, assembly GCA_016165875.1. Classification (NCBI taxonomy): domain Eukaryota; kingdom Metazoa; phylum Mollusca; class Polyplacophora; order Chitonida; family Chitonidae; genus Acanthopleura; species Acanthopleura granulata. The sequence continues at coordinate 302,994 of JABBOT010000076.1, read as the reverse complement.
GGATGCGGCTGCTGCTGTCTTAGAACAGCGAGTCACTTCTCTTCGTCTACCATCCTCATGTTCTATACGCTCTGCCGAGGCCAAAGCTATAATCCCGGCCATGCCCAGAAAGCTGTGATATGCTGTGACACGTTATCCTGCCTTTTGGCAATTGATAAAAATGAACTTAAAAACCCATTAATTCTTGAAATATTAGCCATACATATAAAACAAATTGAAAGATGTAAAGATATAATATTCTGTTGGATACCAAGTCATATTGGTGTTGAGTGCGGTGTAAAACACCAATTAAATAAATAAATAAGCAATTATTCTTCTTTGCACTCCATGCTTGCTCTTCATCCCAGTTTGGATATAGTCCTGCATGGCACTCTCCTGCCTCCTGTGTTTATTAATGGCTTACCACGGAAGTATATGACCTTCGTAAAGGCATCACTAATCTGAGAAGAAAAACGATAAACAAATGGCTTGGTCAACTCCTAGCCAGCAATACACCTTACACAAGGTTAAACAGGGAAACACGAAGACGCTTGTATAAGTTCAACAAGTATAACTGAAGGATATACACAGAGCAGAACGACTTATTTACAATATACAAAAACAAAACGAACAAGAAGAAAACTACAGTTTCTTGTGGAGATTACAAATCCGGTTAAAATATCGGAGGTCTAAGGGTGATTTTGTGCAAGGAAGTAGGGAAATCCACAGTTCTGGTGAATTCCTGTAGTGAAGGATATCATTGGTCAGTAAGTGACGATATGTCGTAACGCCGACCAGGATTTACAACAAACCGCCCACACTGGTCACTCTTCCTTGGACGGGCTGGTTGATAATAGCCTCCATATAGATTTCAGCCCTCGGACTTGACACAAAATGACAATGTCACTTCCTATGCAAACTGAGATGAAAGGTACGCAATTGCACAAAAACACAATGAGAAATGCGAGCCCAGAAATAAAGTCTCCAACTGAATAGCATGTTGCAAAACACTAGTTCGAAAATGTTCGAAAACGTAGAGCTAAAAAATCCACAATGTCAATGCACAGGATGCATTAACAGCTCAAGTTAGGTCAAACGTTGTCCCGATTTGCATAACAAAATTTGCATTATTCAATGTGTAACACACGAGGTCACAACAACTTCCACTTGAATTGTGCCAGAGTTCTACCGCGTAGTACCCAATTAAGGGACCTCCTTTACGACGAGGGTGGAGCGTTTCGTCAGACGTATCCTTACAGAATGTGTCGCCATGGCAACTACGTTTTACACCATCTTCCACCAACTATGTAAAACGGGTCCTCGTTACTTATCCAGTTTCTCCTGCGAAAATACAGACCTATATAAATATGTGCACTGCAATTTTAGCAGCCTAGCCTTCATTCCTTAGTAGCTTTCCACCTTGAAGATTATCACCCAGCGGTAAAAAGCGAGCAATCTGTCTTGACGTCTTGGCGAGTTCAGACTTTAAAGTCTTAGTACTGTACGGATGTATTTGATTTAAAACACATTATAATGGAAAGAATCGGACTTGAAAATATCAATACTGGAAGAAAATATTGCCTCTCTAAGGCGTCAATACTGGTCAAGAATACTTTCACTTAAAGTCAAAGACAGTACATGTAAAGTATTTTTTCTAACAGCTACTGCGAAATCTATTTCTACACAGTCTGTACCACCCCGTATGGGATTAAGCCCTATGTCCGAGATCAGTGAATTACCTGGAATATCTTTCCATGTTTTATATGCAGTAATGCAAAGTCCGGGCATATGTGCGAGGCGTTGAAGCTATGTACCTTGCTACATATCTTAGGTATAAATAGGGCTCGAACGATTCTGCCACCTATGATTCAGCATATTCTCAAATGAATTGATGTTCAAGGATACTAAGCTCGAGCAAAGTAACATCATACTCACAAGCAATATCCCATCGACTAATTATTTGTAATATGCATGCATGGGTAGAGAATCTTAAAACAAAACAGTTCCTGTCAGAGTATGGTGTGATACGGGGATTATTTGATAAGAAATACAATGGATTGCTTAGTCTTATCATTTTTCGACATCACGATCTTACTCTTAGGCCAAATGATGCATCCTTTAGTGGTGGGTGTATATTGAAGTACGACAAAGTCATTTTACATCCTGCTACAAGATATGCATGTGTATGTGTATGGCATACCTTGTGGTTGTTATTCAAATTCTGCCTTAGTAAGTAGACCTTGATGTTATGAATCTACATACCAGGGTTGGATAACGGTCATGTTCCATGCCATTGACTATCACTGCCGGGTTAAAATCGTTAGCTTCAAGTGCTAAAATTCAGCTTGTGTACGGGACAGGTAAGGAATCTTTGTGTGTTTAAAAACTGAATTTTGTTGTGGTCTTTGGACATTTAAAACCTGTGTGTCAGGAAGTACTGGTAGGTTCTGAGTCATTATCCAGCTCGCGTCGTGCTGTGGGGATATTATCAGCAGGTTTTTTTGTATCCACGCAGTATATGTCCGGCAGGAAATTTGATCTGGATTCTGGAAGCGTACATGGGGCCTGGAGATCGGATGTACCAGTCTGTTTCGAAGCCATCGAAGAAGTGGTGACGTTAGGTATGGAACGTGAAGATAATGTGGTTAGGAGACCGGATGCACTCGTCTGTTTTGAAGGTAACGAGGAGGGGGTGACCTCAGGTATGGGATGTGAAGATAATGTGGTTAGGAGACTGGGTGTAACTCGGCTGTTTTGGAGGCAACGAGGAGGCGGTGAAGCCAGACATTGAATATGAAGACGATTCAGTTACAAAACTCTTCGTACTGGTTCCTGTTGAAGACAAAAAATCCATAGATGATCCACACATTGGTGGCACAGTAGCACTGTGAATGGCGTCAAAGATGTCCCTATAGCTCTTGCCACAATATTGCAGCTATGAACTTTGGCACTTCTTCAGGTCATGTACGTTTGAACACAGAGCTGCATTTATCTCTACTAGCCATTTTTACCCCCTCGTAATGCCTTGGAGTCTTCAGTTCAATATTTGGGCATTGCAACTGCGGAGTCGAAATGCAGTACAATTTCTTACGTCAATCTGACAGTCGCCGATGCAAGACTTCTGTGCTATAAGCTCGGCTGTGTTGCTCGGCTCATACATAACACCTACAGCATCCCGCATCCTTTGATAGTTGTCGAGCTGTCGCCTTATTGCCAGACTCGTCCTTCCGCAATCCTCGACAACTCTCTCGACACACTTCAGTTCTTTTTCTGCACTGGTAGGGCAGTAAGCCTTGGTAGCTTCGGCGTTGGCGAAGGTTTTAGTAAAGCCTGTGGCTTCATTAAACTTTGGTAGACACATGATAAGCTCTCGGACGGCCTGGTTAGCTGACGACGGGCAGGCGTCAGTAACAAGGTGAGAAACACCCAGCCACTGGACATTCACGAGTAGAGTCAAAGTGGCCCTGTATTCCATAATGAAAATCTGGAAATAAAGCGTGATTAACTACTGCCTCGCTAAAGTTAGGTAAATTTAACCGAGCTTATCGGTGTCGGCTTGTGTCGGCTTTAGGCCATCGGTATTTCGTAACAGTTCATTCTGCTAATTTTTACGTGTGCCTCTAAATACAGCACCAGCGAGTTTACCAACGAGACATACGGTGACGTGGATCCGTTAAGCCCCCGTCCTTTGAACAGGAAAACCACAAACAAATCTGTTTATTTATAGCAAAGAAGAGGCTTTTTTGTACGATGATCACATAATACACAGTTATGGTTTGTGTTTTGTTTTAAATAACAATATCGCACAAAAGTTAAATTGATGCATGACGACAACTTTCATCTTCTGTAGCATGTCAATATTGTATATTTTTCTGCTAAGGTTGATCTTCCCCAATAGGTTTGGACATCATTGAGGTTAACAAAGGTTATACAGCGCTTTTCAGTTCGGAGGCTTCTGGGATACCAGGCGAAGGGATTTTCGTTGCTCCTGCAAGCCACTCGGGTTTCCTCAACTAATAAATAAACTTGATCGTCCGTGTATAAATGAAACATTCTTGATTTACAGATTCAAAGACCAAATAAATAAGTAATTTTCTCCATGACCTTTATCATTTTAAGACTGAGTCATCCTGGCTAGGGCTGACCTGTAAGGAAGTAAGAAATATCTAAGATCCGCCTGTTTTAAGCAACTGTTTTAAGGTAATTACAATTATATTAAAATCCCTTCATACAATACAAATTTTGTATCCGTCAAGAACATTCATCATTGTTTGCTACTAAAGTAGACGGTAGGCAAGGTGAAAAACTCCTGCCATTATTATTATCCTTTGATAGGATAATAAACATTCATCTATTTCCCTGATTGTAGCTTTATGCAGTGGTGAAAATATTTTAACCTCTGTGGTACGATCCGTGATATAGATGACTCTTATATTGTGATTTAGGTATTTTGTGCGTGTGGTAAAAAGGCTTACTCTGTATATCCCAAGCAATACACCAATAAATGTTCGGTGTATAAAATAAATTCAACATTTGTTTCGCTTCACATCGTGGTCTTGGTCCGATTCTCAACAATTATGTAAAAGTGCGCAGTGCACAAAGTATGAAAAAAGAGCAACGTTGGCCTCTTAAATGTAGTTAAACTATGGCCACCGTAATTTGTCCTGTATAGTAAATGGCGTGGTGCATTTTTCACTGAGCAACAAAAAAAAAACTGTAAAAAAAAAAAAAAAGGAAAATCAATGAAAACAGTTTTGACTACGGTTCTACCCGGCGGTGTGTTTGACGCAGAATTAGGTCACATCGTTTATGTTGACCACCTCTCCATCCCTCCTGCTCTCTTTTTCTCTCTTTTGTCTTGATTTCTAGAGTCTGGTTCTGGAACCGTGAAAAGCTAAAAACAAAGGCATGGACGGTGCATGCATATCATGCCGAAGTACAAGTGACACAAATGTCCAAACCAGTAAGTATAAAATAAGCTGCAAAACTGGGTTTAAAGGCTTTCACTTAAGTCAAAAATTGTTTTGAGGAATCGGCCCCAGAGGTATGAAGTGGTTTACACATGATTGCTAACGGCAGTTTCTGTGATGAGAATCAGGGTAGTGTAAATGGTAGTTCTGTGTAGCCTCCAGACTTCCCAAGATAGCTGTAATCTTTCTATAAGAATGAATCTTAAACTATAGGCAAATTTCATGCACACGTTAACTGAATAAAATGCTGAAATACAAGCTGTGCATGCAGAGAACTCGTAAGCAGAGTCATTTTTTATTGATTTATCTGATTGGTGTTTTACACCGTACTTAAGAAAACTTGACTTATATAAGACTGTGAGCAGCATTATAGTTGGGGAAAACCCGGCAGAGCCCGGAGGAAACCCACAACCATCCACATTTTATTAGCAGGCATACCAAGGTATGGCCCGAGAGGAAGCCGACATGAGCTGAAAGTGGAGTAATAAGTTTATTATCTCTGTTGTCATGCACAAATATTGGCTGTATTACAGATCTGGTTGCCTTAAAACAGGGAGACGACAACGCCTGTTTTTTTTTTTCACTCTAAGAGTCATCTTATGATCTAATGAGACAACAGTGTTTTCATTCAATTTTATCATTGTATCGATTTGGTCATTAAGGTGAACAAATTTAATGAAGTCGTTAAAAGATGATTTCATTCGTCAGGCACCTAACAGTTAAGGCCTTTGTGGAATAATGCCGCTCGCAAACCTACCTGTTGCATATGGTGCCGATTGAAAAAGTGTTACTCTCAGCGGCGCCAATTATGTTAATAAGTATGTTGATAAAAATAAATGACAGAAGATTTCAGTTATTTTTTATATTATATCAGCTACGGAGGCTCGTGCTATAAAACAAGGGGAACACAATTGATTTAGAAAAACGCATGACTTTAATATCGTCATTAAAATAAAGTAAAAAGCAATTGAATAATTAGCGATTAACAGTATTTCAGCCATACCGTGACGAGAACATTTTCGAAACAGGAAATAGTTTCCTTTAAACAAAAGAATGATAATATCCGAAATGAGAACAAATTGGAAACAAATGTTACTGATAGGAACAAGCTAAACGAATTAAAAAAAACGAGCGAAAAACACTTTTTTACAATAATTTTAAAACGATTTTTTTTACTTTAACCCTGCCATCGGTAGCAGGACTGCCAAATAATTGAAATGTAGACACAACTGTGGCAAAGAACACATGTGAGATAGAGTCTTGGCGAGGACAGTTATGCCTGAAACGATGCCGGCCTGTTGCGTGCAGCCTGCCCACACGAGAGAGATCCAGGTTATTTGTCATCTACGTCAAGCTTGTCATCAGGGTTCAGGTTTTATTCTACACTCCTAGGTAAAATGGTAACAATGTTCACCCATGATGGGTGTAAATTGCTTGTCCAATTAAGCACGCCCTTTGAAAGGGTGTGAATTAACACACTAAGACAGGGGGTTGACTAACACCTTTAAGAAAAGGTATAAATTTTCATCATTTGGAAAGTGTGAATTAGCACCTTTATAAAGGGTGTGGATTAACACCCCTTGGAAAGAGGGTGACTTCGCACCATTGGGGGAATTACCACCCCTCAGAAAGGGTGTGGTTTAACACCTTTTCTAAATAGACACCTTTTAAAAATTTGGCAAAATAACACTTTTTGGAAAAGGTGCAAATCAACACCTTTAAAACAGGTGTGAATTAGAATCTTTCAAGAGACGGTGTTAACTAGCAGACATTTGCACCGTTTAGAAAGGGAGTGCAGCCTAATTCAAATGGTTTACATACTATTGAGAATGTTAACAGCATAAGGCCAATGAAGGAGATTATCCGGCTGTTTCATTTAAATGACTCAACACTGGATTTCGAACTACATTCTCTCCCATGTTCAGTCAGGGTCCTACACATAGGTAACCCACAGGTGATCATGGAGGACATGCCAATTCAGCAGGGGTGACTTCTACTCAAAGAGACTATACATCAAATTTTCAGTTTAAAAATCCACCTCCCTGTGTAATCCCTTGATACACTGAAAAAGATCTTCGCGGTGAAGTATCAACCCTATGTCTATTCCCCTTAAATGATCTAGTTGAAATGAAAAATCCTCCAAGTTTCAAAAATTAACCCGAGTGAGGTTGTACACAAAATGTTTTGGCTAAAATGGTAAAATCTGTGGCATTTTCACTGAACATTTGAGGTATACTATTATTAATCTCACCCTAAACTTAAAAAACATGTATGAAACATGCACAATACGGAAAGACAATAAGAGTTATTCTGAAATGATTGTGTACTTTAATCAAAATGAAGATTGAACCATAGTAATTCTTCCTGTTTGCATGTTAAATGAAAACTATCGGTTTGGCCAAAAGGGCGACAACTCCATACACCTGAATTGGCTTTTAGTCCTCTTAATGTGTGTAACACGCGTCCTTACACATTGTATAATAATTTACAACATAACCATACACACACCGTTGGCACATCTTAGGTCCGTTTAATGAACATGGTGTAACTTACGTCAAATGTATCTGTCATGACAGCACCTGTTGAAGAGATACGTCGCCATGGTAATTATGCTTGGCGGACCGTTATACCTTCGTCCTTAAACTTGTCCCAGGATATTTACTGATCACCCTAAATGCTCAACTTGCTCAAGGTAACAGTATGTATATACTGCTCTGTTGCCAGAAGTGTTCAAAACGCATAGTGAGCGTCTTTCATTGTGTTAAAGGGAAAGACCTCGTAAAAATGAAATTATCGTGAGTGAAAAGACCATGAAAACCTGTATCTGAAAATACCTTCACTGATGTTTTTAGATTTTTTTTCTTCACCAAATTAATTTCAGTTAATTGTTTTGATTTTATGGTGTGTAAAATGGGACATATTAATAATGTGTGTCAACCGTGACGTCACAAAACTTTTGTACATCTTAATGTTCAGGTCTGAGTAAAATTCTTGTAAACCGTACTCCTGTGATGTGTCCCTTCGTGTAGAAAAGCGAATAAGATGTTTAAGTTCTGCTTTGGGCCCCAGAAAGGTAGGCTTAGCGTCACTGTTGACACACATGATCAAAATGGTCCATAAAACCCACCATACAATGAAAATATTTGACTGCATTTAATTTGGTGAAAAAATTCTGAAAAAATCAGTGAGTGTATTTTTAGATGCAGTTTTTAATGGTCTTTTTACTCACTGTAACTTAATTTTTTCTGGGTCTTTTCATTTATGCTCCATTACCCATTGCTCGACTATGTCGCAAATTAATTCTTGCTGTACACCGAGAAAAAATTTCTCACTGAATCTTTGAAAACTTTTAACAAGGTCGGGTATATTCTATTTCATGACAAGGCCACTGAGTCCAGGATAGGGTGAGACATAGGATATAAAGAAGCAGAGCGGGGAGAAGTTCGGGAATGTCCACTGAGACCCGGGTAACATCAGCTACGGAAAATTAAGATGACGCCCAGAATCACACTGGTGTGAAAGTTGGGTATCATCTGTTGCATGGCACGGTGATATGCTGAGTTCACGATAACATCACGTTCGGAATATGAAGATGATTCCCAGATACACAGCGGGGTGAAAGCTGGGTATCATCTGCTGTATGGTATATGCGGTGATATGCTGAGTCCAGGATAACATCAGGTACGGAATGCAAAGAAGATGCTCAGAATTAGACCCATGAGAACACTGTGGGGTTGTCCTTGACGAAATTTCCTACACAATAAGACGGTACTTCGGTATGCCAATCACTTTGATGAGCTCCTGTACCTTTTGGCCACAATTTTGGCCATACAGGTTATGACACTTTGACACATCTCGATGATATTCACAGCGTTTTATACGCTGCTGTTCCTCTACCCATGTTTTCCCTTTCGTGGAAATCTATAACTTTAAACTTCCTTCCAAGGACCTTTGCAGACTTTTTCGATGGGCAACACAAAGATTTACGCCATCTTGCTGGCTTGAGATGCAAGTCCTTTGTTCAGAATCCGCGCCAGTGTTTTCACACCAGAAATTGACCAGTGTTCGGTAGCCGGTCACATTTATTAGCTTGCCAACATCTGGACAGTCCTCAAACACTTTACTAACACACTGGTTTTCTGCGGTGGTCTTGTTGATGTACTAAGGCTCAAGTTTCGTCGTCGTGCCCAAAAGATGGAAGAACAGCAAGGCTTGATCAAACTTGTACAGACACGCCGATATCTGCTGGAGTGCCTCTTTGCCAGTCGAGAGTGGACAAGAAGTCTGAACCAGCTGTGGAACGGTCATCGACTGAACAGTTATGGTCAAACCCCATCATATAAGGCAGGTAAGTGATTCAACAATGCTGTAAAACCCTATCTTATAAGAAGACTAACTTTTTCTACCATGCTGTGAAGCTCCACCATATAACACAGGTCAGTGGGTCTAAAACTCCATTGTACAAGTTGAATAAGTAGCTCCAGAGTTCTGTTAAACATCATTATATAAGATAGATAGGTGTGGCTGTATTGTACTGTAAACCTTACAGTAAAGTATGTATGTATGTGTGTGCATGTATATGTAAGCTTGGGTTATACGTCGTATTTTTAGTAAACCTATACCTGTTTTCGTATGAATACGACTATATGCAAAAGTTATTAAAGAGTAATCTTCATCAGGCTCGATCTTTCTCATTAACCAAGCGGTATATTGATAACTGGCTAGCTATAAACAACCCGTATATAGCAAAGGCTGTGAAAGATATATATCCACCCTCGCTTTGTTTAAAGGCAACTGCAGATTCTCCAGATGGTATATTTTATCTGGACTTGTACAAAGACGACAATGGTTTCCTATCACGCCTACTTTATCACAAGAGGGATACTCTCAATTTTGATGTTGGACAGCAATATACCGAATGGTCCCGTATATGGTGTATACATATATCAAACAGATCTTGTCTGATGATTTCATTCAAAGTCACAAGTTATTGCAACAAAAGCTAGGATACACTCGCCTTCACTCTAAGTTTGTTAAATTTTACAGAGTACGCCTCTCTTGTTGGTGAACACCAAATATACGCGATTTGGAAACTGATTTTATACATCCGCCTAGAACATTCATTGCCTATTTTCGTCATTATTGAAATCTCTTGACTGCTTCTCTTTTCATGAATCCATCCTAATATTTAGATCTCATATATTTTCTTAGTCCTTTGGTGGTTTGTGTTATTGGAAACTGGTCTTGCGATTATTGACCCGGAAAGCCTATTTTGGTTGACGACTGGTATTCGAATGTCGTTTTCTACCGCTAGGCTCAACAGTGTTTGTGTTATATGACAGCGAGAAAGTATATATGTCCTATGCCTTTTTGTGGCAGGGCAAATCCATACCACCAAAGCGTTGCCTTCATGGGAGCATGATGTCGGAGACACCAGACGTGACACCCAAACCCACTCACATTATCTGGATACCGGGCAGACCAGAGCGCTAAGCGAGTCAGTCAAGTGCGATTTTTAAAGTCTTGGGTATGATCATACCAGAGCTTAATCCCGGACATCCCGATATCGATTAGGACGCTCTAACCACCAGGCCACCAAGACTGTCTTACCGAGCTGTAAAACCCCGTTACATAACACGGTTAAATAGCTCTACTGTGATATAAAACTTCGCACCTTATATAACACAGGTAAGTTTTTGTATAGCGTGCTGTAACATTCCATCAGATAGGTATCTGACAGCAGGTTTGGAGTATAGTATTGATGTAAGATCAACAAAGCCTCGTTGATAATTTGGATTAAAACATGTTTGTTAAATTTTTCAGAAATTATTTCTTTCTTTATTTGTTTTTTTTTTCACATCGACAAATGTCGACCATATTTACTAAATCCCTAAAGAACTTGCATTATTTTCAAACCATGGGCTAATGAAAAAACACGGTTCCCGAAAGCAGGAATTGTACCATACATGTTCATCCAGTGGATTTATTGTTGTGTTTATTATCAAGTTTTTGCGTGATAAAGCTCCCTATGCATTTAGTGTATCTACCCAGAAACGGTTGGTTACACTTTGTATATCTTTGCCGATATATGTTCCCCAAGAGTGCTCAAACTTTCCACATCATTTCGATATAAACTTAAATTTTGCCATTTCCGTTTGGTAAGGGCTAGCCTTCTTAACCAAAATATTTTTAAGGATTGTACAAATGGTACCAAGTTTATCAGAGGAAGTCCACCTTCATCGCAGTTTTTGATCGTAGTTGATCTTTGTTTCCTGTCCGGACCGTCATTCTGTAAGAATTTTTAATGTAGTACGTTTATTTCTCTCAGCTTAATGTCTAGGGGGCTTGGGAGGGAACGAAACAAGGGCATTAATTTTGACAACATAAAAACTACAGCACCGAGAGTAAATCCAGAGCGGCGACGATAGTGTGGTAGTTAGTAAATGATCACACATGACCACGTTATTGGGTATTGTTTTAAGTGTTCAAATAAATATTTATTAAGTAACAATTTACACACCCCTAACATTATGGTTTAAGTAGAATTAACGGGAAAAAAATTACAGTGATGTCATATGCAATTTATTAGAAATCACTGGTCTAGAATTACTCAAAGTGCTGTGTTGTCATCACATTTAAGACATTTAGCAAGGCGAGAGAATTTATAACTGTTTGTTTTTTCCGTAGCAATGATGGGTTTCTGATTCTCCATCTTTGAATGTCATTTGATGTGTACAGTGTTTTATCTTTTCAGCTGCAGTGCACACATAAATCGTAAGAGATGTAAGCTACTTTTCAAATGTATACCGTCTTTACCTAAGTAATAATTATATATCTATAAGTAAACATACACTGTCTAAATGCATCTCCCTACATATAATCATCTAAACTACTATCATTATAATCAGTTATAATTCTGGGTGTCTTCAGGAGTTTCTGCGGGAAGAGTCACTTCCAGGTTATTTATAATTAAATGTAAACCAACACTTTATAAGAAGACTTTTTAAATGCACATATTTGTCTCGGGCTTGGCTTTCAAAATGCACACATAAAGATCCAGTGAAACAAATCTACAGAAAGTTAATACAGGTTGACAAATGTAAAGGTTCTGTTGACATGTTACCCCGGGGGAAACCAACGACCACCTGCAGGTTGCTGGCAGACCTACCCACGTACGGCCGGAGAGGAAGCCAGCATGAACTGGACTTGAACTCACAGCGACATATAATATATATATATATATATAGGCAAGGTTACATTCTCAGAGGAACTCAAGCATGAATCAAACAATGGATGTACATGTAATACACGGATTCACGGATGAGAGTTAAGCGTATCTTCCGTGTAGCCTCTGGTAGAAGTCCTAAAAACGTATATTAATTAAATGAAAATGCTTTTATACAAACGTCACAAACATTGATGAAACAGCACAAAGAATTGGGTTATAAATTGGAAACGGAACAGCCAGAACTCAAAACCAGAAAAATCGCTTGTTTCTTTTTTTTTCCACGTAAGATATTTAAATATATACATGGTTTTGATCTTGAAGTGAACGGAAAGATACGGAAATAATCACAATATGAAAATAAAAGATCGATCTCAAAATTTCGCTAATTCTGGTGGATAAGCCAGGAATTACGCTCTTTCCTTCCCGCCATGAAAGCCTTAATTGTGGAATTTAGCCACCTCTGTGTAAAAGAGGACGTAACTGTAAAAGTAATTTTAATCCAATCGCAAAATTATTTATGGCCGGTTTAGTGGATCGGGTCGGTAACTCATTGTCATTATCATTATTTCTTCACTTTGCACAACGCGATTCGGATACAAATTAATTCATCTTCATTTCGCACAGCTGGCTGATGCAACTTGTTCTTTCAAAGCACAGACCAGAAAGGAAGGCGTTCGGCTTGGCGTTTGAAATCTTACGGCGATAAAGCAGACGTTTCTCAGAGAACGTCCAAAATACTATCGGATAAAATTCTCCGAACCTTACTCCTTTGACTGCCACTTACGTTATACTTCCCATGTCTATTCTTGTACGATCTATCTCTGACCTTCTGTTTCTGTTATAGGTTGATATGGGACTTGCGATTAGCCTCTTGGAACGCCCCTTTGTGGTTTACGAGAGGTGTGCTATTATCAGACTTAACGACAACCTTTACGAAATAAGACTTAACGAAATAAAGTAAATTGGCAAGACTCATATATCACACTGTCGTCACTGCCCTGGTTTTTCTCTGTATACTGCTGTCCATAATATATACGCATATATCCGATACATAGGCGAGGCAGTGTTCGATGACTCAGTCGGTTTTAGGGTCGCTTTGCCTGATACGGCTGAGGATTTGTGTCGGCAGGTGCATGGCGAACGGCGCTGGTTTTCTGCACCCACAAGGTTACCTCTACCCTCAAAAATCTGTTTTCTGTTCACGATGGAACACCAAATAAGTAAAGAAATAAGTACATGTGAATGACCGATATATTCAGCTCTACTCCAATTCAAACAAAGAAAAACAGCCAGCTGAGTCAGGCTGACACTAACTTTCAGCAATTTCCACAAGAAAGACTTTGTATAAGAAAGCTTTTCAGGCTACAAATATACAAGCTGACGCAAAGTTAAATAACAATGGGCATGAGTCTGATAAAGCCCACAGTGATAGATTTCGCAACACAAGAAACGTTGCAAAATGTACCTTGGTATACAGACACGCATACCTGTTGGCAAATAACAATGTGGTTTGAAGGCGTGAAGATAGGAGGGGCGACTTGGCATCGTCAAAATAAAAACCACCCGACTCTGTATATAGAAATTATGTATCATGAGTTGAAGCATTTAAACAGAAATTTTAAGACATGCTAGATCAACAGATCATCGAATATTAAAATGGGCACTACGAATGAGGCAGTTTGTTGAAATTGGGCCCAGACTGTGGCTTTAGCAGCATTTTAGAAAGAGTTGTTAACATATGTTGGATGAACAGACAGACAAACGGACAACCAACAAACTTAAAAAGGAATGAATGTATGGATTTTTGTCACTGTGGCAATGTTGTAGTCATACTGTAACGGGACCAATTTTGAACGACGGGCCAGTACAAAATGGATTACGATACAATCATGAGAACATCTAAAGTCGACGGACAAGTTCAAAACGGCTACATAGAAACAAATCTCATCTGAAAAATCAAAACACAATATTTTTTAAATTTCTGATATGGAGAATTGTAAAGAGGAGTGTAGAAGATCTTATATTTCATGATATAGGCTAAAAGACATTAAATAACAATTCAAAGACAATTCAAATATCAGCTGTGTGGAACCTTTGTCGAATATGAGTAATGTCTACATCATCAGCCGGGGTATAAGTCATACTATGTGGTATATCACATGCAATGTAAAAGTCTGATTTTGAGATCCCTTCCGCCCTTCCAAATTAAATTTATTTATTTATTTCATTTTACATACTACAAAATAAAGAAAAATAATCTTTTGAAATTGCCACTGTATGTTTGACAACTTGTGTACGAATGACGCATATGGCTCTAATATTCATCAAAGATTTGGCCACTCCGACAAAACTTTAGCCCTGGGTTATGAACGTCACAAAACAATCTACCTGTGCATTAGTGAAGTTAGATATTAATGTTCAGGTTATACCAAGCTACTATAAATATGCGCCATTATAGCGGTTATCAGTTTATGGGGTAACAACAACGACGGCGTTTCCGCACAAAACCCATTTATCTATCCACAGTAAGGAGGCGTGGATCTCTATTGTGCTTAGCGAATAAAGCGGTATAACGTTATGGTGGATAATTTGAAGTTGTATATTTCTACAGGAGTGGACTAGCTTATGGAAGAGAAAAAAAGAATAATTCTACGTGAACATTAGCGTTAAGGTCAGATTTAAGCTGGAAACGTGAATAACTCTTCCGAGCATTTAGTGCCGTTTACCCAAGTCTCGTATTCTGGTAGGCCACACGTACGCAAAATACCATTACGAGATATTTCATCTGTGTGCCAGCTCCATGTTTTATTTACTTATTTGATTGGTGCAAACTCCATGCAGTGCAGAATCAAGTCAGTGTGACTTGGCCACCACTGTTCCCGAGACTATAGAAAGTAAATAACATGTATTTCACTCTAGTTTTTGTCAATCACGTATACCAGTGACAAATTTGAGACGGTTTACCTAAACTAAAAAGCTTCGGAACAGAAAATACATATTTGCTGTTAACTGTTGTGTAGTGAAAATAACCGCGTTTTAATGATCAAATAGCTTGCTTCACTTTTTAATTTAAAGATATTGTGTACTTAAATTTAACAGAAAACTAAAACTTCCCGATGCGTGTATTTTGTCTCATTCCAATTGTACATGGGAATTACACACAAGGGAAACAGGTCAAACCCAAAACGAAAGCTTTGTTTAGTCATACTAACCGGTCAATGTTACAATCACCCCGTCGCTTCATTGCAGCATAACCCAGAGCGGATCGACGCGATAACACACGACATTCGGAAGCTGGACAATTATTTGTTTTATGCAGCAATTAGAAAACAATATCTGTGACATTTGAATAATGTATAATGTGATACATGTATGCTTGTGACTTTGTGAACCACCCCAGCTCATTCATCTCATGCACCCATAACTTTTATTCAAATTACGTTGCAAAATATTAGTAGAATTATTTTTATATGTTATTAAACTGTGTTTCTTTTAGTGACACTTTTTCAGTATATTTTTGCACTATGCACTATTCAGGAAATTGATAAACCAAGCGAGTAAATTTAGGGCCAGGTTTGTTTTTCTACAACTGAAAATAAATATTTTTGTCAGTATTGCTAGGATGTTTAGGGCAAATTGCCCTTTTCCCCATCCTAAAATAATTTTTTCCTTTCTGAAGATAGCGTTTAATTTTGCAGTACCACAGGTTCAAATTTTTACCAAATATTCTTCACAGTGGGACATTTCAGAAAAAGATGCTCAATCGTTTCTTTGACAGCTTTACACATTTCACAAATATCGTCTTCGTCACGATTTTGTTTTATAGAGATACGATATTATGTAATAATTTGTATTGAAAATCACTCAGTTTTGTGTATAGTGCACAATGAAAAATAGAAGAAAATATATTTGTTCAATTTATTTCTTTTAGTTTAGGATTACGTTCCCATTGATCATTAATATCATGTTTTTTCATACACGGAATTTAGCATGTCATAAAACAACGTTTTATTTAATTTTTGTTTCATTGGAAATTGAAAAGATGTCGGCAAATTTGGCCAGTAATAACCGACATTGTTATCCATTTCTATAACTTTGGTTCGGAATTTAGGAATGTTTGTCATTAGATTATTATAGTCTAGGTTTGTGCCTTTAATCGTGTCACATTTTCTTAAATTTTGGAAATAACAGAAATAGATGTAGTCTTGTAGGTCTCTTTCGTAGCGTACTTTATTTCTTTACGAATTTTTTTAATAAAGCATTGTGGACGCTTAAAGTTCAAATTATACCACAAGTGTTCATCTATTATATTTGATTTTTTTTCTGCAATTTTTGGTGGAAAATTTCCCAAGTTTGTAATGTGTCTTTCCATAATGGGTTGTTCATTGTTTGTAATATATATTTTAGATAACCACTTCCCATGATCTTTGATATTTGATAGTGTTTATTACTAATACTTATTCCTAACAAGTTCTGTTTATTAAAAAATAATTTTCTAATCCATTTAACGTTTATTGACTGTAAATATGGAACCATATTAATAATCCATATAACTCCATTAGCACAATTATTTGAAATAATCTGTCATTTTATTCTGTCGGCCCATCATTCCATAAAAATGTACAGAGTACTGTATTAATTTCTTTCAATGGATCGTCCGGTAAGTTTGGTAGAGAAATTAATAAATGCTACATTTATTTTTAGGCACTAGTATTTACAAAACAAGGAAAGACACGTTAACACTTCAGCAAGAGAATACAGAGCAGAAAAATGTAAGATGAAACGGGGTCACTCTGTCTACATCCTCGGCTGATACTGAAACAGGATGATATCTGTCCATTTTTTGTAGCACACTTGTGAAGATATTTCTGTGAAATGTTTTAACCCATTTTCTAAAACCTTTCTCAAACTTCCTCCATAAAGTTGCAAGAAATGGAATCACAAATCCTAAAAATATACTGAAAGCGGTAATCCTGGTATTTCCTGTACTCATTTTTCATTGACCTCAAGCTACTGCTTAGTTCCTTATGAGTGATTTCGCGTTCACCTTCTAGTTCAGTCAGATTCTGTTTAGCTTCATACCTTTCAATCCTTTTTTAATGTCGACTTTATCTAAACAAGTTGATGTAGCAGTATACAGGTTGTTATAATACCTATTCTACTCTTCTAAAATATCTGATGTTTTAATTATTTCCTTCCCATTGTCTAGTGTTGATTTAGTAATAAGTTTATTGGTGAAGATTCGTTTTTCCAGTGACAATAAAAATTTGGAAGGTTTTTATCCATTTTCAATGCAGTTTGCTTTTGTTCTATAGCTATAATACCTTCCAGTTGTTTTTCCCGGACACTTTCAGATTCCACTTTTACATTACATAACGTGTTTATTTGGACTTCGCTCATATTATAATAATTTTTTGAACCTGTATTCATCTTCTAACCTTTTAATCATATTTTCTAATCCAGTTTCACTTAGTCTGTCTGTTTTTTTTCTTTGCCGATCAATATTAATATTTCTCTTCTTATTTTTATTACTAAGACCTCCAAAAACAACGCATCATCAACAGTGAGTTGAAATTCTGCTTTAAGGATAGTTGAGGAGTTTTACTTTTTGGGCATGTTTTAAGAGAGAGTAGTTCAATTTCCACTAGCCTTTCACCCCTTTCGCAATTTACAACCTCACTCATTCTCGTGGGTCTCGGAGATGGGGTTGTCGTTAGATTGTCAATACACTTATTTGTTCATTACAACTGTTTTTTATATTTTCCCATCTCGCGACCATGCCAAATTAACTAGTAGAAGCGCAGCTGTACTTTGGACCAGTTGCTGGTTTTTTGGCGCAAGGTTATAACTATTTTTGACCCTTTCAGAACTCTGCCTTGCTTCATGATTTCAGTCTAAGTCTTGCTTCACCTAAATCTGACAATGGTTACCCCTGCGTTTGTATGACTGTCGTCCTGCACAAGGCCTACGCGATGGGCAAGACGGATGTTATCAGGTGTTACTGACATATGCAGCTTGCTGCATAGCATCCCGATGACTTTTTCTTCAGATTGCTGCGATGTGGAACTATCTCTCTGTATTCCGTAAACTCTAATCTGTGTTTTCGTGAGCGCTGCTCCGGATCATTTTGTTTTCAATGTACAAGTATTAGTTTCTGGTTTATCCTGCTGAGCTCTTCCTGATCTTTTCCTGTTCCATACTGAGTTCCCTCATGTCCTCTTTCAAACTTTCATTTTCACTCTCTAGATAGAGAATCCGTGATTCGTGTTGTTATATAACCGTCGTTAATTTTGTCTTATTTTTAATTCAGCTTTTGCTAAGTGCCCCTGAAGGTTTTCACCAGTGACCATGCTATCTAATTTTTACATAGTGAGATTAAACTGCTTACGACTACCTTTACCATATTTCTGTCCGTTGAGAACTTCGCCGAGAACATTTGTCCGAGTTGCTGGTTATTCCTGCGCGATACTCTGTGACGAAAAGTGTTTCCTTTTTGTCGTTTCTCATGTGTGTTCGAGCGCAGTGTATGCTTCAATCCAAAGCTTATGTCTGACCAGTTACAGGGGTGTTTCTGTTCAAACACCAGTCACAAACTTGAAATTGACTGATACCACAGAAAGTCCATGCACAAGTCCAATACTACCGAGACCGATTTGGCTGCAGTTGGCTGCAACTTATCAATACAACTAGATCACTGTGACCTAGGTTAATGCTGATACAAGGTTACAGAGTGAAAATTTACAAAATAAACCAACGCATTTCTCAGCAAGTCAGATGTGGAGATTTTCCACACAACACCAGAATCACTTGCACTTACCCTAGGTGATTTTTTACTGAAATGCCTTGCGTTACATACTAACCCTTTGAGGGATGGTCATCCCCAGAATTAAATTGATCTCTGTCAATTCTATCATTTTCTTCTATTCTTTCATTGAAAGAGGTTTAACACAATACTCGAGAATCATTCACTTTAAGACGGCGGCCAGGTTCAAACAAGTGTCCACTGAGTTCACCATACTCGACAATCGCTCACGAGATTAATTCAAATAAGTGTGCACTGAGAAAGACAAGAGTTCCCGGAGACATTCGCGACATAGGTCCGCCGAAATACTCTTTTCTGTTTTCTGTAGAAGTTTAAAGTAAATCATGTTTTGGCCCACACACCTGCATGGAATCTGTTTCCTTCCTCTTGGTTTAACGTAGCACACAACTTTTTGTCTATTTATTACGCAACTCCTGCACATTTAGGGACAATCCACCAAGAACTTGATATCCTGTAAAGTACGAAGTCTGGACGCAAAACAACCACGCCACAATTTACACGTCTTTAGCGTTAGCATTGGCAGAGCAAGAGCTTCTGGATTATACCATGAATGCAGATTCACTTAGATAAGGAGAATTTATGTTTTGACTGTCAGAAATGAATTCAGGCAGCTAATACAAGTAAAAACTACTGTATAGTGAAGACGAAATTGTATCGGCAGAGTAACCAAGTAAAGCTTATACAACCCAGTCACCGGATTCGAAATGGCGGCTGACAAAGTTCGCAAGTTACGTCCAAACTACTTCTATGGACTTGCCTCAAATTAAAGAGTTGACATTGTAGAGTGGAGGACACAGATCAAGAGTTTCAACAGAAACATTTTGTTGTACTCGTCGTTTACACAGAGATACGGCCTATTTTCATAAATTGTTGTCGTGTTCAGCAGACAAAAGTTTTTGTTTCCAGGTCACTGGCTTGTTAAGAACGTAGCAGACGCTTTGTATGTGTCCTGGGGTGTACGGGTGTGCGTGTTTATTTATATCTTATTATCTATGAATTAGCCAATTGCCATGAGTTTTAAACGAAGCAGTGAGCAGTCATATACACGCTATACAGGTGATCGACTCACTTCTTACGCTGGTCCTCGAGAAGTTCAGCATGGGATTCAACACTGCTCTAGTTTTCATATTGGTTGTCCACTGGCTGGGTGTTCCTCAGCCTGTTACAGCCGCATGTCCATCGTCAGCTCAGCAGGCTGTCCGACAGCTACTTGCTTGTTTGCCAAAGTTCAATCAAGTCACAGATTTTACTAAAACCTCCGCCAGCGCCGAAGCAATTCAAGATTATTGCGCTACCAGCGCTGACCAAGAAAGTACATGCGTCGAACGAGTTCTTAATGATTGCAGGAGGACTAGCCCAGCAATAAGCAGGCAATTCGACAAGTTTGTGAACCCTGACGGAATACGCGAAGCTATACGAACTGTGTGTGAGCCCAACAACACAGCTGAGCTGATAGCAAAGAAGAGCTGTATCGGTGAACAACAGACGGGAGTAAACCAATGTAGTGTCTCTCGTCTCAACAGCTATAATGACCAGCTGTCCACTTTAAAACAGCAAGCTTACAGCAGAGGACAAAAATGGTTAGAAGAAGAAGTAACAAAAGCACTTTGTACATATACTGGTCATTTGAAGCAGTGTCAGAGTCCGTATAGGCGGTACTGCGGGAATGGCATCGGTGACATCTTTGACGCCATACGCAGCTCTACTATACCACCGGTGTGCGGAACGGCAGCCATAAAGCAGAGCCTAGCCAGCCTTATTACCGCTGTGCTTTTGAGCGTGATCTTTATATCCCGTGACTGATGTTACCAGACACTCAGAAGACACAGACCGACATCGCAAGCCTACTCGCCTACTCAGCGCTTTGTTTTTGAGCCTTATCTTTATATCCCGTACTCAGTATATGATCGTGCCATAAAACAGAACGTACCCAGCCTTCTCACCGCCATTCTTCTGAACGTGATTATTATATTCCGTACCTGATGTTACTCTTGACACGACAAGATGACGTTAACCATGCGATAAAACAGGAGATACTCTTTATATTCCACACCCGTTACTCTGGACTCAGTATATGATCGTGACATAAAGTAGAACGTACCCAGCCTTCTCGCCGCCATTGTTCTGAACGTCATTACTATATTTCCTAGTTGATGTTACCCAGGACTCAATATATAATTATGCCATACAACAGATGATACCCAGCCTACTCACCGCTTTGCTTCTGGGCGTCATCTTTATATTCCGTGCCTGACGTTAACATCAGATTCAGTATATAACTATGCCATACAACAGATGATACCCAGCCTTCTCACAGCTGTGCTCATCTTTATATTCCGTGCCTGATGTTACCCTGGACTCCGTACATATTCATATCATATAGCAGAGCGTACCCAGCTTTCGGCGTCAGCTGTATGCTTTGCTTAGCATTCTGAACCTGATTTTACCCAGGACTCTGTGTGTAAGCAAGCTAAGAAGAGACTCTCAACTTTCTTAGGGCTTTAACTTATGTACATCTAATAACTGCCGACAAACATAGCCTATACATTGGAAAACAGTTTTGTATGTTTGATTAATTCAACAACTAAACGTATTGGAAGCAGATGGCTTTCATAGATGTTTTGGTAAGGATCGTGTTGTTTGTATGTGAAAACTTTTGTTGGTTAAGTGTAAACTGAATGTTTATAGTTTTTGGCAGCAGGCGTGGATGGAACTGTGCATGCATGATGAAAATAAGAAAACTTTTAACATTGACAAACATCTGAAAAACCTTCAAAATTATGAGACCATAAATGAATATTGCATTGGAAATTTTCACAGGAACTTTCTTACTCTCTGCGAGATGTGATTTTGGTTTCAAAATCCACATTTTGCTAAAGTATTGCGAATTGAAAAAGGTACGGCTGACATGCATCTTATATCATATTTTGCTCTGCAATGTCCATACTTGCTGTGCAGTGTAGCGCTTATATTGACGACGAATATCGGAATATGGCTCATTTACACCGGTTCACGGTTCAAAGCTAACTGTAAGTGTTTAATGAAAATAAGCTTTTGTACCATTTTGTAAAAGTGCAAGTCTATGTATTTAACTCGCGCAAATTCATAGTAAATTCTCTAATGTTTTGAGCTTTGTCCTATTAAGTATATATTGTTTTCCATTCGTTCTATTAAAATTTCAGCAGGTCAATAAATAGCGAAGCAATCATGTAAGCCAGTGTATGGTCAATATGCTACTTCAGGATTCCAGTTTGTTGTTGCTCACCGAGTATATACATTTACTATTTCTCATATAAGTCTTAAAATGCTGTCTCTACAACAGGCTTATACATTGCACTGCAGTGTGCCGTAGAGTACAAATGCGGTTCTCAACCTCTCCTATATAGGTATAACTGCAGACTCGTGAGAGTCTTCTGAAAGCGAAATGTTATGCCATTGCATGACTTGCGATGTTCCTGAGTTTTGTTCCTCGCTACCGAATGTTTCGCAATTACACTAGCGAATGTTGGGTTTACATCCAAATAATAAAAGGTGGAATCGATCACTAGAATGCTGTATACTTTTCCAACGATAAACTTCACAAGTTTCATAATGGCCATATTAAAAGAACGCAAAAAAGAGGAAATTCTAGCAACAAGTTCAGTGAGAAGACATTGTCGAACCGGCAGTTTGTACTTTACCGGAGCTTTGCGGAAGCTTTTTCGAAACAAGGCGGACGTTGGGTAGACTTGTTCGATAATAGTGTTTATACGCCTGGATTGCTGTTAAATGACAGCTTAACGACGCAGGGTTAAACATATGTACACTTCAAATGACTTAAGGAATCAGTGTATACCAAATATAAGGACTAGTTCGAATTGTGAAGTCAGTGAAATTGTAGGACTGAAGCTGAGCTCTACCTAAGAAGAGGTCAGCTAGCTTTGAGTTAGACATAGGCTCAAATGAGAAGAGTCGGCTCGTCACTGGAGCTTTATCATATAACCCAACGAGGTTTCCTCCACCCATAAAAGCGACCGGTGTGGTGCTGTATACGTGAAACATTCTTGGGTATAAGGCAGTAGGGAACCATCAAATAAGTAAATATATTCAGCTTAAAAAAATGCAAGACTATTTGAGACCCCTTTTTTGGCGCAGATATTCAAGTAAACATTCACAAATTATTTATAAAAATTATGTATAAAAACCCACAACATATGTACAGTCCACCCATATGGACTGAACCACACAGAGACCAGTAATTAGGTAAAAAAAAACCTAACGATTAGCCGTACCATTTATGTAGTAAGAACACATACCTAATACTGTATTCCCTAATTTTGCTAGCCCAAATGAAATATCACATCAAATAACTACATGCCTGGCCTACAACAAATCCAAATATCATCATAGGTTGACCATCATTTCCTCAAAATAAATCAGCTAAAATGCAAGTACTAGCGTCCTATCGAAACAGGGTGTAGAGGGCACTTGCTCAATGGAAAACAATTTTTTTCTGCTTAATTGTTGCACCTAGTAGTTGACTTTTTTTAACCATTATGTGTCATACATTTTACCAGCAAAATTACCTCGCAGTATTTCAACACACTTCAGAGATACAAACAATCCCTACGCATCCCCACCGTTATCTGTATCCCTGAATCTTGGATACAAATTCGAATTAGTGTTTTTTTAGACCTTCACGGTTGTCCGCCACTGACCACGAAAATCAAACAATCACGGCTAAAACTGGATTGAAATTTGATCACTACCCATTGAAATATGACCACTTAAACTTTTGCATTTTTTTTAATAATGCATAATGTCATCCCACAATGTCACGGTCATTTCTTGTCATTCTTTTCCATTCAGGGCCTCAGCAGGGTTTTGCAAGAGAGTGTGTCTGTTTTTCTGTGCTTTGCCAGGGGTAAATTGATTTTAGTTAGACATGTCATGTGACATCGGCGTACAGCTATTCTCATTGTATTGTGTCAGTTTGACATTCGAATATAAAGACGACAACGTGTTATATATTGTTATATACGACAACACTTTCCGATGAGACTACATGGGGAATTGAAAATAAATCCGGGAGCTCTATGTCATCTACAAAGCAATACATATGTGTCGTTTTAAATAAACTGGAGGAAACGGACAATAATTTCCCTAAAAATGCCAACTGGCAAAGTGCATTGTCCATTAAAACATAAATCAGATACTCTCGTTAATTCCGTTTAAAATCTATTATTTCTAACAAAAGTATTTGCACTATAAGGTTTTAAACACATTTACTGATACAGAACTTGTAATTATTTACTTTATTGGTGTTTACGCTTCATATCGAAACTGACACTCGTATACCAGCCGTCAACTAAAATGGTCAATAATCGCAAGACCAGTTTCCAAGAGACAAATAACACAAACCACCAAAGAACTAATAAAATATAGAAACTTTAGGAAAAATTAGGACGGTTTCATGCAAAGTGAAGAAGTCTAAATAATTTCTTTTTCAATTATGTAAAGCGGCGGTCAAGTTTATTGTGGAGGGAAATTGGAAAATCATGTGTAAATCCACACAGTTCGTCAGATGCATAACAAACCTATGGAGTTAAAGCCACAGCCAGACCAGCAATACAGCTGGATTCGATCTTACTCGTCACAGGATTGGGAGTCAGCGCCTCAACAGTGTAAGTCTGGAAGAGACCCAAAAGAAGTTGTGCTTTGTAGAAAAAACTCATCATCTAATGCATAATTTTTATCATGTGACATATTTTATTATTGTGGCTATTGTGAAAGCCTAGCGCTTCGAATATATTTTATGTTGGGATTGACCAAAAATTATAATTACAGTTAATATCACTGTATTTATTCTACCTATTCCTGCTTTAACCTCTGTGCTACTGAGTAGCGTGGATTTTGTAACTTTTTAAACATTTACAGGCACAGTTAGAATGTAATCGTAATTGAGGCATGTTTATAAAAGGCTTGGTTTTTCACTGTTCGTGCTACCTTGATGACACTATGTAAAACTATCGACAAGCCCTTTGAAGACCACAGTTTCCATGCCCAATATGGTATCAGTACGGTGAAAACCACAAGACCAGTGTCTAAAGCAACTTTGAAAAGCTGAAAAGGGGCAACTGAATCGTGTTTCTCAAACTAGAATTGGGTAAAAATTAATAAATCCTGTGATGTTGTTTACACTTTGTAGGGTAGAATACATATTCGCCGATGTCTAAAATTAGGAGACCGCAAAATATGCTGATTCTACGTCCGAGGCTACAAAGGTATAGGTAAAGTTAAGATGTCATGTTTGCTTTTCCATTCACAGGCTCACGTTACAGTAGTATGTGGTTCACAAGAGCTTTATTCAGACATTTACATAAAGGTGTACAAAAAAAACAGCATGGTCCATAACACCCACCATGCAGGAAAAACATATGATTGCAATTAGTTTGGCGAAAAAAATCACACAAACTCAGGGAAGGAATTTTCACATACACATTTAATTTCCTTCTTATTTACCATAATATTATTTTGCGGAGTCTTCCCCTTTGCGGCTCGAAAGGGGCATATCTGTTCTGTATCAAAGAAGGCGGAATAACATTTAATTCGGCACCTTCAATGTATTGTTGCCCTGAACTTATTTAATTCTCCTTATTCTACTTATCTAATGGACTTAAAACTGTAAGCATCCAGATTATTTTTTAAAATGAAAACTGTACAGTTATTTCTGCTTTCTGCTTTCTGTCAAAAAGGCACTACAAGAAACAGTAATTATTTGCTATATAATATAACCAATACTGGTGTACGGTTTAGTTCTATCTTGATTGCAAGAGGGCTGCACCAGATCTTTATTCAGCATATGATTGTACATACTTTGTAGAAGGCCGGGTACTAGCCGACAAATAATGTTCTATGGTGTAACGAATACGTAAATTTGATCTCAGTTGGGGCAGTCTGCACAGCACCCAGAGAAAAACGTCCCTCAAACATTTAATGAAGCTTGACAAAATTCAACGACATGTATTTTTTGCTTGCACAAAAGACCTACAAAACCCATGTATGAAGACGTAGAATACCTGTACTTAAGAAATTCAGAAATGACACCTTTACATCCTGTTTTGCATAAATGTGTTAAATGTCATGACAACACAGCACTTTGAGTAAAATCTGGTCCAATGAGTGTAAGAACCCCAGCCACACCAATTTCCTCTACCCATGAACCTGGCTGTTACCATGGAAGGGAAAGCGTCTTCAAAATGATTTTAAACACCGCATAAATCAGTTAGTAAATGTACGGAGAGGGTTACTTTCTGTCTTCGACACGAAGAGAACCGGACAAGTATGCACCGTAAAAATACATCATCTGTTGTTACAGTGTATATCCCATCACAGGTTCTGAGCTCACCTTGATAAAATATCTTTAAAGGGACATGGTCGCCTCAATAGTAGGTGTTTTAGCGTTATTGCAGAATGGCAAGCGTATTAGGTATTTTTCTCAAGAAACAAAAATTGCAAGGTTTTCGTTAATCCCACCCAAGCAATGAACGTTAAGTGAATGTTTAAAAATAATTTAAAAAAACGCCTACAAACTGAAAAGTCTGCTAAAAAATTTAAATTAGGTGCTCTAAATTCAGTGCTACGGGAACATGCGCACAGCGCTTACTAAACTTCATGTGACTGATGACGCGTAAGAGAAGTACATATTCCTCGTTCGTAACAGGAGTGGCCAGAAACAGGCGTAAAAGAGTGCCCAGTAGGTTGACAAGCAAGTCTAGAGTTGTAATTGGTGGCCTGTTGTCGCCAAACTACAATGCTTGATAGGTTGGTGCAAATGTAGTTATTGTTGTGGCGGGGTTAAACATCGAACATGGTCCGACCTCTTTGTGTTGAATTTTAATGATGACAGAACTTGTCCGGGCTCATACAAGCTACATACTCAATGAACATTTTTTTATTTTAACGGGACTGTATAGTTTTTGAATGAACTTCAAAACTTCGTTACGACATAGATAGGAACATTTGATTAAAAATCTAAATTTTGGGCGATCATATCTCTATTCCGCCCTTTCATGCATTCACAAAACCAAGGCCTTAGTTAAAGACAGACCGTCATTTCCCCCTTCCCGAAGTAATTTTCTCGTGTGCTGACCTAACATTTAAGTATTGCTTTTCCAGATTTATTCACAAATATTTACAGCCGGACATTCAAGAAAAAAATTTCAGTGTGTTCTTTGTTCGTTCTACACAGATGATATGGGGTACAACGTCTTATTTACGACCTGTCCCAAAGAGACACAGCTATGTGTTGGTTATATTCAGTTGAAATTATTGTAGTAAAAACCCCCACGTGCTGTGCATCGTGCATAAAACACGTTTTCGATTACCGATTATGAACGCAACAACAATTTTCTACTTCGTTTCAATTCTTTCTAGATCCTCTTCCATAAACATAAGACTAAAGCACACTTACATCAGTGCTAATATAAACGATTAGTGAAGTCATTTCTGAAAAGTGAGATGCACGTGATGCATGTAGACAGTGTAACAACGGCAAATACAGCTGTAAAGCACAGTTGTTTTTACGTCATTTAAGATAAAATGTAGGAACCAGCCTCTATATATCTGCTTTAGTATTATTCCTACGATTAATAATTACTTATATTAACTTGTTAGTAATTTTGATGAGCGTTATTTCAACAAAATATGGCCAACATAGACAAATCATATGGTATCTGACCTTCGTACCTGTCCCACAGGATATTTAATCCCACCCATGTGATATTTGCTCAACAATTGTCCAGTTATGTAAAGTGATACATGCAACTCAAATCAACTACACCATGATACAGCTTATTTTTATCAATGAAGGCATCCCTTAGGTCTATTCCGTTTGCATTGTTTTCATGTTTTAATTGTGTATACATGTGTTAAATGTGATGACAACACAGCATTTTGAGTCATTCTAGACCAGTGACGCCTAATAAACCGCATTTAACATGTAAGGTGATTACCTAATTGTGCTTAAGCCATGGTACTACGGGGTGTGCAAGTTCTTACTTCTTAAACACTTACATGAACAATTAGAATGAATCCCTTGGGAAAGGTAAATTGACAAGAGGCCGGATTTCAGCTGTAACGGGTGACCAATTGGGGACTATCACACCGTCGTGGCTGCTCTGTTTTACTCTCAGTGCTGTAACCTTTATATTGTTTAATATTTACTTCTAGATCCAGATAACATCTTGCTGAAGATCATTGCACTTAGATGGCCTATTAGTCCTGCGTCTGGGATTTGGGTAAAGGAAACAGGGATCAACCTGTTTTCCTATCATCATTCAAGGTATTGCAAAATGTGCAAATCTTTTCGATCAATGAATTAGCCTTCTTGTCCTTCTGATACATTTATCTATGGCCCTCATTAACTTCCGATCATTTCGTTGTTACATTTTTGTTGTTAGTCTCTTTTTGATGTTTGCTGACAATATACTTGGAGTGCATTATTATCTGATTATTTCAAAAATATAGTAATATTCGTTCTCTGTTAGATTTTCTATTCGTTAATATTCGGAAGAACCACGACATCCACAAGGATACAGACACACAAGTTTTACAAATTGTGAAATATCCGTGGCTTTTTCTTTCGGGGTTACTGGTGTTGTATGTAATTGAGTGTCTTCATATGTCCTCATATAAACATGCTTAAAGCTAAATGTACAAAGACTCATACTCCAGTGGACCCCGAGCTTAAATTTTGTGGTGAATCAATAAAGATTGGTGAGGTAAATAAATTTTTAGGGGCTATATTTGATAAAAAATTATCTTTTGGATCTCATATAAACATGCTTAAAGCTAAATGTACATATAATTAGGGTCGTGTCTAGCACCGATTGGTGTGCTGACTGATCACTTTTTACTTAACTTACTTAACTGGACTATGGATCTATTATTTACGGTTCCGCGAAGAAATCCTATCGTAAAATGTTGGACCCGGTCCATCACCAAGGTCTGAGGCTCAGCCTTGGTGCATTTAGAACCTCACCAGTAGAGAGTTTAAACGTGGAGGCTAATGAGCCTTCCTTACATCAACTGAGCCTTCAACAAAGCTTAAAGCACACCCACCCAACCCTGTCTGCCACTGTGTTTTCAATTTATTATATGTAGAAAAATGTACTAAATGTCCTAACAAGATCCCTTTGTTTGATGTTCCTGTTCGGAACCACGTGTTGTGGAAGCCGGCATGAAGGTTGAGGACCTAGTTCCGGTTTCTTTTCCGGACTGTCATCCCTGGCTTCTTCCACAACGTAAATTGATATTTGAGCTACGTAAATTTATATATACTGTCGAATCAAAAGGTGGAGACGGGGTGCGGCTGCAACTGTCTTAGAACAGCGAGTCACTTCTCTCCGTCTACCATCCTCATGTTCAATACGCTCTGCGGAGGCCAAAGCTATAGTCCTGGCCATGCCCAGAAAGCTGTGATATGCTATGACACGTTATCCTGTCTTTTGACAATTGATACAAATGAACTTAAAAACCCATTCATTCTTGAAATATTAGCCATACATAGAAAACAAATTAAAAGAGGTATATAACATTCTGCTGGATACCAAATCATACTGGAATTGTATTGGATGTATTCTTCAATACGGTGTAAAACACCAATCAAATAAATAAATAAGTAATTTTTCTTCTTTGCTCTTCATGCTTGCTCTTCATCCCTTTTAGGATATAGTCCTGCATGGCACTCTCCTGCCTCCTGTGTTTGTTAATGGCTTACCATTATATAAGCATATGGTCTTTCTAAGGGAAGAATCTGAGAAGAAAAACGATAAACAAATGGCTTGGTCAACACCTAGACACCGTTACGCATTACACAGGGCTAAACAGGGAAACACGAAGACGCTTATGTAAGTTCAGTATGTATAAGTGAACAATATAAACAGAGCAGAACAACCTATTTACAATATATAAAACCTCTGTGTAAAAGAGGACGTAACTGTAAAATTAATTTTAATCCAATCGCAAAATTATTTTTGGCCGGCTGAGTGGATCGGGTGGGTAACTCATTGTCATTATCATTATTTCTTCACTTTGCACAACGCGATTCGGATACCAACGAATTCATCTTCATTTCGTAAAGTTGACTGATGCAATTTGTTTTTTCAAAGCACAGACCAGAAAGGAAGGCGCTCGGCTTGACGTTTGAAAGCTTACGTCACTGCCCTGGTTTTTCTCTGTATGCTGCTGTCCATAATATATACGCATATATCCGATACACAGGAGAGACAGTGTTCGATGACTCAGTCGGTTTGAGGGTCGCTTTCCCTGATACCGCTGAGGATTTGTGTCGGCAGGTTTATGGTGAACGGCGCTGGTTTTCTGTGGCTCCACAAGGTTACCTCTACCCTCAAAAAACTGTTTTCTGTTCACAATGGAACACCAAATAAGTAAAGAAATAAGTAAATGTGACTGACCGATATATTCAGCTCTGCTCCAGTTCACACAAAGAAAAGCAGCCAGATGAAACCTGGCTCTCCTGTATAGAGTTACCAACATACCTACCCTTCGTAAGATATTAGACTACAGCAAAACCAGAGTAGCAAGGACAAAGTGATAGTTGGAAAATAGTCACACATTGCCAGTGGAATCCGGGCTTTTTGTCAAATTACACCAGTCAGGGTTTAATTCTAACTGTTCATCTAAGTGTTTAGTGTGGACATGCTTCTCAGATCGATTAAACTGGCATTTGCAACTGATGGTAGTGTTCCTGTGGGAATTTGACTTTGGATATTCCTTCGCCGGTTGACACCCTGAGTAAACGTGAAATATTCTTGATTACGGCGTAAAACACCAATCAAATAAATAAATAAATAAGCAATTTTCTTCTTTGCTCTTCAACCCTATTTGGACATAGTCCTGCATGCGCTCTCCTGGCTCAGGTATTTATTAATGGCTTGCCACGGAAGTATATGACCTTCGTAAGGATATCACTAATCTGATACCCTTACCCTGATAAAGCTTGGTCAACTCCGAGAAAGCGATACACCTTACACAAGGTTAAACAGGGAAACACGAAGACGCTTGTATAAGTTCAGCACGTAAAAGTGAACGATATAAACAGAGCAGAACAACTTATATACAATATACAAAAATAATACAAATGATAGGAAAACTACAGTGTCTTATGGAGGTTACAAATCCGGTTGAAAAATCTAAGGGTGATTCTGTACAAGGAATTAAGGAACCCACAGTTCTGGTGAATTTCTGTAGTGAAGGGTATCACCGGTCACTAAGTGACGATCGGTCATAACGCCGACCAAGATTTGTAATAAATCGCCTACACTGGTCACTCGTCCTGGGACGGGCTGGATGATAATAACCTCCATATAGATTTCAGTCCTCGGACTTGACACAATATGACCTCACTTCCAACCTAAACTGACATGAAAAGTAATGCAAGCCTAGAAATAATCTCCATTTGAGTAGCATGTTGCGAAACACTAGTGCTAAAATGTTCGAATGTACAGCAAAAGAATCCAAAATGTCCAATGCACAGAATACCTACAGCTTAAGAGTTAAATCAAAAGTTGTCCTGATTTGTATAACCAAAAAATTATAAGAAGTATTACACACGAGATCACAACACCATACATTTAAATTGTGATAGCGTTCTACTGCATAGTACCCAATTACGGGGCCTGTTTTACGTAACTGTCAAGGTGACGTATCCTTACAGAAAGTGTCGCCATGGCAACTACGTTTGAGATAACTTCCAATATCTTTGTAAAACGGGCCCCACTCAGTTATATATGTCTGGTGGGTCTTGAATAGTAAGCTGGAGTTTTGTCTGTGGGCTTATGTCTCGCGGGGCTTTCATCAGCGGCAGGTTTGTACGCGGGGCTTAGGTCCTGCAGGACATTTGTCACCGGGACTTTGTCCACGAGGTAGAAGTCAGGCGAGGCTTTTCTCGTGGACTCTTTGAGCACATGTGTACATTGTATATCCCAAACACTTTGCATGTCTGAATATAATAAATGATATTTTACAGGACATTTACTTGTATCGCGAAAAGTCTTTAATTACCTTCCATACTTATACTCGGTGAATTCCTCCCCGTCTGGCCCTATATATACGGTCCTGTTTCCCATAGCCTGCAATACTTTTGCGTATGGGATAAAGTAGGCCTGGGATCCGTTGGTTTCAACATTGACCGCTCCGAATCAGAGTTTCCCGTTATCTTCTAATGATTCTATATTCACATCACCTCAATATCCTTGAAAGAAGGACCATACTGCCGTAATTAAAATACACGCAACCGGATGCTCCACTTGGGCAACATCCGAGCTTCCAAAACCACCATATTTGAATCAGTGACTACTTTACTGGCTAATAAAATGATATCCCTTAATAGTTCCAGTTAGTTGACCTTCTTCATCATTAAGGCACTAATTTAAAATAAAAGACTGAAACATTTGTCTGTCATCCTTGTCATGTTCGTCTTCTTTGTTTCATTCTAAATATTCCACAACTTTACCGTTATCTGGATGACGCAGAATTCGCCGGCTATACATTGGACCATGGCGGTTAGCTTGCTCTCCTTTTCCAGTCACATTTATATGTACTGTGGCGCTATGGTCTTTACTATTAAGTCATATGAAAAATTACTTGACCAATAAGTTTGTCTATTTTTGTAGCGCACAGCTTTAGCGTGTTGAGACAACAGCACACTCGAGCAGACCAGATTCTAGCCTGCTGAATGGAAGAGTACACATCCGTACTTATCAACGTGAAGCCAGTAAGAATGTGACAGATCTCCTATCTAAGGACAAGGCCGCCTTTTGGTATCGACTTGCATTACTTTTCTGTACAGGGTCTACACTACTTTTTGATGCAGAAAGGCAAATGGGGTATGCCTTCAGAGAATACTTCTTTATGGTTTAGAAGTCTACACTCTAATTAAAGTAATGCGACCAATGCTGCTTTTTGATCGTGTATAATACAACAAATCTCTTATACCCAGAATACATATAGCTTGTCAGACTACAGACAGCCTTCATATTTAGTGATATATTGTTGAAATCCAGCAAACAAATAAACACAAGAAATAATGCTTATGCTTTTGCGCTGTGCTTCTGTGTCCACAATTATTTCTAAAAAAGGGACTCCTGACATGGAGAAGACGCATCAAATCCTAACTGCTGTAGCCTGCTTCCACTAGTTACCACGACATTGAGCTTGCACAGGAAAAAACCCATCTTAGGTCAAAAGTAAATATGATGAGGTTTAGCTGAATAGCCACAATTATATTTTTAAAAAAAGTATGGCACACATTGGTTTTTTGTGCTTTACAAAACTGACGTCTGTAGAGATTTGGCAATCTACCTACCTAGGAGCGGGTCCAGACATGACACCCTATACTGTTATTGACAGCCGGCAACCGGAACTGACACCGCTAAGATTTCAGGAATAGAATAGCCACAGTTGTATTTAACAAAAAAGCATGACACACATTTTTTTTTTTTTCTTTTTTGTTTTTTTTTTTTTGCTTTACAAAGTTGACGCCTATAGCGATTTCGCACAACAGCTACCTAAGAGCGTGTCCAGACATGTCACTCTATACTGCTGTTGACAGACGAAGTGACGTCGTGCTGTGGGGATTATATCAGCAGGATTTTTATATCTGCCGAGTGTATATCCGACAGGGCATTTGTCCTGGATTCTAGGGGCATACATGTATCTTGACAAAAATACCTAAACACGTAACACTTCTATATTAAATTACATCTCATAGGACATATGTAGGCGTTCATTTACTTGTTTCGCCAGAAGCCTTACGTGGGTTCCAGATTTACCCCAAGTTTCCTTTTCCGCGATATTATTTACTTATTTCATTGGTGTTTTGCGCCGTACTCAAGAATATTTCACTTATACGATGGCGGCCAACATGGTGGGAAGAAACCCACGACTATCCGCAGGTTGCTGGCAGATATCATGTACTCCGTGATACTGGTCTGTCCCTACATATACATGTCCGGCTCTACGTGTTCGACTATCCTATTTTGTGTATAGGACGACATCACTTTTCGGTGTAGGCATACCTTACTTTGCAGTACAGGGCTCCACTACTTTTTGGTGTAGGGTGTATAACAAATGGTGTATATCCTTTGACTTTTGAGTGTACAAGTCTGTACCATGAATTGATATTGGCCAACACTGTTTTTCGAATATAAGACAATAAATCGCTTAAACCCAGCATACATAAATGATATCAGTTGTATTTAGTGAAATATTCATTAAATCCGCTTTAGACCCAAACAGGCAAACAAGTAAACCCATCAATTTATTTATTTATTTATTTATCTGATTGGGACTTTACGCCGTACTCAAGAACATTTCACTTATAAGACGGTGGCGAGCATTTCGGCGGGGGAAAACCGGGCAGACCCCTTGAGAACCCAGGAACATCCACCGGTTGCTGGCAGACCGATTCGACCGGAGCGGAAGCCTGCATGGGATGGACTTGAATAAACACATAAAATAGTTGTACATGTTTATGGTGTGTATTTATCTATTAGCAGCTCTTTGTGATGAAGGGTTTCATAACCTATAAATTAGCGTCAGACCGAAACAGCCATAACCTACTGTGACGAAATTACGACAACAATGATAGCTGAGAAACAACGGTTATGAAAATACGACATACTTTGCTTTATTGTACCGCATAATATCAAAGCTTGTATAGATTTCGCATTCCAAAAATTTTCCAAGACGTACAGTCGTATCCAGGCAAGATTAAAAAGCTTTTAACAAACGATAACTTGAACTGACACTCTTAAGGTATTAGAAGCTACCTGGCGGTCCTCATAGAAACGAGGCTGTAGAAATGATCATTTCGTTCATCTTGCATGAATATTTTTAATAGCAAACTTCACTGAATTTTGCTTTTTGGTATGCACAGCTCCTCCATTGGCATTCACAATGCCTCCACTCTTTCATGCTAAGGTCAGATTAAGATACACTGAGACAAATTTTTATACTAAGGGACTTGTTGATCCGGGTATGTAGCCCTACATATATACCCCTTATAGGGGTTGCGAAATATAAAGAAGACAACATTAATAACTGTTCCTAAGAAATCAGCATCAGAATGTAAGACAAACATAAAGGTAACTTTTAGGCAGAGTAAAAAGTTTATTACGTCACTTCATATGTTTAAATGGCTTTCCAATATTAGTATACAGGCAGCATACAGGGTGTACTCTTTTCCCAAACTGTGACTAAGAGCGGTCTACATCATGAATAGCGTTTCAAAATCACCAGAGACAAAGATTTACACAACTGTTATGTTAGCATGTTGTACGCACGAGCTGAATTTTCACTGGACGAATATTTCGGTAGTCAGACATCGAATAAGTGGTGGTGCTTTGCTCAATCCGTAAACTTCAGTGCACTCGTATAAGAAAAGAACCTTGAATGCAGCGTTAACAATGAATGAATGGTTATGGCTTCATTCCAAAACAGACACACATTTTATACAACGAGCCAAACGATCCAAAGCTCTGTTAAAAGTCGTAAACCTCAGTATCTTTCAAATTCCGGTATATAGCTTAAGGAATTGTAAGTGTATCTACAAATGAATACTTGTAAAATAGAAAACTAAATGACACAGACCAAAGGGCCTGACAATGGCTGACAACATTACCATAGATGCCGCTTGCAAATTATAAATAGGTAAATAAATTCCTAATTAAATAATTAAATGGAAGAAGACTCGCTCTTCTGATGTAGCAAAATGGAAAATACATAATAGGTTATATAGCCTTAATTTGCTAGACCTACTGACGACTTACATATTTTAGAATATAGATGTAACTCCGAAGAGAGTTAATGCCTCAGTGTTAGAGAATAAACATGTATCTCATCGTCAGCAAATATAAGACATATTTCAGACAACACTGGATTTATGCAACTTCGGGCTGAGCAGATGAGCGAAATTACGGTCACGGAGAAATAGGACAATATGACATCTTGCTATCTGTACTGCCCGTAACGAGGTAACGTTGAGCATTTTTTCTGAGCAGTCAAATTTCCAGAAGGAAATAACCTATTGAGTAAACTGAGAAATGAGAAAACTTATACCATCACAACAGCGTCCGCTGTCAGTCTTGTAATCAGGTAACGTTCTGTCGTGTAAACCAAGGGAGTTAATTCACGGCTTCAGAAAAAAGCAGCCCTGTTAAAGTTCTCCGTGTTAAAGTTTGCTAATCAGTGGCCCCCTCAAAAACCTTTAAAAGAGCATAACAAACCCCTACAGTTTAACTGATAATAAAGAAACATGAAGCAGGGGAAGTAAACAGTGCTCAAAAATACAGCTTCAAGAAGACTGAGTATGTTTTACCCTATGGTTATCACCAAGGACGCAGCATAAATATGACGCCCAGAAGGAGAGCTCTGATAGGGCTGTGTATATGTTGCTTTATGGCATAGTTACCGACTGGTCTCAGAATGATGCGGTTAGGAGA
The DNA here is from genome assembly GCA_016165875.1 of Acanthopleura granulata. Lineage (NCBI taxonomy): Eukaryota > Metazoa > Mollusca > Polyplacophora > Chitonida > Chitonidae > Acanthopleura > Acanthopleura granulata. Next base: position 266,490 of record JABBOT010000076.1, on the reverse strand, counting down.
CCGGAGCCATGCGGCTGTTTTCAAGGCAACGGTTAGAGGATGACGTCAGGTATGGAATATGAAGATAATGTGGTTAGGAGACCGGAAGCACTCGTCTGTTTTGAAGGGAATGAGGAGAGAGTGACGTCAGGTATGGAATGTGAAGATAATGTGGTTAGGAGACCGGGTGTACTCGGCTGTTTTGAAGGCAACGAGGAGGCGCTGACGTCATATATGGAATATGGAGATGGTTCAGTTGCAAAACTGCGTATTGGTTCCTCCTGTTGCCGACGAAAAATCCACAGATGATCCACACACTGGGGGCACATAAGCACTGTGAGTGGTGTCACCTATGCCTTTGCCACAATATTGCCGGTATGGACTTTGAGACTTCCTCACGTCATGTACATATGAACACAGAGTTTTATTTATCTCTGCTAGCCATTTTTGTCCCCTAGTTATACTTTCTAGTCTTAAGTTCAATATTTGGGCGTTATAACTGCCGAGGCAATGCAATATCTTACGTCAGTCTGATGGTCACCGATGCAGGTCTTTTGTGCCATAAGCTCGGTTGTGTTGCTAAGCTCACACACAACACCTACAGCATCACGCATCCCGTGATAGTTCACATACTTGTCGAGCTGTCGCCTTATTGCCAGACTCGTCTTTCTGCAATCATCGACAACTCTCTCGACACACTTTTCTTTTTCCGCACTGGTAGCGCAGTGAGCTTTGATAGTTTCGGCGATGGCGGAGGTTTTAGTGAACGCAGTGACTTCATTAAACTTTGGTAGAAACGTAAGTAGTTGTCGGACGACCTGGTTAGCTGAGGACGGACAGGCGTCAGTAAGAAGATGAGAAAAACCCAGCTACTGTACAACCACGAGCAGAGTCAAAGTATTCCATGATGGGCTTGTTTTATATCGGCCTTCAGGCCATCGGTATTTCGTAAGCGTTCATCCTGGTAATTTTTACGTGTGCTTCTAAATACAGCACCAGCCATATGTCTTACATTCATTTGAATGCTACTTTTCTTAAGAAATAGTTTACCAAGGAGACATACGGTGATGTGAATCATGTAAGGACACATCCCTTTAACAGGTAATCCACACAAAAAGACCTGTTTCTTTACAGCAAAGAAGGGGCTTATATGATTATATAACACACAGGTATGGTTTGTGTTTTGTTTTAAATAACAATATCGCACAAAGGTTAAACTTGAAACCTGACGACAACTTTCAGCTGCTGTCGCATGTGAAGATTGTATATTTTCTGCTAAGGTTGATCTTCCCCAACAGGTTTGGACGCGATTGCAATTAACAACGGTTGCACAGCGGCTTTCAGTCCGGAGGCCTCTTTGATACCAGGCGAAGGGGTTTTGTTGTTCCCACAAACCACCCTGGTTTCCTCAACCAATAAATAAACTTGATCGCCCGTGTATAAATGAAACATTCTTGATTTACGGATTCAAAAACCAAATAAATAAGTAATTTTCTCCATGACCTTTATCACTTTAAGACTGAGTGAAAAAGGATAGGGCTGACCCAAAAAATAAGAAAAAGTAAGTAAGAAGTAAGAAATATTTAACTCAAGTATTCAACTAAGCTTATTATAACGCTTTGTGTTTGATCAAAAAAGTGTGGTATTTGTGTTTTTTTCTTTTTTGTTTTGTTTTTTTGTTTTTGTTTTGTTTTGGGGGGGGTTCGTTTTCTTTCTTATCATAAAACTTAACTATATATACAATTTTGAATCAAAAGACCCGATGTTAATTTTCTAAGCCAGAAAATTTCAAAGCAGAAACCGTTCTGTGAACCCAGCTTTTATATATAGTCTGTTTACATTTACGTCTTTCGGGAGTTTTCATACTTGTCTTTAGTATGCACTCTGTGCTCTGCACACTGTATCCGGATGTATTCATCCATTCGTTCATATAAAGATATAAAGGGGTGACCTTGTCATCAATGCGACGTGAGTAATATAAGATAAGCCGTTGCTTACGAGTATTATGCCTATCTTTTAACCTGGGTGGGATGGGTGAGATGGTATGACGTCATAGGAGTATGAGGTCACGTCTGTATGTGACGTCATACATACTGGTATGCAGGTGTTGAACGCTGCGGGTGGTAATATTCGACAATAATTTTAAAAAGTTAAAGTTTATGAAGGATGGAATACCTTATCATAAAAATAAACATAAATAGAGATGACGGTGTTCAGATTGAAGTTTTTTTCATTATGAATTAATCGGATGGTTGGTATGGGGTGAGGCTTGTGTTGGAGCTAAAAGATTCTTTTAAGAATGAATGGAAGTGCTGATTTTGGTTTGTTATACATGAATGGACAAACCGAAAAACAAAAAATGACGAGACATTACATAAAACAGATTCGTGCTCAGATTTGAAAGATCATTTTCAGTAGAATTGGTTGGCCATGACAAGAGCTGTTGGAGATGAGAAGAAGGAGGCCCATGCTTGTGGCCCGAACCATTGATGCAAAGGAGGCAGAGGACCTTTTTACTAAATTATGTACATGTTGATTTTTTTTTTTCGTTTGTCAGACCACCAACCTTACACAAGAAGCAATTTCAATTCAGCTCACGTGCTAGAGGCAATATAAGAAAACCCAATCTCGACAATTGCACGGTTTCTATTTGAGCAACACATCTGTGTCAACTGTCAATCGGTACCAGGACAATGGCCATGTGGAAACAGAGAGTATAACAAGGCTGATCCATTACATGGACGATTTATTTAATTTTGAGATTTTGTGAAAATATTTTTGTTAAAATTTTCCCATACTAGTTTCATTTCTCGAGTGTTTTGTCTCCTCGTTCTGCACATATTGCACAGTGAAAGTTGAGCATTATAAATATTATCCAGTGTGTTTTTAATGTTCAGGTTAAAAAAAACCTGGAAAACTATGTGCTTGTTATGGTTGTTAGCGTTTGTTTTATTACATAGCGGTTTACCCAGATGAATGGAGCTCTTCTGATTGGTATTCCTCTGATTGATGTTTATTATTATTTATCACGTGCTAAAGGCTGGTGTTGATTCGGGGCTATTCACATCCTACGTTCTTCCTGCTTACGACCCCCACACGATCTGCCAAACTCCCCAGAGATATTTTTCTATAACTCCTATTCGTCATACCATGGCCTTACCTCACCCGAATTCCTGCCCGTCACTGAACAGTGAATTTCATTTGTGGACTCTACCTCCAACTCAAAAAGTGACGATGGGATACCTACAACTTTATTGCCAGCATTGCGGGTGGTGGACCTCTAGAATTTATTATTAGCAACGGAGATCCACCACATACTTGGACCTTGCCAAGTCGTATTTGTATGTGAAAGCCAAAATAGTGAAAATGGAGATGAATTGGTGGAGAATTCCGCCACGGCACCCGTTAATCTGTGGGTGCATTCTGTGTGGCAGCAAGTAGACGTCGAGATCAATGATAAGTTCATCATTCCCTCTACTAACATGTACCCTTACCGCGCGTACAGAGAGACCTTACTTAGCTGTGGAACAGGTGTTAAAGAAACCCAACTGACACGGAGTCTGTGGTATAAGGACACTGCTGGACAAATGGAGACTAAAGCAAAGGAGAACACTGGATTTCAGAGACGGAAAGTCGCAGAGAGTCGCTGAATTGATATGATGGGGAGATTACATTGTGGTTTATTTCTACAGGACCGTTATTTGTTAAACAACGGCACGGTTCGAGTGCTTCTGACCCTGAGCGCAGACACCTTTGCAGTTATGTTAACTCAGCAACATGGGAAAGGGGACAATGCGGAGCCGGCCGATTACAAGACAGTCCTTGAGGAAGTGACAAAGTTTGTACGGATAATCAAAAGTCAGCCCGGTGTTCTGCTAGCGCATTTGAAAGCCTCGGAGAAGGCCCCAGCCAAGTACCCGATATCGCAGCATAGCTCATGGACATACTACAGTGTACGACCAAAAGCTATTTTTAGGCAGTCTTCCGTAGCGCCTCATCATAGGGTGTGTACAAAACCAGGTTTTTAACGGACGATTCACAGAAAATCCCTTCGACTTCAGCCACCGTGACATAAACTACGTGGCCTTACACGTGAGTGGACGTCAGATACCAGCCAAGCCACTCACACCAGATTTTAGAGCCGACAATTACATTCGTTCTTACATGAACCCGTTTACTGCCACGGGCAAAGCTGGGTTGGAAGGAGTTAATGACATCAAAAATGCCGATTTTGGAATGGAGTTCACTCTGTTGGCCTTTGATTTGACTGTGGACCAACACGACGATCAACAGTTGAACGTCGGTCAGAAGGGCGATCTCGGCTTGGAAATGCGATTTTCTCACTCTCTAATCGTACCCACTACCAACATACGCCGAGTTTAAGAACATTATCGAGATTGACAAGATCCGCAGTGTGTTGTGTGAAAAAATGACGCTGACCACACCGGGATTTCAACACACGACCTTCACAGTCATCTCATACTCCTGACAGGTTACGTCATAAACAGTCAACAACTATTACACTGTCTTCAAACCGACCCTTATACACGAGACTTGGTCCAAGATGTGCTCCCTCGAGCTGCCTTACATATTTTAAACACGGACCCATGTACTAAACCTGAAAACGTTGGATTGCACTGTACATAGATTATGAGGAAACCACACGTCACCTGTCTGGGGATTATTCTGACTCTTATGCTCTCCCACCCTGGCGTAAAGAGGTAGAGGCTTGGCTAAATCTTGGTACAGACCATTGGGAATGCAATCGATGCTTAGATACCGCCGTGTGCGGTCAAAAATGTTTATATTTTGCACTCCACCGAGCTAAAGGGCGAACAATGAACTGCAAGAATTTAATTCCACACTTACTATGTCAATGATCTTTTAGTATTCGATTGAATAGACTGGATGTTTGGTATTCACACCCCTTTCTTTGCTGATTAAAATACGAATTCACAAGGACTGTAAAAAATTCTTAATTCAATAAAATGACATGATACTCAGACTTGTTTCTTATAAAATTACATATTAATCAGACACAATTAAATTACATGTTAATAAGACTTGTTTGTTCTTTCATGAATTATTCCTGGAAGAAATAAAATCTTACCAAAAGAAAAGATTTTCTTTTCATTCTTTTATATTTTTTGCACTTTATTTACAAAATATTCTGAATAAGAATATATTTAGAAATGTCTCTAAATATTGAGGTGCGTCGTGCTTACATCATCTGGCAAAATTTTGCGGTTACCGTAAAAATACGTAAAAGCGTTCTCATGATGTGCACAGGAACACATTTGATGCGCTCGCACAGCATGTCCGCGATTCACTCCGACTGCACTTTATCGTCCCCCTGGAGCACAGAGAAATACAAGTCTCTTTTCACGCCTCGCCGACTAACTCCTTAGCAGTAAAGCTTGTCCCCATCTCCGTTCACGCCCCCATAACAGGAATACCTTTTGGAACGGTAATGGCATCTCCAGTCCAGTTTTACTTTAAACAGGCCCGGCGTACGTTTGTCGTGTTGATAATAATCACGTCGTGGTAACGGTGACCCTCGGCCTTATAAACTTCTTGTAGCTCTGGTTTAACCAAGGACTCCCAGTCGGGATCAGACAACACGATGTAGGCCGAATCTGTATTCCTCTCACAATACTGAAAGTGAATGGGGTTGATATATTTAACCACAAAATTATAACAGAATTCCAGCACGCGGAGTTTGGCACACCATACATCCGATCTGCAAGGGGAAATTTATGCCGGATTTTTCTTCTTGCTGCACGTCACCTCATAGGTATCCTCATCAATCAATCGATGTTAATACACGAGCAGGAATTGGACAATTTGCTAGCTTTCTGTAGCGTGCACACTTTCACAATCACAAGGCAATCTTGACTGATAATCGTCTTACTGTACCCAGAATTTCCCAACAGCTCCATGGTCTCACCAATTAACGCCTTGCTAGGATCTACATCACGGTGTCCCCAAGAGAATTTTGTACATCCGACGGGACTGCGTCATCATATTATTGGCCTTGGCAAATTCCCCCGTAGTGGGCCTAATATTGTCTAGGGGGACATTCGCGTTTTAAAATATGGGGGGACATTCTGAAAAAGCTCTTGGGGAAGATGAATGTCACATTCCACAAAGCCATACAGTCGCTACTTAATAACTGATTTTAATAATTGATCTTGAGTGAGATGGGACGGAGGACGGGTGTAGTAATGTCGTAGAAATGCCTGAAGAGAAGGGTCACATTGCTTGAGACGAAGGAACTCACATTCCTACATCTCTATGACAGCGAAGCGCAATGCTCGACGTAAGCTCGGTAATCATTTGTTTGGTTTTGAAGCTGCTCAGGCGTAAAATCACGCTTTGAGTTGCAACAGAGGTCTCAGGTTGTAATGTAGTTGAGATGACACTCGTGGACATGCCAGTAATATCCATTGAACTGTAGCGCTACAACCATATGTATATAAGTATAGTATATGTACATTGTAAAAAAAAAATTTCCTTACCACGCCGGGATTCGAACCGATATATATTGCAGAGGTCTATATAATATACATTATAACGTTACGCTCACCAAATCTTTTCATACATGTATAATTATTTTATATATATGACATAATATTGTGTTGACAGAGCTATCTGTTGTCACTTCTACCTCCTCCGGAAATTATTAAAGTTGTTGGTCTGATGTATCAGCAGAGATTTAGTTCCGTTTATACCCATGTTGTTGTTGTACTGTCGTTTGCCTTGCGAAAATATATCAATACCTATAGTACAATGGTTGTTGTGTATTATATATGATTGTGTTCGAGTAACAAGTGTTGTGAGTGCATCTGAACTTGACATGAAATACCTCTGTGAAGGTTTTATTCAGTTTTGTTCCTTCCCTTTTCATACACGGAGAGCTCGGGCTGAAATGTGCACTGCCATCTTGGCTAGACCCTGGTCACGTGCAAATGAAGTGTTGTCATAGGGAATAACGCAATGCGGGAATTGCTCGTAAAATGAGTAATTTTGATTGGTTGGATGCGAGGTCACAAACCGTGACTTTTTAGTACTAATACGGAGACCGCGAAGCTTCAACGTCGTCATTTTTCGGAACCATAGCAAAATTAACAGACTCGTCTTTTCGACCAGAGCAAGATGGCTCAGCGGCAACTTAGTGCGGATAATGACCGTCCCACTGTAAGGTAAATTACAGTGCTGGGTTTGTTACTGATACAGAAATATCGGTACACCAAGCACATGGCTAATTATAATATTCATGCTTTGTAGAGCCTACGTCATCAGATCCGGTGGATTCCCAATAGTACATTCCACTGTCGACCAAATCAGCAGCGATTACACTGGCTTTATATTATTTAGGCTGTGAACATATGCCGGATGGGAGCTGGGAACCTCCTACTCAACATATCAGTCTTGAGATCCTTTACAGGATTAATTTTTTCGCCAGCAGTACGTGAAGTGTCTGTGGCGTTTACCCAATGCCACTATCACCTCCGTGGAAACCGATGGGAGAAGGTAATGGACCTTTCCTTGGGGACTCCCTAGGAGTGTAGCTATTTGTAGACCGTCGTCTGAAAGAGAATCCGGCTGTTGACAAACTTCTCTAGTTGTCACCTAGACTTCCTGACGTTGACTATCGAGATCGTATAATTACTGAGGACGAGATGAAACTATGGAGGCGTAATAATTGTCTTACATGGACTGAACATTACACCAATTTTCCGGTGTAACGTGTTTCTGTCTGGATAATAGATGCCCTAAAGCTCCTTCTACTAAACCGGCCAACTATATCGACCTGGTCAACGACTATATTTGGAGGTGCATAATATCAAATCTGGATTGGACATACACCACCAATTATGGTGATATTGGTTTCAGTATCTGGTTTACTTTGCCTTACATCTTCTTCACTAAAAGGAGAGCTGAAAATAATAGAGGTTACCTGCCCGTTTTGACCTACCCGGACCGTGGTAGATGATAGATGTTCTCCCGGACTATTTATTTTTTTCTGCATGATTCACTCATCTCACTCTCGTATACTTTAACTTGTTAAAGTTTGGTTAATAAAATGTTCAGCTATAACTGTATTCATAATCTCTGTTTTCTATGAGTCTGTTTATTTCTATAGATTATTACTGTCGCATTTGATTATAGCACTCAGGAACCCTACAGGTTATTAGAGTACCTATTAAACTCTTATGCCAGTTCTTCCTCTTGAATTATATGTTTTGAAATTTATTAGGGAGAGATAACAATTATCCCATGGGTGGGGTGCGACAATACATTACCTGGGAAAAAAGTACGTAGGCCATCCGCCAGAGCAAGGCCAGTCTCCAATCCGCTTTTCGGTGTTATTAAGGCGGTGGTGCATGTTCACCCCCAGTACTCTTACCACTCTTCGGCCAATCGGGATGGTTTCGATTCCTTGGTATAGAATGTTATGGCTGACATGTCTTTTTCTTCTAATTGCAGCCAAGGGATATAGTGTCCAATAGGCATGGTTGATACCAAGCATGCGTTAGCGTCAAAGCCGACAATAGACTGGCATAATATCCTTCCCCAATACGAGCCACCCCATTCTCGTGGTAGAGATGGAATATGATACTTGGCTCTGCGTCAATATTAGCCCTAAGGCATTGATCTTTGGCCGCCTCGCCTATAAAGGAAGAAGTAAGTTGGCAGATTTTCAAACAGGTAACGTAAGTCAGCCCGGGAATACTAATACAGTCTTTAAAAATATCCACGTGCATGGTTTGATAAAACGCTGAAATCTTTCCCAAAGCCTCCATAAAGAGGATAACGTCAAGCTTATTGTACCAGATCAAAAAATCTTGGAGTGTCTTCATCCCGTGTGATTCCCACACATTCTGCAAAGCTTGGTAGTCTTGTCCAGAACACGTCTCCTAGCGCAAGTCGTTATGGGAAGACTCGCGTGGCGGTAGAGTTGTTTCCCCTAGATGCTCTAAACTGGCCTACGTAAGTGTAACAAAACCCATTTGTTACCTGACACTCATAAGCTTTGACCCACTTATCATAACTAAAATCCGGGGCCAAATAATTTCGCGCGTCTAAAAATTTCAGCTCACCTGTAGACACGCTGATGTGATCTTTATTCGGCTTGATAACGTATTTTAATCCCCCGGTTTTAAGCAAGTATGGATACAGCTGTTGCTTTATTAAATTAAAATCATATTTCCCAGAATGAAAACCCAAAACCAGGAGTTCAGTCAGGTAAGTTAAAAATCGCTCCTTGAGTTTTTCTGTGCAAGATTTCATTCTCGTTTTGCGCGTAAAGTCAAGTAGCGCAGAAATGGCTATGTCTAGCACGTGCTGCTAGTGTTCACACAGCACCTTAAAACTGGCTTCGTTGATTTCGGTGAGACATGTCATCATACTTTCAGTCAAAGCGTGAGGATCACCCGTTGAACGTTACTATTAACAGACACGCCCATGGGAACATAGCGGGCTGTCCATTTTGTGTTTTGACCGCACTTACCGGTGGTATGCTCTAATTTTTGGAGATAAACTTCAAAATCAAAGCAGGTTCGGTACGGAAATTCCTGTTGTCGTCAGCCAGGTCAAAACTGCCTTCTTCAGCTGACTCCTGAAAAACAGTGGGTTTGTTTTTAAAGATGCCACCCGGGTACACCCGTCTGATGACTCCCTCACAGGTTAGGGCATGGCGTTTTAACTATCATTGGTGGGGAGACATTTTACGACAAGCCCTACACATAATAGAAGGGGCGCATAGAGTCATATCTTTCATCGAACTAAAATGCTTCTTGTACAGATTAAGAGTCAAAGTAGTAGAGTATCGCCTTGTGAAACGGCAAAGAATTTCAGCACATACGCCTTTATCAACCGGTATCAGTTCATACACAAAAATATTTACGTCAAATAGTCTCTCGATGAAAGGCATCCCGGACATATCGATCTTCCATACCTTTAGCTTCGAAGTAAAGTTGTAATTAACCCCTGGCCTTACAGTAGCGTTTTCTAGGTGAAAAACTGAACAACGGAAAAACACAAATTCTCATCGTAAGATCCATTGCTCTCACTCACCATGCTGTACAAGACTTAGTTATTCCGTATATAGTCAGGCAAGACCACTGGTGCACCTTTATGTGTGGTACGCGGTTTATGAATAAAAACGTAACGTTAGTCACGGTGTCTACCAACCATTTGCTATTTGGGCGTAGCTGACGTGCCCAATCGACTGGGTCCATAGCTAACAAAACACCCGTAAGTGTGTGTATATCCTTGTAAATCTGAATATATCGGCACTGGGATGCATTCTAGTGTTGGTTCTGGGGTAGAAGTACTGCAGTTGGTAAGTATCCTGGTGGCGCAAAATAAAACCATAAGCTGACAAGAAAAGCTGAAAGCTGGTCAAGAAACACCTGTTCTGGGTGGGTGGCTAAAGAATACATGATTTGAAAATCATACATATCTTGCAAAGGTCTCCGGCAATGAAATTGTTTCCGGATAGCCCTCCAGTGATGCTCATATATGTCCCGTAATATCGGGTACGCAGGTAACTCATCATGTGACCGTGTGATGGGGTCTGATTGAAACGGGTCAGGGTTTTTATGTAAGCCAACCTTTAGATTAACGACGGAAGTGCTCTCAGATTCACTCCGATCAGCCACACTGCCATCCGAGCCCAGCGCACTAAACACAATCTTAGGCGAAGAGGACTGGGTAAGAGGTAGAGATAACGAAGTAGCCTTGGAGTGCCCAGATCCAACAGCAACCTGAACTCCAAGCATGAAGATGAAGCGATTACACGACCTCCCGTCTGTGAAATGCGCGGCACTTGCATAACAAACAAATCATAAATAGGGTATATAAAACATAAGTTTAACCCTAGACTTTGCGATGCAAGGTGGACAACTCATACCGGCATATGCCACTGTTTAATAGCTTGCAGTGTGTACATAATAAGATACAAATCGTATAACACATTAGTTTAATCCAGAGCACGGGTGAGAACGACGTCATGCGCTTCATGAAGAAGAAGAGAAATGGATCAAGGAAATACACTAAAAACAAACGACAACTCAAGAAGAAGACTCGTAGGGGTAATTAATAGCGAGCTGCGGTACGAAAATTTCAACACCGGCGCCTTGAAAGGGATTTCTACCATCTTGTGACCCATAGCTAGTGACTTGATCACGCACCAAAACAACCCATCAACCGACCTGATATGATCATAAAATTTGTAAAAAGAGGTCGCCCTAATCTGTCGAGAGATTCTTTTTAACAGAAGCACTACAGTTTTTTCTCACAGTCACGTATTTTTCACATGTGTTAGCAATCAATATCTTTGTGTTTTGTACATCGTAACTATACTCTGATATATATATATACACTTGGATTTTTATGCCTTTAAAATTTACACGCAAAACGAAAAGTCTATATATTTAAATGTGTATGTTTTTAATTAATCTTATACATAGCGACAACACCGACACACTCTAAATGCAGGGATTGAAAAGTCAATGAGCAATCCACGGCCTGCGTCAAGTGGTACTGCTTTCGTCCACTTGCTACATTACTATATATTATGTACTGATATCGATTTTTTAAGGTAGGCGCTCGTTGGTGCGCTTCCAAAATTAACCTCGATCAAGCCGGCTGAAATGAATAATAAAAAAAAAAACCCAGCATTGACAAACTCACTCATTCTGGGATACACGCATGAACATGGCAGACAAATTAGAACAGCATGCGATATAATACAGCAGAGCCTGCGTGGGATATGAAGAAGCATTTAAATACGATTACATCACGCAAATACAGGAGGAGGAAATTCCTGATGCCAAAAGCAAAAAGAAACATGCTTGGGAGCGACTCCCGGAAGCGTGTGTAGCAGCGGAACGACTGGCGGCAGCAAAACCAATCCCAGCAGCAATCCCAACAGCAGCACAGCGGGAAGGTGGAAACTTAATCCAGGCCCAGACGCAGCAGCGGTGATTCTTCGGACAACGAACCATTCCAACGGCCCTTGTCAGGGCCAACCAATTCTTCCCGAAAGAACTTTTTTTCAATCTGAGCACAAGATATCGTTTATGTATGTCTGGTTTAATTTCTGTGATTGTCCATTTTATGTATAACAAAGTACCATCAGCCCTCACATTCATGCTCGTCTATCGCTATGCTAACGAAACACAGGGATTCAAATGTTCACAACCGTGTCCACAGTATGACCGCTATCAACTAATCAGAACCGCAGAATTTGTTTTCTCTTTGGCCCGCACTCTTATAGTGTACATACAGCAAAACTAAACGTGTGTTTTTCGCGTGGATATTAAACAACACTTGTGTATTTATGCCTTTTATATCTTACATACGTACTGAAAAATTATGTATAATATGGAACTACATTTTCTAATTATTTTTATATGTATTCTTATATTTCTGTACGAAAAGAAACTACTGATTAAAATCCGACAACTATAAGTGTACTTTTTGGTATGATATAAACCCTCCCATTTTTCACAAACATGCTGAAAGTTCATGTCTGTCTGTACGTATATATTTTATTAACTGTAATCTATATATATACAGATAATTTACAAGCTGATAACATCCTCTAAAACACAAGGATTGAAAGTTCATAATGACGACCTGCCCAACCTTATATACTTTTTAAACTATTCTCTCGAAAGTTATCACGCCCAGCTTTCGTGATGTTGAGCACGAAAACAGAACATCATCTCACCCGATGTTCAACACCTGCATCTCCCAACGTCACGACTAGAACATGATTACCTGCAACGTTCGTAACGTCACACACCGCATATGCCTATGACGTCATAGCATCCCACCCATCCTACCAAGATTAAAATATAGGCATAATACTCGTGAGCAACGCCTTATGTTACTGATATGCTGAGCAGGACGCACCTAGGGTTAAACATAGCATTTTTAAATCCGGCACACACTGTTAGCTTCATATATGTGGAAATACTTATGAATGTTGAGGTTATTGAGAAATATTAAAACATTCTTTACTAATTCACTGGAGGCTTTGGATTCGCCGCAAACTACGCTTTATGTTACTCTTTCTTAAATGTGATGACAACACATAATTTTAAGACATTTTAGGTTAGTGGCATCTGATATATTGTAATTAACATCTTTTCAATTGTTATAGCTAATTCTCCTTAAGAATTGTGCTGTGGTAGGAGGTGTAAGTTACTATTATTTACGCACTTGCATGAATAATTAGAATAAAACCTTGACTTGAGGTAAATTGATAAGCGGCTGCTCTGATTTTGCTCCTTCTTCTGAGGTCTTTTATATTACATGTATGAGTCCATACCAGATAACACTCGAGTCCAGCACTGGTGTACTTAAATTGTGGCTTTCAGTAAAAAAAAATGTGCTCGATGAAAGGCGGTTGTTAACTCCGTTGTTGTTTTTTTTTAACGGGTAATGAAAATGATTTAAATGAAATTTTCTTGGGAAGACCTTAAAGCAAACATCCAAAACAAACATCTGTAAACCAATCGGACCCAAACCAATCACTTTACACTCACACCATCCAGTCCGGTAAAAAGAATAACTAAAATTGTTTCCTAAAGAGCGTCATGATCGCCAAATAAACATAGTATAAAAGGGTGGCCAGGAATCTAAATCTACATTCATACAATGCAGAGGCACTCTTCTCGGTCATTTTCAGGCCAACCGTGTAAAAAGGATATGTGGGGTCATCACCCAGTCAGACCAAATTCCGCCAATTTAACACTTCTTTTCTTTCCACTTTGATGCCCAGGTATTACACTGGTAGCGCCATCTGTCCATACGGCACCAGTATACTGAGCGTACAAACTAACATCTTACATGGACCAAGGGGATTAGGGTGCCAGCCCGGCATAATAATCCTGGTGACTCTCACAAATGCGATCGCTGTGAGTTCAAGCCCAATTCACCTTGGCTTCCTCTCCAGTCATACGTGGGAAAGTCCGCCAGCAACGTGCGGATAGCCCTGGGTTTTCCCCGGGTTCTGCACGGTTTCCTCCCACCATAATGCTGATCCCCGACGTATAAGTGAAATATTTCTGAGTACGGTCTAAAACAGCAAGGAAATAAATAAAACTAAATCCTAAATCAATTCTGCACATGCTGAAGCAAGACTGAATTCCAACGATGTTAAAAAATAAGACATCTATTACTTCCTACGGTTTACAAAACTGATGTCTGTAGATGTTTAAATGCTACTACCTCCATATAGCTTACAATCTTGTCCAGACACGATACCTAGGGTGCTCCTTGGCAATTATTTATCTTACATTATTTAATATTGTTTTTGACATAGGTTGCATGCCCGACCAATGGACTGAAGCGATATCATTCAAGCGATATATAAAAACAATGAATAACGACGGAAACCATAGACCTTTGACTTGCCTTGGCGGCTATTTACTGCCATCAACAATGATGGATGAATTAAGTTTTTTACAACCATAAGTTTGTTGCATAAAATCTCTTAGAGATTGATTTTCCACTGGCGAAAACTCGTCTGCTTTGCACTTAATTGTGAAACACTCTGTGGTAATTGCTTCGTGCCTCTATACAGCCAGTGTTTGAAGAGTAAGTCTTTCGTACAAACTTATTGTTGCAGTTCTCTACAGCAACTGTTTTAAAGTAATTATATTCATACAATACAAATTGTGTACCCGTCGAGAACATTTAAAATTGTTTGCCACTAAAGCAGGTTAGGCAAGGTGAAAAACTCTTGCCATTGTTATTTTCCCTTGATATGGTAATAAACATTCATCTATTTCCCTGATTGTAGCTTTACGCCGTAGTAAAGAATATTTTCACTTGTACAGTGGCAACCTGATGGTGGGATGAAACCTGAGCAGGAGACTTGGGTAGATCCCTCAACAGTCTGTCGGTTGCTGGCAGACCGTCCCACCTACTCTAGCATAATCTGAATTTGAGCTCACAGCGACTGCCAATGTGCTGCACTAGCTCCCCAACATTCAGCCATGGAATTTTGTTTTTGTTGTATATGGAGGACAGTATTAGGTCACAAGACATAATTACTGAGAGAAACTGTAGCTCATTTACGCAAGTCTAGAACGTTTTGAAACTTGTTGTGACCCATAGGAATTTGAAGACAATACAAATGAAACAAGTCGTTGTTCTTTTGTTAGCGTAAACCTAGAAACAGCCTAGTCAAAGAGGCATGGCCCGTGATATGGCTGACTCTTATACTGTGATTTAGGTATTTTGTCCGTCTGGTAAATTTACGTCTGCCATCAAAAGGCCTACACTGTATACCCCAAGCAATACAGAAATCAATGTTCGGTGTACAAAAGAAATTTAACATTTGTTTCGCTTCACATTGTGGTATTGTCCAAATCTGAACAACTATGTAAAAGATAGTAGTACAGGGAGTATAAAAACCGAGAAGCGCTGGTCATTTAGATGTAGTCAAAATTTGGTCACTTTAATTTATCCTTTATAAAAAATGGCATTATGAATTTTTCATTGAGCAAAAAAAAACAAAAAATTTAAAAAAAATAAATAAATGAAAATAGTTTTGGTTACAGTTATACCCGGTGGTGTCACATCGTTTATGTTGATTATATTGTATACATATATAGTCTCTAAGTATCCCATTCACTGTCCACCACTCCATCTCTCTTCCTCCCTTTCTCTCTCTCTCTTGTCATGAAGTCTAGATTTGGGCCGTGGGACCGTGAAAAGCTAACAACAAAAAATGGATGGTGCGTGTATATCATACCGAAGTGCAAGTGCTACAAATATCAAAACCAGGAACTTTTCAAATAAGCTCTAAAACTGAGTTTAAAGGTTTTTACTTAAGTAAAAATTGTCGTGAGGAATCCGTCGAAGAGGTATAAAATGGTTAATGGCAGGCTCTGTGATGAGAACCAAGGTAGTGCAAATAATAGTTCTACGTAACATCGAGATTTCTCAAGACAGCTGTAATGTTCTTACAAGAATGGATCTTAAACTATAAGCAAATTTCTTGGACACGTTAACTGAAATTAAAATGATAAAATTCATCCAGTGGATGTAGAGAACTCGTAAGCAGAGTCATTTTTATTGATTTATCTGATTGGTGTTTTACACCGTACTCAAGAACACTTGACTTATACAAGTCGGCGGGCAACATTATTGGGGGAGCAGGGGAAGCGGACAGAGCCCGGCAGCAAGCCACAACCATCCGCAGTTTACTGACAGGCCTTCCAATATATGGCCGGAGAGGAAGCCAGCACGTAATAAGTTTATTATCTCTCTTAACATGTACAAATATTGGCTTTTTCAAAGATATGGTTGCCTTAAAACAGTGGAAGGACAACGCCGTTTTTATTTCTTGAGGAGTCCTCTTATGGTCTATTGAGGCAACAGTGTTTTCATTCAATCTTATCATTGTATCCGTTGGTTCATTAAGGTGAACAAATTTAATGAAGTCGTTAAAAGATGATTTCGTTCGCCAGACAAATAACAATTAAGCAGCGTGTGAGTAATGGCGCCCGCAAACCTACCTGCTACATATGGTGCGGCTTGAACAAATGTTACACTCAGCGGCACCAATTATGTGAATCAGTTAGTTGATAAAAATAAATGACGGAATATTTCACATTGGCAATATTTCAGCCATACCGTGACGAGAACATTTTAGAACCAGGAAACAGTTTTTTTAAAACAAGAGAATGATAATATCCGAGAGGAGAAAAAAGAGGAAAAAAAGATGTTACCTATAGAAACAAGTTAAACAAATTATTTCATCCAGGTTTATTTACAATTATTTTAAAATGATTTTTTTTTACTATAGCCATGCCACGGGTAGCAGGGCTGCCAAATAATTGAAATGTAGCCTCAACCGTGCAAAGAACACTTGCGGGATATAATCTTGTCGACAACAGCTATGCCTGAAACCATGACGGCCTATGGTGTGCAC
This sequence comes from Acanthopleura granulata, assembly GCA_016165875.1. Classification (NCBI taxonomy): domain Eukaryota; kingdom Metazoa; phylum Mollusca; class Polyplacophora; order Chitonida; family Chitonidae; genus Acanthopleura; species Acanthopleura granulata. Next base: position 249,551 of record JABBOT010000076.1, on the reverse strand, counting down.
CCTACCCAAACGGGAGAGATCTAGGTTATTTGTCATTTATGCCCAGCTTGTCACGAGGGTTAGGGTTTCATTCTACATTCTTAGCTAAATTGGTAACAATGTACACCCATAATGGGTGTAAATTGCTTGTCCCAGGACGTACACTCTTTAAATGGGTGTGAATTAACACCCAAAGAAAGGGCGTTGAGTAAAGCCTTTTCGAAAAGGCGTAAATTTACACCCTGTGGAGAGGGTGTGGATTTACACCTTTTAAAAGGGTGTGGATCAAAACCCCTTGGAAAGGGTGTGAATTATCACCATTTTTGGAATTAACACCCCTCGGAAATTGTGTGGTAAAACACCTTTTAAAAAAGGTGTAAATAGGCACCTCTTTAAAATGTTGCAAAACACTTTCTGGAAAAGTTGCAAATTAATACCTTTCAAACAGGTGTGAATTAATGCCTTTCAACGAAAGAGGTAAACTAACAGGCCTTTACCCTGTTTAGAAATTCCAATGCTTTACACACCATTCAGAATGTTAGCAGCATAAGGCCAATGAAGAAGATTACCCTGCTGTTCCATTTAAATGACACACAACTGCATTTGCAACTACATTCTGTCCCATGCTCAGAGTTCTACCTAGAGTTAACCCACTGGCCATCATCGATGACATACTAATAATAGTAGTGGTGAGCTCTACTCATAGAGACTATACATAAGATTTCGGCTTAAAAAATCCATCTCCCTGCGTTATGTCTTAGTAAACTGAAAGGGTCTTCGCAGTGAAATACTAACCCCATGCCTATGTCCTTGAAATTATCTGGTTGAAATGAAAAATCCTCCAAGTTTCAAAAATCGACCCATGTGAGGTTGTACGCAAAATGTTTACATATTAAATGTTTACATATTTGAAAATTATCTGTTTGGACAAAATGACGACAAATGTGTATATCTTAATGGTTTAATCACCCTCTGTATAAACCTCTCACCCTATGTAACACTCATCCTTACACATTGTATAACAATTTACACCTTAACCATAGGCTCTAGATACACCGTTGGTAGATGTGAGGCCCGTTAAATGAACAGGGGGTAACTTACGTCAAATGCAGCTGCCATGACAACACCTGTTCTAGAGATACGTGGATACGATCATTGTGCTTGACGGACAGTTATAACGTGTTCGTTAAACGAGCCCCAGGATATTCACTAACCACCCTATATGTCCGCCTTACGTGCCGAAGGTAATGGCATGTACGATCTACTCTGCTGAGAGCAATGTTCAAAAGGCATAATCACTGTGTTAAACTCCATTACCCTTTGCTCGACTATTTCGCTGATTAAGGCTTTATTAAGGTTTCTAGGCTTAGGTTCAACAATGTTTCAGTTATGTGAAAACGAGAATGTATAAATGTACAGTGTCTTCTCGTGGCAGGGCGAGTCCATACCACCAAAGCGTTGCCCTCATGTTAGCATAATGTCGAAGACACAGACATGACACCCTAACCCAGTCAGGTGAAGCAAACGAGGAATTTTTATACATTCACACCTAAACATCATGAAAAAAATCCATTTTGACGTAAAATGGCGTGTCTCCAAAACTATTTGTCCATGAAAAGAAATGAAAACTCATAATTATTGCTTTTACTCGTCATTTAAGCTTTAAGCTGGGAGGGTGAAAAAACGATTGATAGCAACTCAGATAATTTCTTCACATAGTTCAAAAACTAAAGCGCAAAACTTGATGAGAAATTTCAACTGGTCTTACATTTCAGGGTGATTACGGTGCGCAAATTTAAAGTTGGTTGAATCATGTTCTGAGTGTGTGGTCCCAGCTGATGTGAAAGGGAGCGAAAGACTTGACGGCAATTCGCCATTCTACCCCACCTGCCGTGGGCCCTATAACAGTAACACCAACATTCACTAAACCTGATCTTCCATAGTACCTTGTGATCTCAAACTTCGGTAGTTTACTTAGCAACATAAACCGTTTAGAGTCATTTAAATTGTTTTTAAAGTACCAAAGTTTTTGGTATTCATCTGCTTACAAAAGAAACCCTGGTTTTTGTTGTTTTGTTTTTTTTTTGTTTGTTTGTTTTTGTTTTTGGGGGGGGGGTTTATACAGGTTTTGTTGTGGCTTTTGTTTCCGGTTTTATAAAGAAGTCACTATAAACAACCTCGAAACTCCTGCCTAAAGATATTTTCTGAAAGGTTTACACAGAGCTGGGCTCTGTGTATATATATATATATATATATATATATATATATATATATATATATATATATATATATGTATATATATATGTCCCGTGAATTTTGTGAGACAGTTTATTTGCTGGCTTGGGCTGTTCCCGTACAATTTAATACGTTATTCCCATGCGTTGCGTAAACCTAATAGTGCAGCGAAAGAGAAAGTCAATTCCAACAAATACAAATTATTTGCCAAGAAATAATTAGATGCAAATAGACGATAGCAGTAAGGGGCACACCTTAACTGTACAGTGTAGAGGTTTCCTCAAGAGAAAAGTGAGACGTCACAGCCTGAAGATCTGTATTTAAAGGAAAAGAACTGTAAGTAACAATGTTGTGAATATGGAACAACCCTTTCATTATTCTTCACTTCAGCATATTCCGTCGGAAGGTCTTCCAGGACTCTGTGGATGGTCGTGGGTTTCCCCCGGGCTCAGCCCGGTTTCCTGCTACCATAATGCTGGCCGCCGTCTTATAAGTGAAATGTTTGTTAAGGCTGCGTAAAACACCAAATAAATAAATAGATACAGATCTGAATAAGGCTATATGCAGATGTTATTAAACGGCAATCTTTATCAAGCTCGATATTTCGCATTTACTAGGCAGGTTATAGACGATGATTTTGTTTTAATCAAATCCTATATAAAGCAAAAGGATGCTGCTAATTCTTGATTGCTTCCCTTCGCGTGGACGCATCCTAGTTTCATGCTTTACATACATTCTTAGTTCTGTGTCACTTCGTGCTGAATTGTTACATTTTTGGAAAAATATTCTGGCGATTAAAATGACCGGTTCGGAAATATCAGCTGTTCTACCTACAATGGGGTTTTCCAGATACAGATGATGTATAGTGTGCACAGAAGTACGCGCCGGATCCTCCGATGGTTGGAACTTAATGCAAGCTCGATCAGTGTCCTTTTAGGTCATGAAAAAACCATACGCTGGACCACGGGGCTTACGTCTTCTAGGCAACTGGATTTGCCACATTTGGATTTATTTAATTTACCATGCTGCATAAACAGGTGACATGACAGAATTAGCAGGACCTTTCTTGGCCAGTTTAGAAGTTAACTATTTCAGTGGCATTTAGAAGTTGAGAATAACATAATAGAGCTCAGGTTCTAGAGGATTTACAAGTTCTGTTTCATGGTATATAGGGAAAGTTTTCATGTAGACATCGCAATTACGTCAATGGAATCCCAAATAGGCAACTGATTATATATATTCAACATGAGATATAATTCCAAGATGTTAGAAGTACTTAACAAGAAATAAGACTTCTATCTGAAAGGTAAAGGTGGAATGTTGCGTACGATTTTGTACGGTTTTTCCTTACCTAATTCTGCTTAAGCCATGTACGGGGGGGGGGGGGGTAAGTTGTTCCTCTTAAACACTTACATGAACAGCTAATAAAACCTTAACTGAAGTAAACTGACAAGGGGCCGTATTTCATCAGTAAGATGTGGCCAATTCCCATCATTCACACTGTCATCGCTGCTCAGGTTTTACTCTTTGTGCTGTAGTCTTTTATATTGCGTTCCTGCATAAACTGGGATTCTATTGCTGGACTAAGGGTCCCAGAGGGCTGGATCCTTTCGCATTGTTTTCATTTTATTCTATATGCATGAATTACAATGCAACAATTTGAGTAATTCAAGACCAGTTACGTCTAATAAATTGCATTTAACATCAATATTTTCTTTACCTAATTCTGCTTAAGGCCATGGGGATAGGGGTGTGTAAGTTGTTCCTTCTTAAACACTTACATGAACAGCTTGAGCTGGACTTGAACTCACAGCGACCGCCTTGGTGGGAGGCTTTGGGTCATTGCGCTGGGCCACGGAGGACCTCCCCAAACTCTTATACTCTGTAGAGATTAGTGCTTATTGAGGTGGAAATGTCTATACCAAAGTCTTAAAATTCACAAAGATTTATTGCCTATCCTGAATACAAGACTAAATTAAGCATTTGAAACACTTAAACTAACGGAACTAACCCAGTAATGAATGTCACTGGCCAGCACATGACCTTAGCCGACAATAGCATACAAACCTATACAACCAGTGTCAATTTACTGAGAGAGAATTCGAATACAGACCACCAATTATAGTATACACACAAACAGCGGTATGTAGAATGACTTTCGTGTCCCTCACTATACGCCAACCACTTGACCATTCGTCAATAGCCGATGTTGCATGTGACTTAAGAATAAGATCGTGATATCTATTAACAATAACAATCCACGAAGACCATCACATTTTTTCACTAATGATCTCCGTGTCACAGCATACCGTACTTGCACGGGATCTGTCCAGTTTGAACTTTAAGTCTACTCCATGCAGGTAGATTACAATTACAATCCAGTGTTTCCACAGCGTTCATATAATACAATGAAAGGTATCATAATACAGTGTTAACCAGAGCAAAGCGTCAAATTATTAAGAAAAACAAAACATTGATAGATTATGCAAAATATAACGCCCCTCCTTCATCATACCCAACTTTATTGTGCTCAACCAACATTCTCATCCTTAATCCGATAAATACTAGAAATAATAATTTAGTCTGTTTGTCTTCACTGATAAGATAAAACAAAACCGTAAAATTTCAATTTGTACTTAAATCTGATAAAATATATATTACTCCTTCGACATGTTACATTTCAGAACAACTCTCGTTACATGTATCTCCAGTTCTTGAGTTTCCAATTCATGAGCATAGATACTAGAATAGCACCTGTTGCTTTTTTTTAAATTTACTCACGGGAACCCTGGGAAATCCAGTCAGAATTGCTGTACTTCTGAGAGACAACATGTTGGTTAAAAGAAATACAATTTTTCGGTTCTATACGTTACTGACGTACATATTGATGCTTACATTCATGCCATTGATCTCTATGGTCGGGGTTTTCTTAGTGTTTTTAGTTACTGTCCGTATAGATCATGGGTTATGACTTACAAAGCTGTCGTGTGGCAATCGGAATTTTGGTAGAGTTTTAAATACACTGTAGTAATAGTGATAAGAAAGACGTATGATATCTCCGAGGTGATACAAAGACACTGTAGCAATAGTGTTACTTTCAAAATATCCAGTGTTATTCTCAAGCATATACATAGGTTATTCAGCCGGCTGACGTACAGTACACGAAAATTACGCTTTTCGACTGAGGCCTAATGTGATTGCGCCTCATTTCTACTCATTGTTTCACTGTTATTATTGTGTGAAAATATTGAGCTGAGCCCGGGACCTCAGCCGACCAGGCAGTCTTCTCTCTCAAATGTCAACTTAATGTCTGTGGCTTGAAGGAAAAGCTTGATACATTACGTTTAGACCTTAATAATTTTAACACCATTGCCATCACCGAAGGTCATTTGACTAAACGGAAAGATACTCAGAGCACAGATGTTCCTGGTTATCAAGATCCAGGTCCATGTGACATAGATCAAGCATGGAAGGTCGTTTGTATTTATGTATCCCACCCATTGGTGGCGAAACGACGCTTTGACTACGAGCATGTAACCCTTGAGTCAATCTGGATTTAAATCAAGGGCAGGGTAAATGTTCCTATTTGTGTTTTATATAGACCGCCAAACACGCTAGTATATGAATGGGAAACTTTATATGAAAATATTGAGACAGTCGTTGATCACAACAGAGACAGAAATATTATATTTGTGGGAGACCTTAATGAAAACCGTTTCGATAGAAAAAAATCCATCTCAGGGATCTAATATCACGACTAGGTTTTAATCAAGTTATTAACGATGCGACCAGACCTGCCTCTGGTTCATTACTTGATCCAATAATATGTTCCACTCCAAGTAATGTCATACAGTTTGGCGTATTTTCAACCTTCTGTAGTCACAACTGGCCTCCGTTTGTGGCTATTAGATCCAATGTTAGGAAAGAGAGAGGTTATAAAAGAGTGATATGGAATTATGAGAGAACTAATTGAGATATATTTAGAGAAAGTCTATTACTATCTGACTGGGGTAACCTGAATGATAAAACAAACATAAAGAACTATCGCCAAACAATTAGTACAAATATAATAACCTGTACCAGATTGGCAATACCTTACAAAGAGTTGGATAACCTCTGAAATCAAAGGCCAAGTGAAAGTTACAGATCGGTTATTCAAACGATCAAGAAAGTGGAAAATAACTATAAACATTAATGCATACAAGTAACAGTGTAATTAAGTCAAATAGTTATAGACACAAGCTGAGACCCTTTGTACCGAGCGGAATAAATAACGTATGGCTAACTGTGAAACTGGTGGAAGCTAACAAAATATTTATTAAAGAATGAAGCTAAGAATTACAAATTGTTTCCTCCTATAATTAATGGCAATGATATTTAAGAGTGCAACACCGTAGCTGAAGTAAATATTCTTAACGATTATTTTTCTCCTACATGTGTTGTAAATGATACGAATAGAACATTCCCGCCTGTTGTGACTCGAACCCAGGAGTTATCGCTTATCAGAATTAATGAGCAGGAAGTTCATGACGTACTTCACAACATAGACATAAATAAAGCATTAGGTCCGGACGGTATTAACCCCTGTGCTATGTAAATTCTTTAATCTATCGTTAACTAAAGGGATTTTCCGTTCGAATGGAAGATTGCCAATATTACTCCTATCCATAAAAGTGTTAATATATACGACCCCAGAAATTACAGGCCCATCTCATTATTATCTTGCTTCAGCAAAATCTTTGAACGTGTTGTCTTCATGCATCTCTATAACTTTATATCTCCATATCAGTATGGCTTTTTGCCTTCAAGATCCACCGTTTGACAATTATTAGACATATATTTTGACATTACTCAGACACCTGATAATCGTCAGGAAGTATTTTTTCTTTACTTTGATATATCGAAAGCTTTCCACATGGATATGTCAAGAAGGACTTTTATGTAAATTAAAGTCACACGGACTAACGGGAAGTGTATTTCAGTGGATTAAATATTACCTGAGCGAAAGACAACAATACGCTGTTATAAATGGCTGTAGGTCAGAAAAACGTTACCTCCACGCAGGTGTTCCCAAAGATTCTGTTCTCGATCCACTATTATTTCTGTTATACATTAACGATCTACCTAATGATATCATAAATAATTCGTCGTTTTGTGTACGATACATGTCTCTATGTTATATCTGATAATCTGCAATGTCAAACTGTACATACCAGTTTGATGTCTGATCTTCAAATAACAAAAAATTGGGCTGACAAATGGCTGGTTAACTTTAATGCTTCAAAACCTAGAGCCTATAATTGTGTCATGACAAACTAATTCTTCCAATCTAACCTCTGTGTTTAAATCAACTAATACTATTCCCTCTTCATCACATAAACATCTTGGTGTTTTACTCAGAATGGGTCGTGAAATGAACATGTAGAAATTGTCATAGCAGTTGCCTTCAAAAAGTCAAGTATTTTATCTGCACTTAAATATATTTATTTGATTTATTTGATTGGTGTTTTACGCCGTACTCAAGAATATTTCTCTCATATGACAGCGTCCAGCATTATGGTGGGAAGAAACCGGGCAGAGCCCGAGGGAAACCCATGACCATCCGCAGGTTGCTGGCAGATCTTCCCACGTACGGCCGGAGAGGAAGCCAGCATGAGCTGGGCTTGAACTCACAGCGACCGCATTGGTGGGAGGCTTCGCTCATAGCGCTGCGTTAGCGCGCTAACCGACTGAGCCACGCAGGCCCCCTCACTTAAATATAAGTTATATTCTAAGAATATCATGTTGTGTCGCTTGCCTTAATGAATGCAGTCGCTTAATGATGAAGATGATGTACTGATTAAGCACTAATGATCTGTTCTGTAGATGTGCCACGTGTAACGAAACAGCTGAGCATTTCTTTTTATCTTGTCCTCTTTGCAACGAACGAGATCGGCTTAGACAAAACATTTTTTTATCTGGTTATACCATGGATATTACGCCAATCTTACTTTTCTTTGGTAGTGTTGATGTTAATAACCAACTTAGTACAACTATAACCGAACACGATTGTAATTTTATTCACGATACAAAGCGTTTCCCCACGTTATATATCATTTCTTCGTTAAGGTTATTGTACAATACATGTATGAAAATGTATTTATAATTATATATGTAGACGTATATTTTATATTGTTTGTGTCCTCGGCCAAACTTACTTGTACATGCCCCAGCCATAAAAAGTCATAAATCTTGTCAATCTATCGGTATGTATACTATCAGATATTTTTGTTAATGTTGTTTACATTTCTTCAACATTTCTAAACGCACCTGCTAATTTTTATGTTTATATAACATCACTAAAAAATATGTATGCTTGTAAATGCATGTGGAGCAAAAGAAGCTATGCTTAATGTTTCTCCAAAGAAATAAATGCTTTAAAAAATGTAAGGGGAAATATGTGAGCATTCTGAAGTTTCAGAACACTTTACAGCAGTTCGATGGAAATACAACTAAATCACTAAAACTGCGTTGCAAACGCTGCATTTGATTTCACCACAAGATAACGACAAACAGCTCGAGAGTGTATAGTACTGCAGATCTGGACACATATTTGGTTTGGTCGACAAATTCGTCTATTTAATAACCCTGTTTTCGTTTGGTGTCTCAAAAATTAGGTCTCTATGAACAAGCTATCATAACCAGTATCTTCTGCAATCCACTGGTTTGCTGTCTGAGGACTGTGGCACTGTTTCCGTTTCCGCGGGGTCACTATGATCAGCTCTGAAAGTAAAGCGTATATTATTATAGCACGACCAATTCATGTCAAAACATACTACTGCTTTGGAAAAGATAGGCAGTAGTTGTTTACACAGGACTGATGTCCTAACTTTTTTCGTAAAAAAAAAAAATATACCAGTATGACATTGGACCAAATGTATATGTGTATCGATGTATTCCACATACAGTTTAATAAGCATACTTTTTATATAAAATAATAATTGCGGTCGTATAATGGTATAGCGATTTTGTCCGTCTGTCTGTCCGTATCTCGAATTCTTTTCCACGTAAGGTTTCAATTTTTGTTGGTTACATAGGTTCAGGTATGATGATGTGTCGCGACTTATACTTGTCCATTTCCGCTGTTGCCTCGGTAACCAGACCGCCATTTCCCCTGTATATACCGCATAAACACATAGGACTACTTGTCCGGGCTGTATCTCAAATGGTTTTCCACGCATGGTTTTAATTTTTGGTGGATACCTAAATACATGATGATGGTGTGATGATGTGTCGCGACTTACATTTGCCCATTTCCATGGCTGACTTGGTAACCACATCGCCATTTTCCCTGTATTTACTGAATAAATGACTTCATGTCCGGGCGATATATCAAATACTTTTCCAGATGCATTTTTCATCTTTGGTGGATACATAGATACAGATGTGATGATGTGTCGCGACTCACATTTGTCCATTTCCGTGGTTGTAGACAATAGAACTTTGCGGTACACTGGTACCAACAAAGAGGCCGAAAATCGGTGTAACTTAACCGAAGATCAAGTCGCCGTATGCGTCGTCAATGTTTTCGCATTTCGCAACACCAACGTCGAACTGGAAATCCTGCCTACACTGAAAGTAATCGTGATCTGTACCCTATGCTTTGTGAATGGAAATGTGCCCTTTGACAGCCAATAAAAAAATGGCTACGTTCTAAGCCAGTCAGCCCCTTAAGAAAGGGCTCCCTCGCTCCGCTCCTTCTTAACCACTAAAAGGAGGGGGTATGATAAGGCGCTGGAAGTGCCATACAGCATACAGGAAAGAATTAGTTTACCTATGACGAATGTCAGTTAGCAGTTAACCGCAAACCGGGTCATCGGCATTTGAATTATCCAAGCGAGTTATCGGAAAAATAGACTGTTGTTTGCTTTCCGTCATTTAATATTTTTCATTGACCTTTTTGCTTTTCTTTTAACACCGTGCAATGTGATGCAAGATCTGCCGTCGCCTTATCTAAGGGCCTAATCAAGCTAAAAATTTTCTACTGTACGTTTTTTAAAAATATAATTGTAAAGAGCACTGCACGATGGGCCAGCTTTACAGAATGTGAATATAATAGCACACATGTGTATCATTGTTATAGTTCAATAATGAAAATAATTCTTTGCAGCTGGTCGAGCCCTTACCGCCAAAGAGCTACCTGTGGATGAAACACGTAGTATACATAGGAGATCGATGGGTATTTTCATCAACTGTTTAGTTTTTAAAATGTTTAATTGTATGATATTATTACAGAATTGGGTATTTAAAACAAAAACAGTTTCATGGAAATGTCAAGGCAGACTCGAACAGAGGATCTCCTAACTTCTACACTACACTAAACATATGATCACTAGGACATGTATTGTGTAAATATCAAGGTGAAAGAGAAGTGGTGGATGTCAAAAGACAAAGTTATTGTTTTAGCCATGAAGGAAGTGGACCCCAAAAAGATATTTAGTATAAAGATCAAACTCAATGAAATACAAGTCCTCGACAAGTTTTGTTGTAGGGATCCGCTTTCTTCATGCTTAAATTGGAACTTGAATAGGCCCAAAACTTCATGAAATTGACCACATTGAACAACGTGGCATTTTCAGTTGACTGTAACATTTTCGCTGATTCAAATATTTATACTATTTAGCAAAACTATATAGACATGTATTATATATGTCCAAATTAAAAGAAAAAGTAAAGTAGGAAAAAAAATTCATGATCACCTTATCATACCCACAAGAGGCAAATTTCTCTGCTCATCATACTTCCTCCTTTTACTTAAAGGGAAAGACAGCGCATGTTCGAAGTTAAGTCTGTCGAAAAGGTAGGACAGCATTATGTTTATTTCGGTAAAGTATTTTTCTAACAGCTACCACGGCAGCCAGAATTAACATTTAACCGTGCTCCGTCTGCTAACATGAAACGCAGCCATTATGTGGGAGCTGTGACCTAATTGTTCCAAGTGCAGAAGACTCTTGTCACATGAAACTATAATAAGCCGCTAGGGTTGTGGTTGAAACTGAAGTATATATCGAAATTTATAACATGAAAAGATCAAGAAACCTACTCCCACCACAACACAATGGTCTGGAAATACTTTGCAGTGTTGTTCACACATGTACTTGGTAAAGTTAAAATATATAACATTCAAACAGTGTCCTGACCCTATGCTATTACATGTTACATTGACAGAAGATTTACGTCACAGCTCATAAACAACTGATATCTCCTAGCTCTCTGATTGGTCAATCCCTCAAAAGCCTTAAAGCATTGTCGCCTCCACATTCCCAGTCGGCAGCAAAATACCTCACACTTCAAACGAAGATAATTCAGCCACGAATCCAAATAAATTCAAACAGGTTTTTGCATTCAAAAGATTTTGTAACTTTGTAATCTTTTGAATGAACAGTACCTCAGTCATGAGCTAGGCACGGGACGAAATTTCCTCACCCGGCTTCCATAGGAGAAGAACTACATCCTGACAGATAAATGCAACAATGGCAAGCTTCAGAAAGTAGTTGTGATTTAAAGTATTGCTATTTATATAGAGAGATCTTACCTTCAGCCGCCTTCTCGCATAGGGTAACAGCATTAAATTCCTGTGTGCAAGAAATGTCGTTCCAACCGCCAGTACGTTGTTTTAGTTCCACGCAGTCTTTCTCTGGCCCAAAAGGAATACCAGTCGGTTCTCCTGTAATGAAGTCGGCTTAATGCTTATGGAAAGTAAACAGCAAGAGAATCTTATTTATTTCTACACGTAGAAAATTCTACGCTAGCCATCCGACCGCATGAAAATTTCCCTGAAATTTCAGTTGATGGAGCTATTTCTGAAAACCCACTCGTAGTCATCACAATTGAAGATTTTAATGACATGTGTACACACCAGAACGAATATTATCATGGCAGCGAACAGCATAAACACTTTACCCCTTTGATTGACGAGCCTACCAGATATTCCCACACAAACTCCAATCTAGCAGATGTAATTTTGAAGAATAGCTCTGGTTTTATTACAGAACCTGGAATTGCCTGCCCCTTAATAAGAAACCTATATCATTACATGCTGTGTTCTTAATATATCTAAAACTAAGAAGCCTAAGGTATAGCAACGACATATCAGGGGCTATAAAACAGCTAATCTAGAATAGCTGAGTGATGCACTTCTGGGTAAACCAGTTACCATAAGGCCAAAGGATAAAACTTGCATAACCAATGACGTCCGACGTAAATTTGGAATCGGTGTGAGATGATCCAAAAGTTTGCACAGTACCAAGACGGATCACGACAACTTCCATTTCTTTGTAGCTAGAGAGGAAGCTATTGCGGCATAGCGTAATTCAATCAGGAGACACGCCCATTGCATAAGACTGAAATGACCCGACCCCAATGTATACATCCAACAATTACAGGTAAAACCTCACTAATGTAGTGTAACGAAATTTGACTTAATTAAATTTAATGCTTTATTGCCCATAGCCAGTGGTCACGAGGGGTTTTCCTCAAGACTATTTGTATAGCCAGTGGTCACGAGGTGGGTGGTCAAGATTCTAAATCGTCTTGAGGAAAACCCCTCGTGACCACTGGCTATGGGCAATAAAGCATTAAATTTGATTAAGTCAATTTTCATTAAACTACATTAGGTTTAATTAAACTACATTATGTGAGGTTTTAACACACATATGGGCTATTGTTTGCCCATTAGTTCATAGCTTGAAGTGTTTTGTGATGTATCGCAGTAATACTAGGCTTCAAAATAACCTATGTTGAGTTGGCAGAAATGCGGCTGAGGTAGCTCCCCCAGGGAACTGAATACGCCAGTTGCTAGTTATTGTTATTGTAGAGGCTGGCCTGTCATCGTGAGAGAACTGACGGAAAACTGGTGATTCGACCTACCCGTATTATGATGGATTTTATTGTGCGCTGATGAGCATTTGACAACTGAATAGAAAAGAATACGGTCCTAGAGTTGAAATTGGGTCAATACTGTGCCAAAGGTCACTGTTTTATACATATTTTGAAGATTTTAGTACAAAAATACCTGCAGTTAAAGGTATATTTTAGGTGTAAGTGGTCATAAGAATGATGTACTTGGGACAGATTTTTGTCACTTTGGAGATATGTTCAGTCTGTGCATTTTGGCTCGACATTCCCAGGCAAAACTGTACACTGCATCCTGTACCTTCATTGGTTAAGGAGATAGCCCCACTTCCGGTGATTGAAAATGTCACTTCCAGCGTTGCGAAAATTGCATATCTAATTCAATTTAAAGAGACATGGTCACTCAAAATTTGGATTTTTAAACAAATTCGGATTGCGACGCCTTAACGAAGTTTTGAAGTTCATTTGTAAAGTAAATCAGCCACGTTGAAATTCAAAATATTGTACATTGTACGAGCCCGAGGAAATCTTGCCATTATTCGAATTCAACACAAAGAGGGCGGGCCAATGTGCCTCACTAATTGTTAACCTTAAGGACTGCAGGCGTTCGGGATCAGTCGATATTGGATACACGAACTTGGATAATTTCGAATTTTGAAACACATAGATACATGTAGAGTATAGTAGCTTAACGGCATTGAGAAAAGGTTACCAATAATCTTCTCACTAAACTAAAAGTCAGAGACTTAGTGTGTCTCTTCGACGTTTAACACCGTCACAACGACGACAACTTTTGCTCCTACTTATCGAGCAATCGGCCACCAATTACAACTCTAGACTTTCTTGTCAACCTGCTAAACTCTTTTTGGCGGAACCTGTCACGAGAGAGCCGTAAGTCTTTCTATTACGCATGTCATGAACCGCGTTTGTTTACATATGAAGTTTACTGAGCGATCAACGAAAAACTTGTAACTTCTACTTCTTCAGAAAAGTGCCTAATACTCACGTCATTCTGTAATAACGCAAAAAAACCTAATATTTGGGTGACCATGTCCCTTTAATTTTTTATTTATTTCACGAGGATAAAGCACAGCCAATTTGGCCACTCGGGGGATCTCCTCTGATATACAAAAGAATGAATTACACATAAGACACTATTATAGCACGATGGTAAAATATATAGATAAGCAATGAAGAAAGTACTGTATACATGTATATAGACAATACCATAATATCAAAACATATGAATAGAAATATACATAAGCGTACACTCACATATATGACAAGAAAGGCGGAAAATGTGGGCAGCACAAAATTGGTGGAAAGAGAGCTACATGTAATCTTTTTGTAAGAAAAGTTTTCTTTTGTCGATGAAACGGTGCACACCTCCGTATAGATACATTATCAACTGTACTTAATTGCACAGATCCATTAATTAGTATTTGGCAAGTTTTTTCGGCAAATAATCCAAAAATAAAGAATAGTGCGCACTAGAGCAAATTATCTCAGCCAGTGAGACAAGCATATTTGGGATCGGCTTCAAAAATTGCATCACACCGGACCACATGTATTTCCAACACTAAAACTTTCAGCACTGTAGAAGTTATTAGTAAAATACGAGGTTTTTGATCACAGGACAATTTCAGCCAATCGTGAGCTTGCACAATTTTCAACGAAGACAGTCCTCATGTACACAATGAACATGCATAGACATTTTTCAACAACAGTTTAAATTTCAGATCAATCGCACGAAGCATTCTGGAGATGACTTTTTTTTCCTTTCGCACAAAATTAATAATGGCCACCAATCATGTCATCAAAAGTTCTCCACAGTGAAAATAGCTCTACTTCATTTCCTCCGCTAGTACATAACGAGGTTTTTGGCCGTTATCTTATAAGACGTATCACAAAAAAGCCGAGAATAATAATAATCCGAACATTTACAACAGGGTTTCAAGCTGAAGGTTTTGAACTCATAATGAATGTCTCTAAGCTATTAATACAATCAAATGCAATTTAAATAAGCGAATATTTGGTGAATACTTACACTCTGGTCGCGTTAAAGCCTACATTTCTTTAATTATAAGGCGGCTCGTAGAAATGAAGGTTGCTTTGCGCTCATGTGGCATTTTCGTCACATTTTTTGATAATCTCGATCGTTGGTTTTAGCACCGTACTCAATTTTTTTCACTTCCATGATATCTGTTACTTCTATGGGCGGGGGAAAACGGAGTGCCTACTGTAAACCACCGACCTTTGGCAAGTTACTCACGAACTTCCCATGTGTGACGTAAGGATATGTAAAGCATATTGGTGCTAAACAAGCGCTGTTTAGCGAACGTTAGACTGTGTATTCACACCAAGGCCACATAAGCAGTGACAGTGGCGGAATCGACACATTTCACTCCCAGGCCGATTTTGAAACCTTACCTCGTGTGTTCTTGTGACTCAAAGGAAAACACCTTTAAATCATTAGATCACGGTTCGCTGCCCATATCTCCAATATTGCAGTATGTGTTTAGCTAAAGCCAAACAATGAGTAATGAAGGGAGAGAGCTTCACCCAACAAAAAGCTCTTCTCAATTAGCCTTGTTATATTGCAAGAGCTTATCTCCGTGCCCGGGGGTCCTACAAAAACCACCTATATATATTTTCCACCACAACGTCAGTTTAGTCTACTAAAGTGATCCGCCTGTTCAGCACATTGCCTTACCTGGCGCCCAATGTAGACGTAGGTCTCTCGTCATCATTTGACTTGTGGTTTCAGCTGACGCCCACACTGCAGTTGCCGTTCCTTCACCGTCACCCCACTTGTCACCTTACCTCGTATCCACACTGAAAAACTCGTTCCTTCGCTCTCCTTCCACCTATTGTCTTATCTCACATCCGCACTGTCGGTCTTTCACCGTCATTTAACCTTACCGGTCGCCCACACTTCAAATGTCAATTTTTCAACTTCACCCAATCTGTTGCCTTATCAGGCGCCCACATTGGAAATTTAGGCCTCTCACCATCATTCCCCTGGTTGCCTCGGGGTTGGTCTCTCACTGTCATATCGCCTGCTGCCATATCTGGCGCCACCATTGCAAATGTTGATCTTTCACCTTCACCCAACCTGTTGTTTTACTCGGGCAACCACACTGTAAATGTCGGTCTCTTGCTTTCATGTAACCTATTGCCTTACCCGGTGAAGGCAATGTGAATGCCGCTCTCTTAGTCACCCAACTCACCGCCTTACCGGGCGCCCACATTGTAGATGGCGATCACTCCATGTCACCTAGCTCATTGCCATACCTGAGGCCCTTGCTGTAAATGTAGATCTCTCGCCGTCATCTAACCTACTGCCTTACTCGGTGGCCGCAGTGTAAATACCAGTCTCTCACTTGTCACATCACATGTTGCCTTACCTGTCAGCCAGACTGTAAATGACGGTTTCTCACCGTCACTCCACCTGAAGTCACCCTCCTTATTTTTGTCATTCAGACCAATAAAAGCATGGACACTCTGACGAGCTTTAGCGAGTTCCATTGCCATATTGTGTAGTTCCTTTGTCTTCAGGTTCATCAAAGTGCCCCCCTGCTCACGGCAAAACTGATGTGCTTTGTCAGCTGTGTTAGACTCGGTGCCAGGAAACAGAGTGTAACACTTCTTCTTGTGTTTTATCCATCCACTGGGACAATAGCCTGCTTACAGAAAGAGAGAGAGGGAGAGAGAGAGAAATATCTCTATAGATTTATAGTTAGTAACGTGTGGGCATGTGTATTTTTCTCGCAATACATTTTTCACGCTCGGCTGTATAACTGATATCGCCGCTTATGCATCACTTTTCGACCGCCTCGGTGGCCTGGTGATTAGAGCGTCCGCTTCGATGTCTGGACATCCGGGGATAAATCCTGGGTTGGGTCATTTCAAAGGCCTTAAAAATGATACTTGCTTCTGCCTCGACTGGCACTCGGCACTGAGTGGTTAAAACAAAGAAACAGGACTGGTCGACATGGTGTCAGTATAATGTTACTGGGTGGTGTGTTATGTCTGGCATCTCCGGCATGTGCTGCAGTGGCGGCTGCACTTTGCCGACATTGTCTCACCCTGCCACAAGGAGACACATCATTCTAATGACTCCTCCTTGTCGTATGACCCAAAACTTGTTGACTACCACGGAAAACCCAAGGTTACATCACTTTTGGTCATACTGGAGTTATTCCGATGTGTTGGTTCCCTTTTCTACGTGGCCTTTTCCAAGGCCTTTCCAGTGTGGACAAGACCGATTGGATTGCACACCACACAGAGTTAACAATACATGCATATGTTGTAGTGATCTCCACCATGGAGGTTATGGGGCTTTTCATTTGCCTGGTTTATTACGCAGAACGTGGCGCAGGAATTTGAATGGCCTAAGGATAAATCCGGCATATTTCACGTGGTCCCATGTATTGCAATTATCATTAATGATAATCTTGTTTACTTATCTATTAATCTACTCCTTGTTTAAAATAATGGTCAGGAATTTTTCCACTTCTTCAGGATCTGGTGGTCTTTTTATGGGTGCGGTGATTAGATCGCTCATGGGCAACCGACCATAGTTCATAATGACGAATTTTCCATCGTGTGACATACAGTCATGGTGGAGAAACTCGAGCATCATATGTGAGTTGCCATGTTTGTTCGAGACGCGTCCCATATTGCCCCCCCCCCCCCACATTCTCCTGTTTAAAGAGCCAGTAAAAATCCTAAACATTACAAGTTACTTTACAACTTCATTATTAACCATGGATCCAACCAGACCATTCCACAGCTGATGAAAACTCACGGAGTGACTACGGACATAAGCCCTAAGAAAACTCCTGGGTGACTGTAGAAAGATCACCCAGACAATCCCCAGGTGAGAGGTCCTTGACAACTCACGGCTGAATAAAGCAGTCACTGCAAACAGAATCACCCAGATAGACAACTCACCAACCCAATTAGGCTCTGCAGACAGAATCACCTAGACACACAACTGACCGATTGAAGCAATGACTGAAGGCAGAATCACCTAGATGTGCAACTCACCGATTGAAGCATTGACTGAAGACAGAATCAACCAGACATGCAACTCACCGAATGAAGCAGTGGCGGCTGACAGAATCACCCAGACAGACAACCTCCAGACAATGTCCCTCACAACTCACGACCGAATGAAGCAGTGACTTACGACAGAATCACCCAGACAGGCAACTCACCGAATGAAGCACTGACTGCAGACAGAATCATCCAGACAGACAACTTCCCGGGTGACATGTTCCTGGCCAGTATACTTTAGTTGTATTTGTTGGAAAATGGTGGCCAGAATCTATGCGTTGATACGATTTCAACCTCCTTTTTCCTGTGAGAAAGATTAACAAAGCAAAACTGGTTTACCAACAGAATAGACGTTGAAAACTGATCCGAAGTTAATAGTGTTATCTGTTGCGAGGCCCTGTGTTTATACAGTACAAAAACATTCCTTGAATTATTAAAAAGGCGCTTCAGAGTTTCGTTTAGAAAGCCTATATGTTTAACCTGCCTGCTTTGTTCGCTCATAAATAACTTAATAGAGGAGTTTCGAGTTCGAACATCTTCTGTCACAAAAGGTAAAAAGAGTTCAACTGTATCATGTAAATTGCCAGACAGGCAGTTTTGTTGATTTTAATTTACGGGTCATCTGCTCATCTTTCTAAGGAGGTAGACACGACCTCTCCTTCATTCAGGAACTTTTCAATTAAGAAAAACCTTCCAGCGCCCAAATTTTCTCCATCGTTGGGCTAGTTTAAATAACTTTTTGTGACACTTTTCTTAGACGCCCGCGTGGAAGTAAACGTAATCAGAAATTGTTGCCTAACATTTTGGACAGGTCACATGATACAGCACGAACACGAAGCTCCCTATTATAAAGGATGTATTTTGTTACTGCCTCTGTTGCTGTCTCAATATATTAAACTAATGGAGTAATTTGCTAAACTTAGCTAGCGTTGTGTAACGAGATCCATAAGAAACCTCCCTATTATCGGGCTTTCTGCTTTATAGGCAGCCTTAAATTATGTACATTCCATGAACTACTCATATGCATATATGCATATATGCACGGATGGGCTTGCATGCATACTTTATTATTATTTAGTATCATTTTGTCCTCAGTGTATATGGCGTGCATGCGTGTGTGCGTGTACGTTTTCTTCTGGTGGCAGGGTGAGTCCATGATAAAGTGCTGACGCCACTAGAACATTATGCCCAAGACACCAGACATGACACCTCACGTCGACGACGAGGGGTCATTAGAATGTATATATTCTGTGTATCCTTGTGGTAGAGCGAGACACCAGACAAGATACCTCACCCAGTCAAAGAATGCTGACACCCGACGGACCTGTCCTGCTACCCCGCTGAGTGCAGTGGCATCATTTGCTCGATGCTGCTAGTAATGTCCAACGAGTTCCGTACAAAACCTCCATATTATTACTGCATCTGCTTTATAGGTGACATGGTTGCCCAAATATTAGCGTTATTAGAGAATGACAAGGGTATAACGTATCTTTTCAGGAAGCAACTGTTATAAGCTTTTCGTTAATCCTATCCCCAGCATTATACGTGAAGTGGATGGTTAAAAATAGCAGAAAAAAAACTGAAAACTGAAAAATCTGCCAGAATATTTAAATGCGAGGCTGTAAATTCAGTGGAACTGGAGCATGTGCACTGTGCTCGGCAAATTCGATACGTACACAAACACGGCTGTATATACGTGTAAGAGAAGGACTTAAGGCTCGGTCGTAACAGGATCCGTCAAAAAGAGATGTAAACGAGAGCTCAGCAGGTTGACAAGCAAGTCTAGTGTTGCAATTGGTGGTCACTTGTCACAAAACTACAGTGCTTGATATTTGCGTGTAAAAGTTGTTGATGTTGTTATGCCGGTGTTAAACCTCCACCATGGCCCGCCCTCTTTGTGTTGAATTCGAATAACGACAGAACTTGTCCGGGCTCGTGCAAGTCGCAATGAATACTCAATGAATATTTCTTATTTCAAATTGACGGATTTAGTTTAAGAACGAACTTCAAAACTTCGTTAAGGCTTCGGCATCAGAATTTGTCTAAAACTTCACGTTTTGGGCGACAATGTCCCTTTAGATAACGCTCACTTTCCACGAATTACACTAACTAGATGACTTGGAATGAAGACTGCATCCGCAGACAAAAGTAAACGTTGACATACTCAGCTTGAGTTTTGAAACTTAAATTTACCTAGTAATTCGTTAAACCTGTCAGAGAGTGAGAAATACAAAAAGAATTCTTTCGCCATCCTCAGGGAAGATACAGGTTTAAGTTTGCTCTCAATCGATGACAGAAATTGTTCATATTCTTTGTTAAATCTGCTAAACGTAAGTTTCTATTCTAAACTAAACACAGAAAAAAATAAGCTAAACATAGCAAAATTACATTTCTCGTGTTTGTAAAATGTGGCAACCGTAAGCTTTTGTCTATGTTAGGTGCAAATGGAGTACACAGCACTGAGAGGCTAGTGCAAGGAAACAGAACTGGCGGGCCCGATGTTAGAATAATGCGACTGGGTGGGATGTCATATCTAGTTTCTTCGGCATTATGTTCCAGTGGCGGCAGCACATTGGTGGCATGGACTCACCCTGCCACAAGCAAACACAGTACATACACATTCTAAGGACTCCTTCATGGTGGCGCATAAGTGTCAAGCATGATATTAAGGCTTTGAAAAACTAACATTAAGCGATATTAACACGAAATAAAATGAAATATAGTCACATGTAAAAAAAAGTCAAGCACGAAATAAGACAAATCCAAATGAAAATTAAAATCAAAATTAAAAGTTAAATTAAAACCAAATTAAATGCAAAACAAATTAAAAATCAAAGTTCTTTTTCTTTCTCTTTTTTTTTCAAAAGCAAATCAAAATCAAAACTTTATTTTGACCCAGGCGTGCCACTTGCCCTCCCAGAATTCTCCTCGTCAGACTCAGGAGCTACCTCCCCTAGACATTTTCGGAGGGTTTATTTAGAGTATTTGGAGACGCATTTTAAATGATTTCTTGGGAGTAAAATGAAGAAATTATTTCTTTTATTTATTTATATATTTAAATATATTTTCACTTATGCAACGCCTGTCAGCATTATTGTGGGAGGAAACCGGGCTAAGCCCAAGGTAAACCCAGGACAATACGTTAGTTTCCAGTTCGAAATCTTTTATCGCTAAAGCAAAGAAAAGCACTACTGTACCATGTGACTTGTCAAAAATGTTAGGCAACTATTTCTGATTACATTTACTATAACTTGAGCGTTTAAGAAAAGTTTCAAAGAAAGTTATTTAGATCAGATGTACGATAGGGAGAATTTGGGAGCTGAAAGTCGTTTTATGTAAGATGCTCCTGACTGAAGGAGAAGTCGTTTGTGCCTCCCTAACACGGCGAGACAGGTGATCGGTAAATTAAAATCAACAAAATTGCCTAACATTCTTAGCAAGTCACATGATATAGTTGAACTCTTTTTACCTTCTACGACAAAAGAGTTTGAACTCGAAACTACCGTATTCGCAAGTTGCTAGAAGACCCCATGCACGTGTACGGTTTGAGAGAAGGCAAGCATGAGTTGGACTTGATTGAGGCTCCTGGGTCGGCCCCAACACGCTAACCCCTGAGTGGGGAAATAGCGATGTCCTCAAGCCTTAATACATGTGTATATAATGTAATAATAATAATAATAATAATAATAATAATAATAATAATGTAATTTAATAGCAAAAGCAGTGGGCATTTTAGAGAACGTAGACGTGCATCTAAGAAAATAAACGATACAGAGTTATCTACCCTCTTGACACCCTTACGATATGAAAAGAGTATGATGGTCTCGACATCTAAGAAAATAAACGATACAGAGTTATCTACCCTCTTGACACCCTTACGATATGAAAAGAGTATGATGGTCTCGACGGTCGCGTGAAAAATGTTCCATTCGCCTGTTCTGCAAGTGAGGTCTGGCCTCGCATCCATCTTGGATACAGTGTAATCTGGGAGAGCTTTTGCGCAATAAGGAAGCCTTATCCAAGATTTACTCAAGACAATATCATGCTTCCAAATTACACTTGGAATGGTACACAATTCAAACAACATTTCAAACAATTTACGGTCCATCCCGCCGTTGAATCGGGGATGCCCGTTGTTGCGGTTGACGGCCGACCAGTAGCCCCCGAGAAGTTTATAATGCGTTTTGTCTCTCTGAATTTTGAAAACTTTCCAAGAAAACATTCTTTCCTTAAAAATATGCATGTTTGAGGCGAAAAACTCTCCCAAAGTTTTAAAATGAAAGCGTTCTTTAATCTCTACATGTTCTCTCTCGCCACCATTAAGCGTTATCAGTTTGGGCATGTAGTCTCGTAACACCAGACACTATCAGTTTGGACATGTAGTCTCGTAACACCAGACACTATCAGGTTCTTTCGCCAGCCAATCACGTAACTCCACAGCATCTCTGGTACCTGGATGCGCCTCAGTGGACCACATCTCCACGCAACGGTATTAAAATAGCTTTTAAACAGCTTAAAGCAAACTCATGACAACTTCACTAACTTCATGTGAGTTTTGGAAGTGGTGAATCATATTTTTGCTTGTGATACTTTTCATGCCTGCACATACAAACATACTGTTTGCACATTTTGAGTCGGGGGCCTAACGCACAATGTAGGTACAGCAACAACAAATATGATTCTATCCTTATGCGACTTGTCTTTGTGTCGGCTGATGCAGAAATATCATAGATCAAAACTTTCATGTCGTATTGTAGAAGATACATTAACCGGCATTTTGGATACACACTCTGAATTAATTGTGTAAATGAGAAACACAAAAAAATTTAAAAAACAGCAGGACTATTATGTAGGCCACAAACTTTGTTTAAATGCTTTGGTGATGCTATTGTCTCCTAGCGTCTAACATATATTTGAGCAATAGACCAAGAAGTCAATCAAAAAGTTTAAAATTGCAAAAAATCACTGTGATTTCAATGTCAAAGAAGGCAAATGTTTGGAGTTTTCTTTGCATAGAGTTAAATATCATGCGAAGAACTAGCATACTATGTTGATTTCATTTTAAAGAAATTAATCTAGCATCAAAGATCAGTGGAGAGGTAAATGGATAATTTCGGACACTTTCTTATTTCAGGAAAAAATAACTTCTGGAAATTCACAAAACCCACAGCCATTCTGATGTCAAGCTGTAGAAAAGGCTGACCACATAACGTTGGGCTTTTTATGAGTATATGTTCCTTTAAGTTACCTTTCTGTCATCTCTGCTGAAGGAAATTTGTTTTCTGGATTAAGAAATTTAAAGAAAAAGCAAAAATATGCTGAGAAATATATTGTAACTGCGAATGGAAACAATTATCAATTTATCAACACGTAAATGTGAAAGAATTCAGAATTTCAGGCTGTAGGCCTATCAGTTATATTCCATCAAAAATACCCCCAGTTCTAATAAATTAAAGAAATAGCAAGGTATTAAAAATAAAAATATCGATGACATATGATCTTAGTTTTTCAACTAGAAGCATAATCAAAAATCAACACAGTGTTAGTAATTAAGATTGAACACATATTAGAATAGCCCAGAACACTGATTTGTTTGATTATTAATTCGCTCCTGATGCAGATTCTTTGGATGTAAGACTGCTGTAAGTTACGCATCTCTGTAACCAGAGTAGTAAGTGGGCTGGGAGTGTGCCATGGTTGAGTGATTCCAATTTCTAGGACAATTTCTAGGACACATGAGTTGTGTGTTCAATCTACCATCCTTGAACAGGGACATTGGTAACAATATTATAGTGGTCAACAAAGTTTTGTTGAAGGCCACTTGCCATACACTAACATTGTGTGCGTATCTGTACACATTATCCATGGGAATCAACTTGAGGTCTCCTAATGTCCGATATTTGCAAATTATTATATTGCAACATACGTTTGTTTATACTAAACATAGCACAACGAAAGGCTGAAGTAATTGTTTTATGAAACACCAAATACGAACATGTATTACATCGTTGGTAATTGAGTCTGACCTAAGCATGTGCTGATGCAATGACATGGGGAAACACGCAGACCATCATACATATGAAAAATTGTGATCTACAATAATCTTCATGTTTCCATCCAGGGCATAGCACATGCGTTTTTAGAACACATCATTGTTTCACCCATTCATCTATTCTCAGAAAATCCCACAGATGTGGACAGTGTATTTGAACCATAGAACGATAACAGGCTTTGTTTCTTAGCTTGGGAAGTGGAAAATTACAAAAGTTATACATGTTCCAGACAATGCGACTGTCTTACAAGATAATAAGACAGTATTAGAAAGCATTTACACGGCTTGTGCATTTCATATATTCTGTGTATGTTTATTTTGTTACTTTGACGGAATGGTTATTGCGCTGGGTAAAATAAGAACAAATAATAATGTATAGATTTGCCAAATTTTTGCCAAATGCCATATATGCATATCTTAAAATCACCAGTAGCTTGCCAGCTGTGTATCAGTGTTGGGTAAAAAGGGCAGACCAGATGTCCCAAAAATTAGAAGAAACAGGGTAGTATCAAAAATTGCCAAAAGTGTTCGGAGGGTGCCCTAGAGACTTGCTTTCTAACGTATTCTGGGTCAGTAAATAGGAAAGGTAATATGTTCTGCATGTTGTAGCCTACAACACTGTTTTACAATATAATCACAAAGTATTAGAAAGTATTTCATTAGTGTTGGAAGAAAGATACAGTCATGCACAAAATAGTAAATTTCTGACAAATATCCCTAATACAGATCAATCCTCTTAGCATGGTAGATGACTGATCTTTCCCAAAAATAGGACTAGAGCCCATGGGCTGTGAAATGGATCTATTGCTCTTCTTCACACCTTTTTCTTCTTTATAACTAGTGACCAGTTGCCTTCCAGTACGATGTGTCTTCTCTACGCACAAAGTGCCTCTCCGTCATTGTTTCCGTAATTGGGGACCCGCCAGCAGTTCTTTGCATCATTTTATGTCGATCTTTTCTTCCCCAGCTCATGACATTAGTTTAAAGGGAATGTATTGCACTTGAACGTCATATTGTGATATATTGTAAAGCTGAAAACATTTTCACTAACAAAATTTTGAAACTAAGTCCTTACCGTTTCTATTTGTTTGGTTAGTTTCAGCACCAAGTCCAAAATTTCTTCATTGATTGTACTACTGCTGTACGTGGCAACACATCACAATACAATACATGTTTATTATAAAGTTTTGTCAAGCTTGTAGCACCTTTATTTATTTATGTATATTTGCACACGCCCAGTAAATTGAAAGCGGGGTAGAATATTGGGCAGTAACGTGAGGGGTCAAGGTAAAATACGTAACACGAGCGCGGACCTCATCGAAAGCAATGACTCAAAGCATAAGAGATACAACTCTGTCTGATTAACCATCTTGAGCTCACTAACTTATATCCTAGGATTTTATCCTAGGACTCTGTTATAGCAAGTTGTTCATTCTTTGAAGCAATATCTAGACGATGGTGACATTTGGTCCTCTTAAACACCGGAAGTATTTCGCATCTGTTTGCAAGTTACTGTCCATGAAATGAAGTTGAGTGTAATGGCCATGACATCCCCGCCCACCTAAGTACCCCACAACAACCGTATTGAACCCTACACCCGACGGCGGCGTCGGCATAGCGCTCACCGTTCCGCCGCCAAACAAGTGCCTCCAATCGGCTCTGTGCAGCTGAAAACGGGATTCATCTGAAAACATAACACGCCGCCAATGTGCCAAAGAACATGAATTTTAACCCCGTCGCGCCGACTATGGCGTCGAGCAGGGGTTAAGTCAATACCCTGAAGTGGTCCATGGGCTTGCACATTCGTTTCTCTGACACGATTCCGAACCGTTTAAGCGGAAATCCGATTATGGAGCCCAGCTGTTTTATTAGCTGTGGCAGTGGCTGGTCTGAAACGGTCGCGGAGGTGGAGGCGAAGAATATGGCCGTCTTGATCGTTGAATGTCACACGCGGTCGACGGGCATGCGGGCGATTAGCTGTCGTGTCGCATTCTTTATGATGTCTTCTGAGACGACTAATCGTTGACACATTAACGTTAAGGATTCTAGCGACAGTTCTAAGAGTCATGCCATCGTCGAGCATGCCGATGGTGCGCTCTCATTGGTTTTGTGGCGTCGTGCCTTTTTAACTCACAGCGACCGCATTCTGGAAGCCGACTAACCGACTGAGCCATACGAATTGTTAGAATAAAAACGCTAACGTAATCACGGAAAACTGACAAAAGACCCTATGTCATCGGTCACCTTTGACCATTGTCCAACTGTCAAATTGTTGTCGCTACTCTGACTTTATTTTCTTCGCCTTAGCTTTTTTCTATTAGGCTACTTCGCGAATAGGCTTCGCTTTTCTTAAGGGGGATATCATTGACCATTGGGTTTGGCAGAAGACCCTGTGAAGCTATACTGTGCCCATGTAATGAATGCAATGAACAGACACAGACTTAATGATTGTCCTTTCAAGGCCTTACTGAAGAATTTTTCTCATAAAATCTCTGTGGTAAGTTTGTGGGTGGAGAAAAACGGCCCGTCCGGAGAAAACCAACAATATAAGTTCCTGACACACTTTCCAACTTTCTCCTTATATTATGGGAGAACAAGTGATATTCAACATAAGACATGAACAGGTGGGGATAGGATTCGCACATGTGTCCTAGCAAGGGTTGCCATCAAATTTGATAAAGACGACACTTTCAATAATAAGGGCACGGACATTTGTAGCTGAGCAGATCTTTTTTGTTCACATGACTGACAGAATTCCCAAAAATCAGGATGTATCAAACAATTCTTATGATTTGCATAGTTTTATTCATCAGATCTGGTATCATAAACTCCAGAGGGCTGCCATCTTATCATCCTTGTGCTGAAGCAAGCCTTTTGGTGGGTTATAATTCATAGGAACATCTTTGGTCATCTTCTTCACTTGTCGCTGGAACAACTGAAAGAAACAATTAAGGTTGAAGTGTTCTACCTGATTGACCTGTTTCACATTGTACGAC
Organism: Acanthopleura granulata; assembly: GCA_016165875.1. Lineage (NCBI taxonomy): Eukaryota > Metazoa > Mollusca > Polyplacophora > Chitonida > Chitonidae > Acanthopleura > Acanthopleura granulata. Next base: position 222,335 of record JABBOT010000076.1, on the reverse strand, counting down.
ATATTTAACTACTACAACCAATGAACTTCATGTCAGATCACCCGAACGAACCAATGAGCTTCCACACGAACAGACCAATGAGCTTCACGTAAGACTACCTGAACAGACCAATGAGATTCACATAAGACCACCTGAATAGACCAATGAGCTTCATGTAAGACCACCTGAACGGAAAAATATGCTTCATGTAAGACCAACTCAACTGACCCATGAGCTTCATGTAAGACCATCTCTGTGGACCAATGAACTACATGTAAGACCAACTCAATGGACCAATAAGCTACATGTCCAACCAACTCAATGGACCAATAAGCTCCATGTAAGACCAACTCAATGGACCAATGAGCTTCATGTAAGACCGCCTGAACGGACCAATGAGCTCCATGTAAAACCAACTCACGGACCAATGAGCTTCATGTAAGGTCATCTGAACGGACCAATGAGCTATGTCAACTGCTTATCCCCTTCCAACGTCAACAGATAGCTACAACAGATAATTTTCTCAAGATCTGAAAAACTGAACTGAACCGATATCTTGTGTGTCTTAGGATTCAAAGGCAAACGTCTGAACTGTGCAGCCACGTTCTCACGGGGAGTAACAGTTTAACAGCAAACACATGGCAAAAAGGAACATCAATGTGCTTGCCACTGAAGGTTGTTTGAAAGTTAGTAGAATTGCCTTCTGTAGTCATTATTAAGGTACACTTGGGCCAAAAGTGGACACAGCCTAATAAGAGAATCAATGTTTATTTCAGAAGTTATTCATTTACATGCGGACAATTATGACCACTTCTGGCTTATTTTTCTCTTTCTTTCACAAAAAGACACTTTCTACACTTGAACTTCTACAGAAGGTTCATGCTAATTGCAACAGGATACGTAAAAGGCATTCAGTCGCAAGAAATGGTGGTCATCTTGGATTTTACTATTTTAGTTCTAGCACTGCCTCTACACAGAGGAAACCAGGAAACAATGAGAAACTTCATTGCGGACATTTTTGAGGTAACAAATCTGGTAACCTCAGGATATGCCTTGACATATTTCTTCCATCTAGTGTGATCAATAAACGGGCGCATCATATCACCAGAAATATTCAAGACTGCAGACATCTTGCTACTTGCTGTTCTTCTCAGATGAAATATTTTTCTTTTCAGACAAAAATTATAAACCAAATTATAAAACATGACAGTCTTCGATTTCTTGGGTGGAGGAAACTGGAGTGCCCAGAATAAACCACTGCCTCTGGTTTGTCTCAATAATGTGGAAATAAATACAGAACTCTGCTTCACACCCACATTTACACTTTATGTACATGTATGATGGGAAGATTATTCTGTCACCTATTAAATATATATATAATTTCTGGTAAATATCTAACGTCATTCTCATATCTTCCACTGCATTTCCCTACATCGTCTCGTGTGGGTTTTTTTTCTACCACATTATCTGCTAGTTACTGTCACTTAAATCGACTTCAGGATTCAGAAAATGGTCAGGTTCAAAGTGACAGGAGTTCCGACCATTAGCACCCTGCTTACCTCCCCTGTTGAGAGTTCAAGTAGGTCTGTCAAAGTCGTCTCCGTAGAAGGAAGGTTGGTGTTGATTTTCTGCGCCAGCAAAGCTATGTCTGGCAAATAGTGGGTCTGAAGAGTCTGGACGAGCAGAGAAAAGCACACTGACATGAGATGCAAGACCAAAAAGAAGACAGGACTGTTACAGATTTAGCAAGAACATCTGTGTATTTATTGCTTCAGAGTATAGCGCTAAAGTCCAAAAATTTTTGCAAGCCTGCAATAAAAAGGTTCCTGACGTTTTTGAAAACACCGCTTTGTTGGAAGTGGTATAACCCAAGTCAACTTTGTGCGATGCTAAATAACATGAAAAACATGGTCATACCACTTTGTTCAAAGGATTGTTTTCAAAAATGTCAGGCACCTATTTGCAGGCTTGTTGTTGACATATCTCAAAATGGTGAGGGTCATGGCTGAACAAAAACCAAGTCCCTCAAGTAAACCCTCAGCCTTGGCCAAGTATTTCAATTTGTCAGACACACTTAACAGTAACATGAAAATGGTGAACTGCTTACTCCCACCAAGAAAACACTGGAAATAATGACAAAGATGGATCTGAGCCTTCTATGTCCTGACACATGAAATCGAAATGTGTATCTCAGTCACTTAATTAGCCACAACAAACTCACCAGAATATCTTATAATGTGCCGCATCTTCTCTCAATGCAAGGCTTACAGTGTAACCTCACACTGCAAACCTGGAAATATGTGTCTGACATTTTTGAGAACACCCCTCTGGACAAAGTGGTATGACCTTGTTCTCCATGTTCTAGAGCACAGGGCAAAGTTCACTTACAACAAAGGGGTGTTTTAAAAAAATGTCCAGCACCTTCTTGCAGGTTTGCAGTGTGAGGTTACACTGACAATCCCAGAGGCAGCACTTCAGCTAAAGCTTGGCAGCGGTCGTCTTAGCCCCTGGCTCACCTGTATCTCCCAGAGAGAACTCTCCATGGCCTGGCATTTGGCAGGGTCTGGCTCTGTGACATCAAACGGGTCACTTGTCACATCTGAAATGCCATGACAGTGTTGATGTTATAAAAGCAAGGCTGCACCCCTTTGGACAAAATGGAATGTACTTGTTTTCCATGTTATTGTTATATAGTCCTGGACGAAGTTCACTCGGGGCATACCAGGCACATGGCCAGGCAAATGTCAGGCACTTCTCTGCAGGTTTGCAAAACGTGGCAGACACCTAAGGCTCTGGAAAACACAACCAACAGCTCCTCACATGCTAGACTTCATTGTTATTCCCATAAGATGGGTGTGTCAAGGAGATCTGACAAAAGATTTCTTAAAATTTTGCACTCCAATGCCACAGACTAACACTACACCGTGGAATGATCAGTTATACAGTGAACTGTAACCCTGCCTATATGCACACCATATTTCCTACACTAGGAAGACAGGTATAGCCATTCTAAGAGTAACCCAAACCACAGTGTAGTTATTCCTCTTTTGATGCATTTGTACCACAGTACTGACCCGACACACACACACACGACCTCACCTCTCCCCTATGTTTATCTGATGGTCTCTCAGGTCTATGAAGCAGAGGCCTACAGCTGGGATGTCTGGTGCACATACCCAAACCCACACCACTATCACCACCTCAACTCCCTCCCCCCCACCAACCACCACACACACACCTATTTTTACCTGATGGTGTGTCAGGCCTATGAAGCAGAGGCCTACAGCTGGGATGCCTGGTCAAAAGGTTGTACACAAACGGAATGGACAACTTCAAGCCGTGTGGAGGAGCAGTGAGGGAAATCCTTGACAACTTCTTGGCGAAAGCAGCGACAAGGTATGCAGGCAGATGACTGAAACAATGTCAGGCATAACATTAGTCATGTGTGATCTTATTGACAACAGACAGACATATCAACAGCAACTTGGATGCAGTAGCAAGCCCACCAAAGGGCTCATCTGTTGGGGATGGATTCTAATATGCAGTCCACTAATTAGGGAATTCGGTAATTTACTTTATTTAATATACACACACAGAATCAACAATAGAACATGCCCCTCATGTTACAGCGCTCTACATGTGTGCAAACCCTTAACTCAATAAACGCAGTATTTTTTAAAAGATACCACCCCTAACACTGTGTTTAATATAGATTCCAATACACACTACATTAAGTCAGGAATTCGGTAATTCACAGTGTTTAATATGCACACAAAAAATCAACCATGGAATATCCCCCCGTTGTGTTATAGTGCTCTACATGTGTGTAAACCATGAGTTTAACACGTATTTTTTAAGATACCACTCCTAACATTTTGCTTAGGACAATATTATGTTTATTTCGGGAATTTTTTTTTCCCACTCACTATTACGACAGTGGAAAGAAACTTCCTCTTGCCACAACACAATGGTCTGGAAAAAATTTGCAGTGTTGTTCACACATGTAGCTTTTACAGTAAAACCATATAACATTAAAACATGTAACTGTCCCTATGTTACATTGACAGACAACTCAGAACATTGATGTTACAGCTAATAAACAGCTGATAACTCCTAGCTCTCTGATTGGTCAGTCTCTCATAAGACTAAAAACATGGGTGTCTTCAGATCCCCAGTCGGCAGCACAATACTCCACACTTCAAACGAAGATAATTCAGCAACAAATTAATAAAATTTTCAAAGCATTCACAAGAGAATTTTATAATCTTTTTTAATGCACAGTGCCTCACTCATGAGCTGTCTTTCACTTTAACACAGATTCTAGTACACAGTACACCAAGTCAGGAATTCGGTAATTTATGGTATTTAATATGCACACACAGAATCGACCATAGAATACTCAAGTTATTGTGCACTACATGTGTGCAAGTCCTGAGTTCAACACATACAGTACTTTTTAAGATACCACCCCTAACATTTTGTTTAACATTATTGTTATTGTTATTCAACTCTGACGCCGACACTCAGGGTACGACATTACCTATGTCTGAGCTAAAAATCATCTGTGTGATACATCTACCTTCTACGGGTGTAAGACCTTGGTGGAGATGGTGTATTTCTCCTAACTCTTGATCATGGGGTGCAATTATGCAGTGAGCTAGCATGTGTCAAACCCTGTGATGGTATGTGCTAGCATGTGTCAAACCCTGTGATGGTATGAGCTACCATGTGTCGAACCCTGTGATGGTATGAGCTAGCATGCATTGAGCCCTGTGATGGTATGAGCTAGCATGCATTGAGCCCTGTGATGGTATGAGCTAGCATGCGTCGAACCCTGTGATGGTATGAGCTAGCATGCGTCGAACCCTGTGATGGTATGAGCTAGCATGCATTGAGCCCTGTGATGGTATGAGCTAGCATGCGTCGAACCCTGTGATGGTATGAGCTAGCATGCATTGAGCCCTGTGATGGTATGAGCTAACATGTGTCAAACCCTGTGATGGTATGAGCTAGCATGCGTCAAACCCTGTGATGGTATGAGCTAGCATGCATTGAGCCCTGTGATGGTATGTGCTAGCATGCGTCGAACCCTGTGATGGTATGAGCTAACATGTGTCAAACCCTGTGATGGTATGAGCTAGCATGCGTCGAACCCTGTGATGGTATGAGCTAGCATGCATTGAGCCCTGTGATGGTATGAGCTAGCATGCGTCAAATCCTGTGATGGTATGAGCTAGCATGCGTCGAACCCTGTGATGGTATGAGCTAGCATGCATTGAGCCCTGTGATGGTATGAGCTAGCATGCGTCAAATCCTGTGATGGTATGAGCTAGCATGCGTCGCACCCTGTGATGGTATGAGCTAGCATGCGTCAAACCCTGTGATGGTATGAGCTAGCATGCGTCGAACCCTGTGATGGTATGAGCTAACATGTGTCAAACCCTGTGATGGTATGAGCTAGCATGCGTCGAACCCTGTGATGGTATGAGCTAGCATGCGTCGAACCCTGTGATGGTATGAGCTAGCATGCGTCGAACCCTGTGATGGTATGAGCTAGCATGCATTGAGCCCTGTGATGGTATGAGCTAGCATGCGTCAAATCCTGTGATGGTATGAGCTAGCATGCGTCAAATCCTGTGATGGTATGAGCTAGCATGCGTCGCACCCTGTGATGGTATGAGCTAGCATGCGTCAAATCCTGTGATGGTATGAGCTAGCATGCGTCAAACCCTGTGATGGTATGAGCTAGCATGCGTCGAACCCTGTGATGGTATGAGCTAGCATGCATTGAGCCCTGTGATGGTATGAGCTAGCATGCGTCAAATCCTGTGATGGTATGAGCTAGCATGCGTCGCACCCTGTGATGGTATGAGCTAGCATGCGTCGAACCCTGTGATGGTATGAGCTAACATGTGTCAAACCCTGTGATGTTGCTTAGGCTAACACATGTGTCAAACCTGGCGATGGTATGAGCTAGCATCGCATTCCGGAACCTGTGATGGTATGAGCTAGCATGCGTGAGCCTGTGATGGTATGAGCTAGCATCGTCCGTCCTGTGATGGTATGAGCTGGCATCGTCGCGCACCCTATTGATGGTATGAGCTAATGCGTCAAACCTGTGATGGTATGAGCTGGCGTAAAATTAGCGCACCCACCAATGATGGTATGAGCTAGCATCGTCAAAACCCTGTGATGAGGCATGAGCTAGCGTAAAATTGAACCCTGTGATGGTATGACACAGCATGTGTCAGAGCCACCATGTGATGGGTATGAGCCATCATTACGAGACCTGTGATGGTATGAGCTAGCATGCATCAACCCTGTGATGGTATGAGCTAGCATGCGTCAAATCCTGTGATGGTATGAGCTAGCATGCGTCGCACCCTGTGATGGTATGAGCTAGCATGCGTCAAACCCTGTGATGGTATGAGCTAGCATGCGTCGAACCCTGTGATGGTATGAGCTAACATGTGTCAAACCCTGTGATGGTATGAGCTAGCATGCGTCGAACCCTGTGATGGTATGAGCTAGCATGCGTCGAACCCTGTGATGGTATGAGCTAGCATGCATTGAGCCCTGTGATGGTATGTGCTAGCATGCGTCGAACCCTGTGATGGTATGAGCTAACATGTGTCAAACCCTGTGATGGTATGAGCTAGCATGCGTCAAACCTTGTGATGGTATGAGCTAGCATGCATTGAGCCCTGTGATAATATGTCGGTTAGTTTTAATGCTTAAGGCTAACAACATTCAACTCAATGAGAAAATACAGTACATTATACATAAATCACACCATGTATTTGGTTGTTTGGTGGGTTTCTTTAATTGGAATTTGTTGTTTTAAAAATTGGTTCAGTTTTTAAGTTTACATACAGTATTAAAATTCTAAGGACACAAAACCCACCTGTATTTGTGCCATGTGAAGAAACATCCCAAGGGAAGTGCATATACTTATTTATTTATTTGACTTGCGTTTAACGCCATACTCAAGAATATTTCGCTTAAATGACGACAGTCAGCATCATGGTGGGAGAAAACTGGGCATAGCCCCAGGGAAACCCACAACCATCTGCAGGTTGCTGGAAGCCCCTCCTCCCTACGGCCGAAGAGGAATCCAGCGTGAGCTGGACTTAAACTCATAACAAGAAAGTGAATATGTACGTGCATATGAGCACATGAATCACTGGCGTTTAATGCTCTGCTCAGTTATCTTTCACTTTCAGATTCTTCATGTCAATGAATGTGGTCAGTTTCATGGTGTGAAGGAAAACCCCGTGTCCGTGTGTAAATCATGAAACTTTGGTTCTCGTTATTGACTAACTCTCCTGCTCATGACTGACAGACACATGTATACACACAATATCAGTGCTAGACAAATAACAAAGTCAGACTGTGTGAACATCCACATGAGGCTCACCCCTAAAACTGGGCAGGGAAATCAGGGAGAGCAGGGAAATCCACAAATTCCCTGTCCAAGTTAAGGAAAGAATCCCCTCATGGCGCATCTTACTGAAAGACAAACCCCTTGACACACTAGACCAAGACCTCCTCCCTAAAAAGATTTGGAGCACAACTTTAAAAATACGTCCTACAATGGAGTGCTTCTCACCTGGAGGTCAGAAAGAGATCAGCCAAATAGAAAAACCGAGCCTTGTACTTCACATGGAAAATTCCCGGTTCAAAAAGGGCATACAGTTTTTTGAAGAAATCTGGGTAATCTCTGAAAAGAAAAATTATGTATAAAACATTAAGCATTGTAAAAGCACAAAGTACCATGCAATGCACTAATGCTTCTTATACACAAGAATAGGTATATTCAAAAAGTAACGGCAGCTTGTATAAATTCTACAAGTACATGTAAAATCAAGGATGCACCCATGGTACCACAATTACGACTCAAGGCAAATTTTGTCTGAGGCATTAAATTTTTTAAAAATGATCACACACAAAATATATCTGTGAGTCACTTGCATATCATGAGTTTTTGCAACTACAATCAACAAAATTATAACACTACATGTATCTAGAAAGACCTGAAGTTAAATGACCCATCTGCCCATATCACTGTAAGCACTATCTTTCAAACGCTTTTAAAGGTTTACCAAATTTATGCCACTTGTGCACTTATTCTAAATAACCAGATTTGCTTTTGATGCCACTTGCCAATGTTGTCAAGGTCATTGGGGTCACTTACATTACCTATTGTGAATGGCTTGTAAACATGATACCTCTGAACGATTCAAGTAATTTTCATGAAAGTTTTACCAAATGTGCATCTACATTTATACTAGTAGTTATGTACAAGAAACCTTTGTTTTTCACTGACCTTGAAATACTTTACAAGGTCATGTGGCCTGTTGTTCTATTACCTTATAAACACAATATCCCTTGCAACTCAGAACTGTGCTTATCGCCAAGGGGTATTCAATACACAGCAGCACAGTATTGTTACACCTGGTACACACTGTAAACTTATCGCCAAGGGGTATTCAATACACAGCAGCACAGTGTTATTACACCTGGTACACACTGTAAACTTATCGCCAAGGGGTATTCAATACACAGCAGCACAGTGTTGTTACACCTGGTACACACTGTAAACTTATCGCCAAAGGGTATTCAATACAGAGCAGCACAGTATTGTTACACCTGGTACACACTGTAAACTTATTGCCAAGGGGTATTCAATATAGAGCAGCACAGTATTGTTACACCTGGTACACACTGTAAACTTATTGCCAAGGGGTATTCAATACACAGCAGCACAGTGTTGTTACACCTGTACACACTGTAAACTTATCGCCAAGGGGTATTCAACACAGAGCAGCACAGTATTGTTACACCTGGTACACACTGTAAACTTATTGCCAAGGGGTATTCAATACACAGCAGCACAGTGTTGTTACACCTGTACACACTGTAAACTTATTGCCAAGGGGTATTCAATACACAGCAGCACAGTGTTGTTACACCTGTACACACTGTAAACTTATCGCCAAGGGGTATTCAACACAGAGCAGCACAGTATTGTTACACCTGGTACACACTGTAAACTTATCGCCAAGGGGTATTCAATACACAGCAGCACAGTGTTGTTACACCTGGTACACACTGTAAACTTATTGCCAAGGGGTATTCAATATAGAGCAGCACAGTGTTGTTACACCTGGTACACACTGTAAACTTATTCCCAAGGGGTATTCAATACACAGCAGCACAGTGTTGTTACACCTGGTACACACTGTAAACTTATCGCCAAGGGGTATTCAACAGAGCAGCACAGTATTGTTACACCTGGTACACACTGTAAACTTATCGCCAAGGGGTATTCAATACACAGCAGCACAGTGTTGTTACACCTGGTACACTGTAAACTTATCGCCAAGGGTATTCAATACTTATTGCACAGGGGTATTGTTGTTACACCTGGTACACACTGTAAACTTATCGCCAAGGGGTATTCAATACAGAGCAGCACAGTGTTGTTACACCTGGTACACACTGTAAACTTATCGCCAAGGGGTATTCAATACAGAGCAGCACAGTATTGTTACACCTGGTACACACTGTAAACTTATCGCCAAGGGGTATTCAATACAGAGCAGCACAGTGTTGTTACACCTGGTACACACTGTAAACTTATCGCCAAGGGGTATTCAATACACAGCAGCACAGTGTTGTTACACCTGGTACACACTGTAAACTTATCGCCAAGGGGTATTCAATACACAGCAGCACAGTGTTGTTACACCTGGTACACACTGTAAACTTATCGCCAAGGGGTATTCAATACACAGCAGCACAGTGTTGTTACACCTGGTACACACTGTAAACTTATCGCCAAGAGGTATTCAATACACAGCAGCACAGTGTTGTTACACCTGTACACACTGTCAACTTATCACCATGGGGTATTCAACACAGAGCAGCACAGTATTGTTACACCTGGTACACACTGTAAACTTATCGCCAAGGGGTATTCAATACACAGCAGCACAGTGTTGTTACACCTGGTACACACTGTAAACTCATCGCCAAGGGGTATTCAATACAGAGCAGCACAGTATTGTTACACCTGGTACACACTGTAAACTTATCGCCAAGGGGTATTCAATACACAGCAGCACAGTGTTGTTACACCTGGTACACACTGTAAACTTATTGCCAAGGGGTATTCAATACAGAGCAGCACAGTGTTGTTACACCTGGTACACACTGTAAACTTATCGCCAAGGGGTATTCAATACACAGCAGCACAGTGTTGTTACACCTGGTACACACTGTAAACTTATTGCCAAGGGGTATTCAATATAGAGCAGCACAGTATTGTTACACCTGGTACACACTGTAAGCTCATCGCCAAGGGGTATTCAATACAGAGCAGCACAGTGTTGTTACACCTGGTACACACTGTAAACTTATCGCCAAGGGGTATTCAATACACAGCAGCACAGTGTTGTTACACCTGGTACACACTGTAAACTTATTGCCAAGGGGTATTCAATATAGAGCAGCACAGTATTGTTACACCTGGTACACACTGTCAACATGTATTACTTGGGGACATTGTTGATGTTATAAGGGGACAATAAGTCATGTAAGCTGTAACAAAATGCTTTCCACAACTATGAAAAACTCGAATAACAAAATCAGTATTAAACCCACCTATATTTGTGCCATGTGAAGAAACATCCCAAGGGAAGTGCATATACTTATTTATATATTTGACTTGCGTTTTACGCCATACTCAACAATATTTCACTTAAATGACGACAGTCAGCATTGTGGGAGAAAACTGGGTAGAGCACCAGGGAAACCCACAACCATCTGCAGGTTGTTGGCAGCCCTTCCCCACTACGGCCGGAGAGGAAGCAAGCATGAGCTGGACTTGAACTCATTGCAAGAAAGTGAATATGTACATGCATATGAGCACATGAATCACTGGCGTTTAATGCTCTGCTCAGCTATCTTTCACTTTCAGAATCTAAATGTAAATGGCTGTGGTCAGTGTCATGGTGTGAAGGAAAACCCAGTGTGTACATGAGAAAGCTTATGACACCACAAAATAAGTGGGAATTACATGTATCTTCATGACAAACAAAGCATACAAATAAAAATGGTGTACTCACAAGTTATACTGATGAACCAGGATGAACAGGCTGTTCAAGGCCAAGAGACTGATGGCGCCACCTGAAAGGGGAGACAACTCATGTAGCATTACTTTCATTGCATTTGTTCTTAATTAGAAGTCAGCAATACATAACTACATCTACATGTACTTACATCAGCACAGACTGGTTAGGTTGGGCATGACCTCTTCATGAAGTCCTTACCTATGTTGTATGACTGTGTTAGGAAGTCACTTAGCAGCAGTGAGCTGGTTAGCTTGAGCATGACCTTCTCATGGAGTCCTTACCTATGTTATATGATTGTGTTAAGAAGTCACTCAGCAGCAGTGGACTGGTTAGGTTGGGCATGACTTTCTCATGGAGTCCTTACCTATGTTATATGACTGTGTTAAGAAGTCACTCAGCAGCAGTGGACTGGTTAGGTTGGGCATGACTTTCTCATGGAGTCCCACCAGAACTTTCTTGTACAGGGAGGTTCTCAGCTGTAAAAATGGGTAAAAATCAAGCAAATAACACAAATATAAAACAGCGAGGTGCTCAGCCGCTAAAATGGGTAAAAATCAAGACCGTAAGACAAATATACAAAGCTTAGCAAACAAAGTGATGGTTTACTTTTCTTCTCATTTGGTGTGGTGTTACGGTCATTGTTATGGTCACATTTTAATGACGTCTTCGTACAAAAGGGCAGTTTCATTCAACATTGACAAATCTGCAGTGCTGCCTCACTGCAACAGTATGCTTAAGTTATGTTGCTCCACCCAGTCAATAAAGGGTGTAATGACACCAGTACTCTTCCCTTCATAGGCTAACCACCGATCAGGGAAGTACCATCTATGCTTACTACATGCAATATTGCCAGAATAAGCCAAGTCAGCATTTCTCGAGTCTCAGAAGGCCAGACAGGCTGAGGCAAGACAAAGGGTAATTAGGTGATTACTCTCGCAAACTAACGTGGCAGAAGACATGATTTTACAGTAGTTGCATGGCCTTCCTTCACTCTAAACACATTCAGTTGTTTCCCTGGATCCAAAGTTTTGATGGCCAAGGAATTACAAACGAGTCAGCCTTACCTATTACCACAAAATTACATTTTTAGAACAAGTTAATTTGCGAGCCAATTACAATTATTATGCCTTTTAGGCTAAGGAATACTATCACACACCCATCATCTGCACAATCCTACAACAAACTCCTGGCTAGCTAATAGCATATGCTCAAGAATCTGAGAATAATGAATGTATGTGTGCTAAGCACACTCCTCCTAAAGGACTGAATCTCTGTATCTCTTCCCTTTGATGTTCCCCACAACCGTTCATGGGATCGATTTCACAAACAAAGAGTGTACTGCAGGGTATTCCTAAAACTGCATATTAATTATGCAAATTAGGCAGTAATGACATCACAAATAAGTACTGAATTGGTATCATTCACCAAGGGTTCCATGATTGGTGTTTTGCACCGAACTAAAGAATATTTCACTTATACAACAATGATCAGCATTATGATGATGGGAGGAAACTGGGCAAAGCCGGGGGGAAACCTCACGACTATCTGCAGATTGCTGGCAGGCCTTCCCACAAACATGAGCTGGGCTTGAACCCATAGCGATTGCATTGGTGAGTCCAGGCTTTATGCATACAAGCCAGTATACAATCCTCTCACATTTGCAGACTTGATCTCATGGAGTAACACTCATACTCACAGAACTCCGGAGAAACTCTAGCCAGATTCCTGTGAAAAGTTTCCTGTGTTCCTTCAAGGAGTTCACTTTGATCTGGGATTCGGGGTCTGAACAAACAAACCGTTTCTCGTTTCATTTCATCTACATCTTTGACTCACATTTCTTCCTTCATTTCAGATTTCTGGCTTCATTTCAGATTTCTGGTTTTATTTCCACATGTCCACAATACCTTAATGTAATAATGCCTCTCAACTTTATATGATTTACGTATCAGTGTGTTGAATCAAAAATTGACCAAATTTTGGAGGCCATACATGCATTGTATGTAACAGGACATCTCATTAAAACCCCCTCAAAAATCAGGTAGCTGTGTTATTAGACACAATACAGAGGCATATTTGAGAGGCATTTAGAAGTCGAGTTGGATAACATAACAAGGTTATATGGATAACAACTTCTGTTTATTTTGACGCGATATTTCGGTATAGATACTAATACTATTTTCAACCATAACGAACAACCAGTAGCACCCACCATTGTTTCTCACTGTAATCCCTTAATCCTTCACCACTATGTGTTGACATCTATGAGTTTACGTTGCTTATATACGCAGAGTTGCTACTGGCTGTTCATTTTGCTTGAAAACCGTATAAGTATCTACACTGAAACATCGCTTCAAAATAAACAGAAGTTGTTATCCATATAACCTTGTTATGTTATGCCATACAGAGGGTGGTTTAAAAATTAAAAGGGGCCTCCGTGGCTGAGGGGGGTTGCGCGCCAGCGTGGCGTTAAGAAAACTCGTCTATTGCTTGCAGTCAAGGGAGGGAGCGACGCATGCCGTGTGAAGATTATGTCTTGACAATCACCCAGGTACGTTCAGCATGACTCACCTGGCAAAGGACAGTACATATTGGAGAGCCGCTCCTCCATCCTGTCGCTCAGTCCGCAGTTGTCAAGAACTGCAAACACATTGGAATGGTAAGTTTCCTGACCGCCCTGGAAAATAACAAAAACAGCAATTATTACTCGTGAGTACTTCTTGTGGATTCCAAAGATGATTATGAAACAGGTCTTTTAATTAAACTGATTTGTGTTTACTGGCAAACAGAACTGCAGACACACCCCCTTGAAACAACAACAGCAGGAGCTGTGCTCATGAAGACTTTGGAGAGTGCTGCCACTTTTTGTGGCTTACAAAGATAACCATGAAACATATCTATTATTTACGAACACTTCTTTGTGTTCATTGTTGTGCTCAAGAATTTTTAACTGCAAAGAGTAATTCTCTGAAAGGATCGCATTGCTGTTGTTGTTGCTGTTCTACTTCTTCCTTTTGTTTTGTTGTGGCCAATATTCCTGTTTTTTATGTTGGTAGCAATTTTGAAATCTGCAAGCAATGCACACCTGTCATTTTCCTTAGGTTTGGGCCATCCTTAAAAACATGTTTGTTGTGTGTAACCCGACTGACCTGGGCCTGCTCAAAAATGTTTTTCACTGGTACCTTGATATAAATTTTTTTTTTCCATGTTAATTTCTTTAAATCCCTTTCTTTTTCAAGAACCAGAATAAAAAGGAAAATTCCTACCAACTGACCCTCTTTTGTCTCATAGGGTCAGGTTACGCCCAAAAAACAGTTTTATGAGGATGACCTTATGAGAGAGGGAAAAAAAACAGTGCCCTGGCTGAGTAGACAACCAACCTTAGCCAGGCACCTTGCTATTCTCTTCAGGGGAAACTGAGAGCAGGAATTCGCCCTCTGACCTCACTGGTCACAGATCACTTGATTAGAGACGATTTGCATTTAACGGAAAAATGGTGTGATTTGAATCTGAAATTCCTGATTAGATGAGGAGACCCTTCAAGGCAGCTCCTTATCTGAGTTAACAAGATCGCCATGGATTGTAAAATGTTATTTATTTGTTTATTTATTTATCCGATTCTTAAACCTCAAGAACATTTCAATTATACGACAGCGATTTGTATTATGATGGGAGGAAACCCACAACCACTTGCAGGTTGCTGGCAGGCCTTCCCACGTCTGACCGCAGAGAAAATCAACCAGAACTGGACTTGACCACCACCACCCCCTCCCCACAACCATCATAGACTTCTCTAAGAGTTCACATTTTACCATTTTTGGTCGCTCTTTGATTTCAGGCAAAAGCGTCTTAAAGATGAAATATCTGATATCATCAAACTGTAGGTACTCCGAGAACCTGGAGATGATGTGTGTCATATCATGACTGTCATCTGTCAGCCTACACTGGATTTCCTGTTGACAAAAAACAAACAGTGTTGATTTCTCTGAATCTATTATTTATCTTTTCGTTTTTTAAAATAAGCCAAACTTATTTTGCTACAATGAGAAGTCCGAAGCCACGTGAAATCAACAAGAAGTTGGAACCCATTTGAAATCAACAAGAATTCAAAAGCCATGTGAAATCAACAAGAATTCAAAAGCCATGTGAAATCAACAAGAAGTTGGAACCCATGTGAAATAAACAAGTCAGAAGCTATATGAAATCAACAAAAAGTTAAAAGTCATGTGAAATCAACAAGAAATTGGAACCCACTTGAAATCAACAAGAAATTGGAACCCACTTGAAATCAACAAGAAGTTAGAAGCCACATCAAATCAACAAGAAGTTAGAAGCCACATCAAGTCAACAAGAAGTCAAAAGCCATGTCAAATCAACAAGTTAGAACCCATGTGAAATCAACAAGAAGTTAGAACCCCTGTGAAATCAACAAGAAGTTAGAAAGCCATGTGGACTCAGCAAGGATACAGAGCCCATGTGAAATCAACAAGAAATTAGTACCCATGTGAAATCAGCAAGAAGTTATAACCCATGTGAAATCTGCAAGAAGTTTAATAAAGCCCGTGTGAAATCAGCTCAGATTTTTGTAACTCTTTGTAGCAAGCTTTCATTTTCTATTAACCTTTTGCCCACCTCATAGGTAACCAAAGTGAAATCCTTTCACAGTTGTTGATGAATTATTCTTTTCACTTCTTTTAATACAATAAAACTTGAAGTACTGTATTTGTTTGTAATTTTTTAAACAGCTAATATCGCACAAATATCACATGAAATCAATGACACAGTCCTAAACCTGAGTTACCTTTATGAAATATTTTTGAAAGTAAAGTTTGGGCAATGGGAGCTGATTGGTTTACCTTCAGCATGTGATTGAGCAATGAAAGCTGACTGGCTTACCTTCAGCAGATGTTTGGGAATTGGAAGCTGATTGGTTTACCTTCAGCATGTGATTGAGCAATGAAAGAATACTCGATTACCTTCAGTAGATGTTTGGGAATTGGAAGCTGATTGGTTTACCTTCGGCATGTGATTGAGCAATGAAAGCTGACTGGATTACCTTCAGTAGATGTTTGGGAATTGGAAGCTGATTGGTTTTTAGCTTCTGAATCGGGGATTCTCCTTCTGCCTTCACAAGTTTCATCAGAGTGCACAGTGCCAGCTCCTGTTGTCACAAACCAGATGCGAAGCCTCATGTAAGACGACCAAAAAAAAAGGTCAGCTGTAATACTTTATTCATTTAAAGGATTGCAGCTGAATGCTATTTGGCCAGACTCCAGTAGTTAGCTATCATACGGTAGCAGTCAGTTTTACAGGTGAAAAAGACCCAACGTACTTGGGGTATGAAACACATATTCTCACCCATCAGCAGATTTGCTTAACCACAATCCAACACCTTGGTTTGTCTTGAGGCCATTTAACTGTACTGGGGGCGAGCGTGCATCATCTTTTGAGTTCAAGCCCAGTTCATGCTGGCTTCCTTTCCCGTCATACATGTACATGGGAAGGTCAGCCAACCGTCTGCAGATGGTCATGGTTTTGCATCGCATTCGGCTTGGTTTCCTCCCACCATAATGCAGGCCGTTGTCGTGAAATACTATTGAGTAGGTCACAAACCAGCTACAAAAATAAAGGAATCAATTTACCTGTACTGATGCGTTGTTGTTGTTGTGCAGTAAGCCAAGGAGCAGCTGGACACTTTCATGATAGCGACAACGCAGCCAATGCCGGTACTTGTCAGTCGCAGTTTCACCTGTAAGGACAGCACTGTACTTGTCTTATTCAAAAACATAAGGCCGCCCTTTAAAAACTTTTGTTGGTCATAACCTGACCCTATGAGAAAAATATGACTGGTCTGTAGGAAATTGTCTTCTTTTTTATTCTGGCTCTTGATACAGATAGCGACTTCTAAAAAATTACCGAAAATTATATTAAAATACCAATAAAAGCTTCTGAGTAAGGCTCGTTTCGGGAGGGTCAGTCAAGTTACGCCCAACGGATATATTGTTAAGGATGGCTTCAGCACATACAGCAAATACATACAGCTAAATACCTTTCATCTTCCTGAACTTCAACTTTGCTTGAAAGACAACATTTACTACGTACTGACCCAAATCTTTAAAATGTTTCCAGATATCTACTGTATGCATGATTTCTCTCAGCTACTGAGTATAAGTTTGCTAAACAAATCCCCATGTATGGAAATAAGTCATGTTGACATATACAAGTATATAAAGTGTATAAATAAATAAATTGCCAGGTTCAAAATGCCTCCCTGACAAGTTTAAGAATGACTTTATAGCTAGTCTTTATTTCTAGAATAAGACTGATAAATTACCTGTAACATACATGTATGTAAGACAGAGTCTAACAGACAAGATAAAAATGAAGAGTCAATCTGTTGCCATAGTTACATGTACCTTCCTGATCTGGATGTTCAGTGTACAGTTCTCCATTCTTCACAAGATGCTGCAGGATCTTATGCAGTGCACGTATACCAGCTAACTGAGCTCCTATGGTTGTGCTTTGCTGGAAAAGAAAAATAACAAGCATCCTTGAAGCTAAAACAGATTTCATATGTGAGCGAACAATAATAAATGCTTGATTCCTGACAGCAGATACAATACATTTATGGAGGTGTCTCTGTATACATCCATTCCCTACAATTAAGGCTTAGATTATGTTACATTGTATTTAGGTACACCCTAAACTGTAGATGTACATTTTTGGCCTTTGTTTGGGCACTTCCAATATTTAAAGGGACATTGTCACTCAGTGAATCATTTAGATGTCATTTAAGGATATTAGAACCCCTCAGGGCTCAAACTGGCCAATTTTTTTTTTAATTTCACATTCTTTTCTCCATTCCCCTATATTTCCTCTCATTTAAAGATGAAAACCAAATTCGAATTTTAAGTACCTAAAATAATACAGTACAAGGAAAAAGTCAGCACTATGAACACACATGTGGTATAGTACTGACTTTGTTGTTATACTGTACCTGTTTTCTTAGTTCCCTCTGATTAGGGGGATTAGCTCACTGCAGGGGGGTTACCTGCGGTGAATAGACATGCGTCTTTTTCTCCATTTCTATTTTTGAGACGATTGTGTGATGAAATACTTCTATTTCTCGCTTATTTTTGTACATAATTCTACAAAACTTGGCACACATGTAGCTAAATACCTAAGCTAAAACATGGTCCCACAGATATTTGATATCTCTTCTAGTTTTAAAGATATAGGCAAAAGAACATCAAAACAAAATGTTTTTAAATTTTTGAAAGTTTTAACATTAAATGATCACTCAGAACTATCTAAGATGAATATTAATTAAATATGTGGGACCGTTATTAGTTTAAGTAGTATATTATCCACTTTGAAAATTGGCGAAAAAAAATAGCAACCTGAAAAACAGCTCTAATTTTTGGGAAACTTTCTCTATTGTAAATAATATTAAAGTAAATTTTAAAACTTTTCTTCAAAATCAGCACGTTTAGTTTTCAGTATATATTTACATATAGCCATATTTGATCAATGTTTTGGGCTACACAAGGCAAAATGTGCAATTTTGCCCATGAAGGATTCTAGTATCCTTAATGGACCAACTTGGTTAACCTCGTCAGCTGTCCTTAAAGTGAAAGTCCACTCAAAAATAAGGTTATGTTGAGTGAAAAGACCATTAAAAACTGTATCTGAAAATACCTTTACTGGATTTTTAAACAATTTTTTTCTTACTAAATTAAATGCAGTCATGTTTTGATTGTATAGTGGGTTTTACGTACCTTACTGATGACATGGTTCACCAGAGTTTTCACCAAACTTTGTACACCTTTTATGTTTAGCTCTGAAAAAAGTTCTTGAAAACTGCACTCTGGCAATGTGTGCCTGTTTGTTAAAATGATAATATGACATAAAATTTCTGTTTTAGGGTCAGAGAAAAGTAGGTGTAATGTCACTGGTGAACCACGGTATCAATATGGTCCTCAACACCCACCATATATTTAAAACATTTGACTACATTTAATCCACTGGAAAAAAATCTAAAAAAATCAGTGAAAATATTTTCAGATACAGTTTTTAATAGTCTTTTTCACTCACAATAACTTCATTTTTGTGTGGTCCTTCCCATTAACACACCAAGACAGAGAGTCAAATGATTACTACATCTTCATTTTTTACAATAAATACTAGGCCTTAAGGGCAGCTTTTGGGGGGTAGTTTGCCTATTGAGCATTCCTTCCTGAAGAAGGTGTACACTAAGTCTCTCATGATATCACTGACACTTGTTTGACCTCATTCTGCATGTGTGACAAGGGTTGAGCATATGAGCTATGGGTCCATTGGCGCCACAAGTGAAGCCGACACCAGAGTTCACAATGTTCTACTGCACGAGCTAGTCAGCTTCACTCATTCTGGATTTGTGGCCGCTTCTGGAGTATAAATGCTTGACCATCTATGTGTATATTATACAGCGGTGTGAAGGCAAATTATCAAGGAGCACAGCCACCTCAATCTTGTGTGAAAAGGATCTGTGGTTTTGGAGATAAAGGTGACAGAAGGGAGGGAGAACCCTGCCAGGCACATATCTAGAGCCATTTTAGTCTGGATAACGTTTGGGCCCCTAAACTCTTAGGCACCCTAACTATTCAAGCTGTTCTAAAACTAACACGTAAATTAACACAAATACTACGGTATACCAATGAAAATGTTTAGTTATGCAAATATTTATCATTCACATACTTTGAAGCCCTCAGAAAGCAACACTGGGAGTTGCATTTTAACCGAACATAGTAAGGCGAGGTCGAAGACCAAACCAAGCAAAGAGAGGCTTCTAAGTATCATGTAAATTCATTTAGCTGTGGTTTTGTTCTAACTCAGTAAAAATGGCTGCTGATACTCCCGGAGTCTGCTATTTGCTATGTGAACTGTATTATGGAAAAAAACAATAAAAAGAGTCAAATGCTCCAGAATCTAAAATGTATCAGCACTAAACAGTTTGATTTTCAATGCCTTACAACACAAAAAAATTACCCTTTTTCAGTAGACTTTTTGTTCTTTGAGCCTACCAAAGTTGGCATAAGAACCCCTCTGAGGACCAGTCAAACATCATTATACTGATGTCAAGTGTTCCTTTTCCTGACTCATCATAATGACGTCCCATTAAAGATAGCACGACATTAGGTAATAAACTCCAACATATTGTAACATTGTAGACGTTATAGTACAATCAATTTTTGGCTCATTTAAATTACCAATAGAAAGACTGGAGAAATGCACCACATACAGCAACACATATATATATTTGAAAAATTCTTTACTTTAGGACAGTTTCAGGGCCTAAACATAGATCAGTATTTATCATGCTTATCATGTAGACCATCACTACGTTCGGTTTTAGGCTTTGCCTATTTCATATTAAAATTTAGCAATGCACAGTCATGTTACCATTTATGAAGTTTGGACTCAGAACATACAATTTTTTTTTTCTAGATATGGTCGTGCCAGCGACCAACTGATCCAAGGTCAGTGCATTGTCAGATCAGCTGAGCCACATTCCTGCGGCTGGTGGCCCATGTGAATGCACATGTACACTCAGTACATCTACAACAACAACACAACACTACAGACGATAAAGAATTCCGAGGATACAAAGAAAAAGACTCATTTGAAAATATAGCCCATACCTCAATGGCCGCCACAATATTCAGCAGGTTATTTGATTTCTTTCGGTCACTCAAAAATTCTTGAGACCAGAGCTTGATTTCCTTAGCCGAAGACTTCGACGCACATGTTTTGCCGGCCATGATGTGATAAATATTACCAGCGTTATCTCCCCATGCTTAGGCTGCCAGCCTAGCCTAGGGTTTTATGTACAATATTCTGTAAACACTGCCTCAGACATTTTAATCGCCCATATTTACTTAAACAATTATTATTAATTCATCATTTTATAGTTAAAATCTAAGAGAATCAAACAATATGGAGTGCTTGTAGTTGTTTACAAGTAGTTGTCTCCATCTTCTCATCCTGGTTTCCGAGCCTCATATCCGGGAACCAGACATGCCATCTTGAAGACTACCCGGAGGTTGCTCAGACGTTTAAATTTACATTAGAAATGACGCAGACGCTCAAATTTCACCTCTGAGACCTGCGCAATACTCAACCAAGCGACAATGCGGTATGACTAAAACCGGCCCTTTACTCCCGCGACACAAGCCTAACATGGGCCTAAACTGTCATAAAACTCCTCCCTGGAAACATATATAACTACATAACATATTATTTAGTCCATCTAAGATAGATTTATAGCTTGAGGCTGCTATCCCCGCGTGATAAGCGCCAGAATACAGTCCATTATCTTTATATGTTCGAGATGTCGAGAGTGTTTTAAGCGAACCGAGAGGGAGTCGTTTTGGATTTGCCTTATGTGGGCAACGGAGACCACTGATTTAGATAGCTATACAGAATCGAGTGTAGGCACCAAGATTTCTAGAGAGGAGTTTTATTGCAGTTTTCGGCTCATGTAAGACACGTTTCTTGGACTTGGAAGGTCGGCGTGAAAGTCAGGCCGCATTGCAGCACAGTAGAGTATAGGGCAGGTCTCAGACGTGGAAATTTCAGCGTCGCAGGCGACCGCGTCATTTCTAATGCAAATTTCAACGCCCGAGCAACCTTGGGCTTCTTGAAGACTTCAATGCCATTTTCTCGTAAAATTTCACAACTAAATCTGTACTACATGGCAATTTATTTATAAGAAATTTCATTCATGTAGGGTTTTTAGACCGTTTACCAGCGTTTCATTGTCCGGATGAAAAGCATGAGAGTTTGACAATACTGGGTATCAGTTTTTTTCTGTAATAATACTTCTCTTGCAAAATGGAAAGCACATTTTCCTTCAACTTGACGTCATCTTCCTACAGTCGCACTTCAGAAAGCAGCTGGTACAATGAACTTGAATCATAGCCCGAGATTGTTCAGACACTGGAATTTTGGTCACGTGATTTCTAAAAAAAATTAGAAAATGCAACATTTTCACATCATCTCACCATGTTACCACCAACTGCCTTTAACCCATCCCGAAGAAGTATTATGTGCCAGATGCTCGAAATAATTAGCTTTTGCATTGATCTGAAATTTCGCATTTAATTTTGAGAACACGGCGCGTGTGCTGTTCGAGGATTTGGTTTAACACCTTATTCAGACGGCAGAGGTTTTGCTTCGTGCCACATAAATGTCACTGCGAGCAGTTTGACAGACAGACAGCTTTCAAAATGGCGGCAGACGGGCAAGATTGGCGAGGTCCAGGGTTCCGGAAGAAAGTTATCGCACAGATGTAAGCGTTCGTTTTATGTAATCACTAAGTGGCACTTTGAGAAGTGAAAATTTTCTGTCGTAAGTTGAAGTTGGTAAGAAACAGAATATGCAGAGTCACCAGGAAGAAGGAAGACAGCCAGGGGTAACGGATTCTGGACCCTTATTGGTGATGCGTTAGGATCGGAGAAATGAATCCTCGAACACCAGGATTTTAGAAACAGTAGTCAGTTAGATCCTTTGGAAAATCAAAAAAAGTTACCTAAATATATGGTTACCATACATATTGCCACAGAAACTTCTAAAACGTCAAGTAAAGGGCTTGATGTGTGATGGGCTTCAGAGTTACATGTGTACAATATATTTACTTTTACACACATTTAAAATTTGGGGCATATAATTTTTAACTGGTATGCGTGGAGAACTTGTCTAAAATGACTGCACATTGTGCATGTCTGTTTGTGTTAGAAGTATTTCAAACATTGCATAAGCCAGGTTTACACGTTGGTTAGCAGTGGACTTGCCTGTTAATGACATGGTTGGGAAATAATGGTTTAGTACCATTTAGTTCTGGCTGGTGAAGTGTCTGTCAGACAAGTGAATTAACAAGACTAGAAAAGGGCAACACTACAAGAGATGGGTTTCACATTGTCCATCCAACAGCAAAAGGAGGAGGAATTCAAAAATTGGGCCATATACTTTTAGAGTAGCTCATTGACTTAGTGTCAACATGAGTGATTCGGATATAAAAAGGGTGCACCAAAACCATCTACTAGTCTGTGTTGTATACTGCCAGTTTCATGACTGTTGTAGTTTGAAAATGATTTGACGTACACTGTACATTGCGTATTAGTGTGACTAATAAATTCCATAAAATGCAACTCTCAGTGTTGCTTTCTGAGGTCGTTTAAGTATTTGTTTGATAACTTAACCTTTTATTGGTATGTACACCATCATATTTGTGTTAAATTCACGTGCCATTTTTAAAACAGCTTGAATTGTTTGGGCGCCTAACAGACTGGTAGTGCAAACAGTTTCTGAAAATAAAATGGCTCTAGATATATTCCTGCATGTTTGCATAAGACCATGGCCCATGGATTTTTAAGTTGGCTGGCAGGATGCCTGAAGCAGGTAAACATGGTTAACATGCAATTGGTCAGTACTGTATTTTGTATGTCGAAACACATAAGTGGCTCGCCCATAACTACAAAGCTATACTCACACTATATGTTGTGATGTACGTCAAGAGGTTGGTCCATATGTACTGTATTCGCACTAAAAACTCTGCCCCCAAAATGTATTTCCAGAAGCAAATGAAGGTCATATAACGTTACTGTTGGGGCTGGAACTTGTATTTTCTGAGTGGAATATTATCCTTCCATCCAGGCAAACTTTCTAGGATCAAACGCAGCATATGTTGTATTGGATTATTGTTAGAACTCAGCTGTCCTCCTGCCCTCAGTGTTCTCATCCAGTGGTGTGAGAGGTATAAAGTCAGAGTCCTCAAACAGGGAACAGATCTCACCTCATGTGGCCTGATCTCTGAATGGTGACTGTATACTGTGACAAATTATCTGACTTCCCTCGTGAATATATATTTAAGTTTTTAGTGCAAATACAGTACATCTTTGTTGGCTCCTCGTGTTGTACCTTCATCTTTGCTTGGAAGTCAAGATGGTGGTTTTGTTATTGCACAGGTTGATCCTCTTTATAATGGGTACATTTTCTTTATTGTATGTTTTTATTATATGTGTGCAGCACACTTTTTGGCTCCTTCTTGTTTGTCAAGCAGATTTTCTCTTTCTTTTGACGTACTTTGAGAATCTCTATTTATACTCGTAATTGTTTTCTTTGTGGCATTGACCACAGAAATCAAATCCTTTTAAATGTAAACATATGGAAACAAGCTTTACGTGAACTGCCATGTGTTTACTTGATGTGGTCATTGGTGTGCATAGGCTTTCACTCCCACTTGTTGAGTACAACGTAGAACCAAGTATACATGTATACACTTAGTGAACACGCTTTCACTTCCATTCATGTATTTTTGTCCCCACAGAGATGAGGCTGTCCGCCAGGCAGGAAATCCCATCACCAAGAGTAGCATGGAGATGGAAAATCATGTGTTCCTGAAGGCAAAGTGCAGGGTGAGTGGAACATTGACTTCCTCAAGCATGGGTATTTTTACAATATCCATGGTCTAGTTAATAAGGCGTGGGCTCGCATTTACGAAAACCTTATAAATCTAATTTCTCATATCTTCATTTTTTAATAAGGGACATCACGATTATGGCAAGTGGCCATTCAAAATAATATGCATGCACTTCGAGTCCAGAGAGTTCCTAGTAAAAAACACAAGTTTTGCCACCTTAATTTATATCATCAGCATGTCACCCACAACCGAGACTGGTTTAGTTAAGAAATGGTACAAACTGAAGGCTTGGGAAAGGAACAGAACTATGGAGCTTCTTGTTTCCTATAAATAGTTTGGAAAACCCAGGCAATAAAGCACAGGGTACATGTTTGTGTCCAGTAAAAAGATGGTTTTGTTTTTGTAGGAGGAATACCTTGCTCTTGTTGCCAGACTCATCCTCCACATTAAAGAGATCAGTAAGTACATCCATTTATACATTTGTTCTTTTATTTTTTGATCACTGAAAGCAGGTCATGGTCAAATTGTAAAGGTGCTTGTCTTTCAGTTGCTTAAGTGGGTTAGGTACCCTTTAGTTATTTATTTATGTTTGTTTTTTTTTTTCTTTTAATTGATAGAAGCAGGTCATGGTCTTGTGATAAAGGTGCCTGCATTATAATCACTGAGTAATTTTGAGTTGAGTCTCCTTTTCAGATGGCTATTTGTAAACCTGCAAATAGGTGCCTGACATTTTTTGAAAACACCCCGCGGGTGAAAGTGGTATGCTCCAAAAGCCCTCTGTCCAGTAATAAATAACATGGTAACACCACTTTGTCCAAAGGGGTGTTTTGGCTTGATTCGTAGTTTTCAGCATTCCCCTGCTCCCATTGTTCTTACAACCATGTTGGCAATGGACATTGAGCAGTGTTTTAGGTGTGTGGTGGTATATGAATTTCGCTAGTGACCACTTGCCTTTCAATAATACCACATCACATTTCATTGAGAGTTTAACAGTAGATTTACTGAATGTGGATAGTTTCCTCATGTTTCCTCTACCATGAAAACTGGCTGCTATTGTATAAATAAAAATTCTTGACTGTGAGCTTAAGCCACTCTCAAATAAATAAATAATCAAGGATTACACAGGTCTCATAAGATTGCTGGTTACAAAAGCCATATGATTTGCATAATATCTTAGTGAAATTTAAGCTATAAGCTTTCGTTTACCCTGCTGGTGGCAGCAAGATGGGAAAAATAGTGTTTCTTCAAAATCATGGCACAACAGGCTACTTTTTGGATTGTAGGTGATAAAAGTCGATTGATATGAAATCTTTGGAATATTGATATAGAACTGAAATCATATTTAATAAACGTGGGTTCACCTTGATTTGGCTGTATAATATTAAAGGACACTGTACATTGTATCAGCATATACTGTCTGGCGATCAGAAAAAGATTTGCTGTACTTACTTGCTAATATTGTGTATATAGCACTTGTTTTATTTTTGTGCGATATAGAATTACCACATTTGTTAAATTTCTTGAAATATTTTTTCCTTTGAGGCCAAGTTTGGTGTTTATGTACATGAAAATCTTTTCATTGTGTGAAGGAAAGGGGAGACAATCCATTGCTAAAAGTTTATTTTGCCACAACATTGTATTATCTCCCTTCATTTCAGTCTGTGCATCACAATTCCAGTGTTTACCCAGTTCTTATTGCACATATTGCACATTGCTGCATGTATATTCAGCTTTATGGATGTTCAGGGTTGCTTGCAGGGTTGGGCATATGCATTTGATACCTTTTAATGTTGCCCATGTTGTATGCTTTCTTGCAGATAAAAACTGCGAGAAAGCATTCAAGATGTGCATTTAAAGGATTAGAAGTCTTGATTGCCCAGAAGTAATTTTATGTACCTTTTTCAGTATAAGCTGCAAGCACATAACAAGAAATGCATTTTGAGGATGAGCTCTAGTTGGGCATATGCGTTTTTCATGATTACGTTGCCCTGTCGTTTTAAGTGATGCAAAGAACCTGTTTCATTGCTGGAACTTAATTAGTGCACAATTGTATTAAAATGATTTTAAAAAAATGGTTACCTCATAAGAGTCGTCTTGTAAAAAGAAATAAAGCAAGTTTATTTAAATGGTAGTGTATTTCCCACCTATGCGAACATGCATGCATACAATACATCTTGCAGCAATTGTTTGGTGGTCACTGTAAATGTACTACTACAAAAACTGAGTGGACAAGTACTTGCCAGGGAGGGATAATGTTGTGTTGGTTTGCATGGGATATGTGCACATTTCATCACAAGCACATGAAAATTTCAGTGTGAAGTGCTGTAATAATGATACATGTAAATGAACAGTGAAAGAAAGTAAAATGATTTTGCTTTAAGTGAGGAACAAACTTAGAGTCATTGACGTTGCGGAAACACACATAGGAAAACAGTTAAAATAACACATTTTTATTTACTTGACTTCATTGTTGGTAAATGCCACACTTGGATATTATCCACGTATGCAGCGGTGGTCAGTTTTATGAGTGAAGGAAACCAGACTACCAAACATAAACCATCAACCTTTGACAAGTTATTGGAAGACTTCCCCACGTGTAATATAGTGTGCAGAGTGCATGTACCTTCAATGTAATGTTCAGTGAACATTATACTCCATAGACAGCAACACAAGCGATCGCCCCCTCCCCTCCCCCCCCAAAGGCTATGAGAGGGAGGAATGTACAAATTCCTTGTCAAGTGGAATCATGACTAAAGGACTCTCCAGAATACCAGAATTTCAGCTCTTGATGAGCGAGTGAGACTGCGTGTGGAAAACCTGGCCAGGCAAATTACTGGGGACTTAAGATCACCAGCGAGGGATTAGATCAATACCATGATACCATGCATGTATTTACAAGAAGCTCAGGTGACGTTTCTCGTAACGTGGAAGTTTGTTGAACCAAGAAGAAAGTATTCATGTTTACATGGGTATCTCCCTGCGGGTCTGGATGTGGTAATGATAACACTGTATTCTGTGTTATCCATCATATGTATTCATGTGCCTCTCTATGGTGATGGAGAAAATACGAAGAAGCACGGTTTGTGTGTAAGCTTCTGACATGGGGGTGCATGGAGATTCATTGATCTTACAGTACGTGTGATAATTCGTGATATTTTGTCAACAGTAGATTATGTACTGCAGATGGTACAGGTACAGTGTAATGTTTTTCCGGGTTGTCATGCTGATTACCTACAGACCTCCATACATGTACAAGTGACCTTTTTTTCCACTGGTTTCTGATTAAGGAGTCTCATGAACGATGACATTTCAACTGCTCATCCTAGGCATTTGGGTTGCTTAGCAACAGGAGCCCTTGTCAAGCCTTCTCGTTATCACTGAACGTATTGATTATCCGCTCTTGTTTTCTTCAGTACATTGATGGCCAGGCAAGGCGCAGCGCTTGATGCTTGCATAATTCAGTGAGCGGTGCCTGCCTGCCTGCAGCTCTTACCATATCCACTATTCTGCCGAGATATTTATTGGCAATTTCGTATTGGCTTACAAACTTACAGAGATCAGATTTTATATATATATGTATCACAGGCCTTTATCCTTCATGTTTCTAGTGCACCTCTATAACAGGCTTGTAATACCATAAATCTGGACACAAAATATTGCAGTTGCAAGGTTAACCTGAGAAACTTGCAGGTTTTCATGATGAATGTGTCATTCAATGCAAGTGTGATATGTGTTGTTTTTTTTTTTTCTTCTTTACAAGTAAATAATGCACATGTACCACCCCCCAAGCCCCATGTCCCAGTATGTGCATATATTGCCCTCTAATGGAAACCAGTTCTCTGGAAGATAGCCAAGTTGTGATTACTTGCTATCCCTTTTGGTTCAGAGAATATACAAGGAAATTACATGCAGCATCTGGTGGCTGTTTGCCCTCTCTGATTTAGTATTCAAAACTTCATGACTCACCACAAAAAGATCAGTAAGTTAAGTGCAAGAGCTTGAACTTACAATTGGGTGACATCGATATTGTTTTACGTTAAGAAATTCCACCTCTCCGATGATTTGGTAGCAACCTATCAATAAAGCAGAAATTCGTTGCTCTATTCCAAAACAGTGTGGTCATTTACTCCATGGACCCTAACCGCAGTACATGTGTAGATAAATTTAGCTTCAAAAGTTCTCATGTAGCCTTTGGCTGTTCTGGGGTCTGAATCCCGAAGGCAAAAGTAATCCCCTGGGAATTGAATACTTTTCACCCTTTCGAGGTCCTGTAAGTATATGACATAAGCTAGATAGCGTAACTAACCTGCCAGCCCTTCGGATAATAGTGGATAGCAGGCAGTGGCCGTGTGATTGAGTTTGATGAGTTGCCATAAATAAATCAGGTTAGACATCCGCTCAGTCTAATTCTAATTCTCAGACGAGCAATTATTCAGATAATTCAGTAAACTGGAACTCGGTCCTGTGTCCTCCGCTGTCCTTAAAGCATCCAAGCTGGACCGCGATGAAAACAGGTGTCTCGTGATCTTAAAGTAATTCTCCACCATGATTGAGTGACCTCACTCCATTGCTAGGGTAACTCGGTTGCACATCCCAAAATAAGGATCGCTGTCTTATTCAGCAGTTGCGTAAAGTTCCTGTTGTTCAAGTTCCTGAACGTCTTTTCCATCAACAATGGTGTACGTTTGTTGGTTTCAAACCAAGTGTTCCACTGGTTTATCTTTTTTAGGATGATGCCAAGTGCAGCCAAATCGAATCAAAACTGGCTTGATGTCATTGGGCAAGGTACATCTGTGTTAATTGTACTCTTGTGGCTGTCGTTATTCTCAAATAACTTAAAGTTAGCTTACTGTACGATTCAAGGAAACTATGTCTATGAAGGACACAGCTTTGACATCTCAAGGACAGCACACTAAAAAAGACCAAGTTCTAGGTTAGTGACTAGAAGGGTACAGATCTGTATTTCTGAAAACCAAGCTGGGAAGAATGAAACATACATGTATCTCTCATCCAGGGGCCATGGTAACAATTAACAGTCAGTGGTGATCTCTTAAGAGATCTAGCGTTCATGAAATTTGCAGGCAACCACTTGTCTTACAGCAGTATGACGTATTTGTAATGTGTACGCAAGTTCTCCACTAACTCACCAAAGGTGGATAGTTTACTCCAGGCACCCCAGTATGCTCAAACAGGTAAGCTGAATGAAACATTCTGTTGTATGATGCCAAAAGACATTGAACAATCAAATTTGTTCGCTCCTACATTAATGAACTGGAATTAGAATCACAAAATCGATTGCTTAATTAGTAGAGCCCATGAGTTATTCTATGTGATTTCAGTCCTGATAATGCCATCCTTTTAATCCTAATGTACATAAGACAGGAAACTTTCGTTCCAGATTACAGTACAGTACCTGGTTGTGGTTTAAGCCTGTGGTACATGAGACATAGTTGAATGTTTGTGGTTGTGACATTCTAAGGCACTGTTCCTCAGTTAAATGGCTAGCAGTATTGTGGTTGTTCAGGCCCTAAGTTTAAAAATTAAGTACATCTGGAGGACGTTTGAGCTTGTTAGAGGTTTGTGTCATTCTTGGATGATGAGACACTTTGGACCTATAACAAAAGTAGACTACAATCTTGGTTGCTTATTGCTCTCCCCAATTTAAAAAAGAAACCTTTGCAACATTGGAAATTGGTGGAAGTTTTTGCCATTCAAACCCAGAGCCAATTTTCTGTAGTTGTGGAATTGATATAGAATTGGAGGTTTAAAGCTAATGTGCCAGTCTGGCTGAGAAAACATATGTACACATAATTAGGGCATCCTAAAAGGTATGTTTGTTGGATATAACCTGACCAACCCTTCAAAACATTTTATTATTATTTTGATAATTTTTTTTTCTCTCTGTGTTGATTTCATTAAATCCCTATCATTTTTCAAGAGCCAGAAAAAAAGTACAGAATTCCAAACGAGAAAACCCTTTCATTTTACTCCCAGGGTGGGGTTTTGCCAAACAAACATTTTTTTAAGGATGGCCTTATGTACTCGATATACACATATCTCTGACGGCTACACTCCAGATGATGATTCAGATGTCAAAAAAAAAAGAGAAGAAAAAATCCCCTTTGGTCTTTTGCACTTTATGGAAATTTGCTGGCATACTTTTGGAAAGCATGAAGCAGCCATTTTAGTGAAAGCTGGTTATATGGACAGTCCGTTGTTGATTTCTGCTGTTTGACTGACTGTCAGTGACAAGTGTTCTGCCAGCACCCCCCTCTCCTGTCGTACGGCACAGCTGTGTGTACAAGCACGGTCACCATCAAAAATCAATAGAACCGCCTTGTTTGTTGTACTGACTGGCAGCATTTCTAAGGAATCTCCTGCCTGGCAATATCTGTCTGCCTTCTGCTCCGATTGATTTCCTTACTGCTGGCCCATAAAAAAAGAACCGTCATTGATTTTTCGGCGATATTAGAGACACAAAGGCAAACTGGTCCTCAGCTTGTCCTGAACCTTGTGAACGGTTTCTACAAGATGTACGTGTACGGTATAACGTGAGCCTAGGAGATCCTGTAGTTGCACGTGTCTGCAGTTCCAATACCTTTAACAAGACTGTCACCTGCAGAGGTAGCAGGAAGCAGGACCAGGGCTCCCAATTCACATAGGGCTGCTGGTTCAAGAGTTGGGAAATTTTTCTGAGGTCATGTACAATACAGGGAGTAGCATTAACCCAACATCGAACTGTGGTGATTATACATTGTGAAATTCAGTTGCCAGTAGGGTCTAGCTAACAATGGGACCTATCTACCTATAGGGCCTAGCTACCAATGGGGCCTAGCTACCAATGGGAGCTATCTACCTATAGGGCCTAGCTACATTTATAATCTAGGATTGTTTAAAAATATAGCTTTTACATTTTACATGAAAATAAATTGTAGAAAAACTTTCATAATGTTCTCTTTTATCTGACTGAAGGAACGGCTACACAGATACGTGCAGTACACTTCTCTCTGGTTAATACGCCCTTCATTGCAACATGCATTTGATTGTTAGTCACAATTTTTACATATATACTTTCAGTGAAGTTTAGGTGAAAACTCCCCAAGATTGTGTAAATCATTTGGGCTCAGAAGAAATGAAGTTTTTATTAAATACTGGTACAGGGCATTAGATTTAATACTCTAATTTGAGGAAACCCTCTGTTCTAGATTTTGGCTTTAATTTGGGCTCATTTGGAATTTGTACACAGATTTCTGGACTGATGATTCATAGATTTGAAATGGGCTCAGAAGTGTTCATCTTGTAAGCGCATCAATTTAAGCAGAAATTATAGACTTTTAAAAGGACTAGTTTGGGTGTTTCATATTTTGGGCAGACCTTTTATCGCCCTAGAAAAGGTGTAATCTAAAGCCCTGAAATATATACCATGATGAATGTGTTGTGCTGATTTGGTTTACACTTTGTAACATCTACATAGCATCACACTATGTCTATGCCTGTATCATGTAATTCATAGTCTATCTTAGTACACCAGTAAAGTACATAGGCTATCTCAGTAGTTAACAAGCTTTGTTCACACTATGTCTCTTGTATTATGTAAGTCATAGGCTATCTCAGTAGTTAACAAGCTTCATTCAACGTTCTACACTTGAGACACAGTAGACAGATTTGTACCCCAACAACAGCGTTGTAATGAGAGGCATTTGCATCAGGGAAGACTAGTAGATTTCAAAACACATGTTTCGAGATGTGATGTTACGACAACAAAGTGATGTCCCTCTGTGACCACCTTATGGCATGGTAAGGTCAATCTGCACAGTTTAACATGGGCTGGTACATTTATCGAAAGCAGTGAAATAAAACTTTCCCAGCGATGGTGGATATTATTTTAGGCGACAGAAGCCAAAGTTTGACTGTAGATTCATCTGAACACTTAAACTGCCATGTTAAAGGATAGGGAAATCGGCAAAATGACATCACCGTGTTGTCATAACAACGTAACTGTAAACCTGCATATTGGCCTGCTGGCCCGGGTGGCACTTTGTACATGTAGTCACTTTCTATCCTTCCTCTCAAACTGATTCTGGTTCCCATCATATGAAATAAATCTGGGAACTGTGGATGATTCCTTGGCATAACTCTTCTCAAGCTTGCACTTGAGAAGTTGCTTCATTTCTCGCCTTTGGCACGGAATTTCAACATTTCTTTGCATGTGACTGTCTCAAAACACTCAGAAAAAAGACTTCGCTTCTTTCCCCACCTTTCACTGCAGATGGAGGTCTGATAGATCTTGTGTATAATAAATAATAATTTTAACCAATCAGAATACAGGATTATGTAAAGCGGGATTAGCTGATGTGACATCAATGGGAATGTCATAATAATGGTAACCCCATTACATTTGTATCTCTTCACTGTACATACCATTACTCTTATACATACAAATTCAACTTGATTACGGACAGTTGGCAACTGCACCTTAATTGTGTTGTCAGTGCATAAACCAGAAAGAACAGTTGTCAGGGTGCCATAGTGTGCAGCACAGATAGCATATCAAATACAGACAGGAAGGAGCCCGTTCCAGCCAGCTTTGGGTGGGCAAAATGTTGGTGTCTCCTGACACCTATGGGAGCCTACGGCAATAAAGCATATGTTTCTTGGCGAGCGTCTAAAATGTTATTAGATGGTGTTTTGCTTTTTTTTGTATATCTTCAAACCTTACTCTTTTTTTTTTTCTAGAATTTACTTTATTTTTCCCTGGTCTTCTCCTTTAAGCTTAGAAATCATTATCAAAGAGATCCTTTTATGTGTTACACTAACTGAAGGACAACACCTGTCAAGATAATCAATCATTCTGTCTATATAACTGTCTACAAAGGTCCATTTATCTCGAAATAATCTGTTTTCATGCCAATGACGGATTGAAAAGTAACTTTGTTAGCTTCGGAAATCACTCTGTTTGAGACAGGCAGGGGATGTAAATCCACAGACTTGACAGGTCCTATCAGTCAAGCAGTTGAACATTAATTGATAGATGGACAGATAACCGCGTTCCACAGATATGCGTGTAGAGTTTAATGCATGAAATGGTTCAGTTGTCGATCGATACGAAGTGGAGAGATGTGAGTGGAGTTCTTACGTAGGTGATGTGAACAACATGTGCGCATGGTTGTACTAAAACCTGTGCTTTAAGGCCTTCTTTAATAATTTGTTCATTGGATGTAACTCGAGTGACAATCCAAAAAGATCTCTACTCAAAGGTTTTTTTTTCTTTCTCCCCATGTCGATTTCTTTAAAACTCCGTATATTTTTCAAGAGCCGGAATAAAAAAAAAAAAATTCCCTGTCGACCTACAAATTTTTGAAAGATGGCACACAAAAGATGTAAGTCCACTCAAAGATCATTAGTGAAAAAAATTATCTTTCAGATTGTCACAGGTATTCAAACCAAGTAAGGAGCCTACATTTCTTCAAACATATACCAAAATACATGAAAGGAGTTTGAAAATAACTTGATTAATGTAACCTCATTAAATCATCAGAACAGAGGTAAGTAGCCATGTATCACAGGAAGTACGTGAATACTTGTATACCTACATTTTTATCGATTACTTCTGCCAAACTTAAGCCCATATAATGTTCAGCAGTCAGGAATATGATTTATAAATGAATGGAGACATTGACAACAGTGCTCCAATCTGACATGTCAGAAGTCATGATCTCTCCAAAGCCTCCCCCTTTTCTTTAAATTAAAGAGGTATTTCTAAACAGAGTGACCAATCAAAAGAGTTCTTTTTCATATAGTGCCTGGAGTGTTTTACTTGTTTGTGGCTCACCTGCTCGTTCATTTTTTTTATTTGTAGTATAATCAGAATGTTGGGAGTTTTTAGCATGGCTCTGAAGAGATGTGTCTCAAAAATATGATGAACTGTGAATGTATGCTTCATTTTTAATGTGTGGTTCTCTTGGTTTATCCTCCGCGTTCACTGTATACTGACAGAGCAAATTATGTAATTTTCTTTGTTTTCATAGTCGTGCTCCAGCTCAGTTTGACATGCCCATGGATATTCTTTTTTCGAAGCCACAACAAAGTGTCCGAAGCATTCAGTACTATTATAAAAGTTTATTTCTGTAAGATGAAAACCTAGAAGGACTCCTGTATTTTTCACCGGTAGCCAGTCAAAAACCGCTACATAGATGGAGAACACAATATAAGTAAGATGGTGACCAGCACTTACTCTGCAATGCACTGAGAATGCCATGTCTAAGCCACTGGTAATTGTATTGCATAAAAAATGTGCGAGTGCTAGCACTAAGGAAATACTTCGTTCTGATTAAATCTAGCTATATGACATGTGGAAGCTGTGCATGGCCCGAGTTGTTTTACCCAAATATTTGCTACGGCAGACCAAACATTAAAACCAGTGATGAATTATCTACACGGACAACTAACACTAATTTTTGTTTCTATGCTACACAATTCTCTTCAACTGGTCAGCTACCAAAAAGCAGGATTTACCTGCTTAAAGCCGATGTCACTTACATTTGGCAAGCAGGCAAGCGTTAAGTTACACCACTGGACACTGCAAGTTAAAAAAGAGTGTCCACCACATAATGAGTTAAATAAGAATATCGGTTCTTGTGCATGATATGTTTTTTGCATTTGGTTTTATTTTGCGTGACAAAAATTGCTCTTAGTATTTGGTGGTCTTCATGTGACAGATTATGTATGCTATGCATCAGAAAAGCTGTTACTCATGCATGTAGCGTTTACGCTGCTCACACATCATGCACGCTGTATAGGTTGTGTGCAGTGAAGTCTACCACTGATCAGCCTGGCAATGCAGTGCATCCGCCACATTGAACGACAAGCTATTGCTGACTGTTAGGGTCCAGTAGGCTTGCAAACACACTGGGCTCAAACATAGAAATACATGGGGTGGAGTTTTCACCGTATTTGAGGACTTGCCTGCTGATGAAAAGAAAGAACAGATGCAGGAAAACAAACATCATTATTTAGAGAAAAAGACTAAGGAGTGATTGGACAGAGCATAGTCCATGAAGTGAGAGACTAGAAAAACAGAGTGGTTTATTCATCAATTGCCCAGTTGTGTCTCAGATTATCTGATCATTATCACACTTTTAATTTCCCCAAACTTATATCCAGTGTTCATGAAGCCAAATGGATAGGCCGATATATACTTATGAAACACTGTTTTTCAAATACAGGCCTACCATTGGTTGATAAATTGTAGCCTAAATTAATACAATGCTGCTGAAGGCAAGAAACAAAATCAAGGGCTTATTTCATTTTATATTTCATGTGACAGACCCCATGAATTCATAGGTTTATAAATATCCATAGTGTTTACACTCTACACACATCATGCATGATGTAGATACATTTCACTGTTACTCATGCTAGTAGTGTTTACACTCTACACACATCATGCATGCTGTGTATATACTGTATATATGTAGCTAGGGTAACTGTAAGGAACAGCTATTCAGTGTTTTGTGGAAAATACTGATATGTTCATGGAATGTGGCTAAAGGTACAGGAGCCCAGGATTATTTAAAAAAAAAAAAAAAACATTCGTAGAGGTGTCTTCAAAGCGGTGATTTCAACTGAAACTACTGAAGTGTTTCTTTTATTTTTATTTAGTGTTCTTTGTGTTAAATCTTTCCCGATAGCGGGGGCGTTCAAAATGTGGACAAGATTTTCCAAGTTGTCACTGGACATTGACAACTTGTCAAATGACAGCTAAACTCATCATATAGCTTTCAACAGATACCATAGGTGAACAATTTAAGCCACCAGTTTCAAGAAAGTTTCTCATTTTTTTTTTTATTCTGAGAGTTCTGTTAACTTTAGAATGGTGTTTTAAGGTTTGTTTGGAAGGTAGGATGATATCCTACTGGGATGATATAAAGTAATTTCTTTTAAATTAAGATAACAATTTATGACATAGATTTGCCTCTAAAAAAGGCAGAGGGGGCAGTCGACCCTCCCCCAGTTCTGACCAGGGGAGGGGTATAACTTTATACCCCAAGCCCCAGCCCCACCTCGGTTTGCCGCTGATGAAATTTTTCCTGTCAAGGGAAATGTTACGAAATACTTCGGGTAGTGACAAACAAGGGATGAAATTTACCCAAGCACAACTATATATATTTCTGAGGCAAAAGCTAATTATGATATGCATTATATGACACCACAATCTAGGTCTAGTGTATAAGCCTATGATTTCTGAGATACATTCGAAAAGCGAGAGCGGCTGTTATATCCAGAGAATGTTCGACAAATTTCAAGATGGTCACACTTGACTATATGTATGCTTTATTACAGTGATTTGTAAGTAAGTGCCTAGACTACTCGGCTGCTGAGGACCCGGCCCTTGATTGGTATTACATATTAATAGTCACCATCATAATATCTTTTCGAACACGTAAGTGTATGATTTTGTTTTTACGACATATTTGTACTGAAAGTATATGAATGAAGGATTCAGAAGATAGCTAGCCATTGTATTTCAATTTTAATTCACTCACCTCAAATTCTAATAAATGAGAAGCACTGGTTGTACATTTCTTTTTGAGAATGTAATAGTATTTGGTTCATTTTTTTCAAATCTATTTGATCAGAATTTTGATGTATTTTTTCCCGCATCACTGCATACGGGTCTAACTGATGTCAACATTGATCAATCAGGATATAACTTGAAACGGGGAGGTGAATCACCCTACCAAATTGCTGTTAACAGAAAAATTAATCTTGATGCTCTGTATAAATCAGCTGGAATTCCGTGTGCTAATTTTTTTAAGCTAGATCACATGTAAGAAATAAGTATACATGATAAAATGCTTCTTCCTGTCTGCATTTGCCATGTTACACATTAGAGTGAAGGATCCATTTTCATTTAGCAGTTTCTTGGAGTTTCCCAAGTGAAAAGATTCTGTTTCAGAATACAAAGGCTATTAAAGTTTAAAACAAATGTAACTACTACAGCAACATAAGACCATATAGAGAGAGTGAGTGCTTGGGGTTAAACATTGTACTTAACATTGGTTCAGTCTTATGATGACAATGAGTCCTTCTGGTGTGTGCATACAGTGTGTCTTCCTGTGTCAGGGCGAGTCAGTGATGCCGCCAAAGTGCTGCCGCCACTCAAGAACATCATGCCAAAGATACCAGACATGACCCCGTCACATTGTCCTGGCATGGAGCCGACCAGTCCTGTTTCCTTGCTTTAACCTCTGAATGCTGAATGCCAAGCCAGGCAGCAACAAGTGCCATTTTTAAAGTCTTTGGTACCCGACCCGGTCTTGAACCTGTATCCTCCTGACCTCGAGGTAGACGTTCTAATCATGTGACCACCAAGGAGGTAAAGAAGCAAATAGAATGCCAAAAGTGCACCAGGGTTGTGAGTCATATTTCTGTGTTCATACATACCAAGCACAAATCTAAAGCCTCCAGGTTCATTCCTGGGCTAGATCTCACCAAAAAAGTTGCTGCTTCCCCGCTCACTGTTATGGAGAAGTAACAATGACAATGATCACCTCAGTGTCAGCATAATAGACTGAGTGTCTTCTTCAATTCCTCTTGTTGAGGCAGCACCTAAGAAAAGAGCGGTGCAATATACATACACATACAAATGACTCTTTGTGGCCGTATGAGGTATGAGATATTGTTGACGCTAAACCCCACCATCACAGCATCCTGTAGCCTTAAAATCGTGGTGATGCTTATCCATTTAAACTGCCATGCCATTGTTTTTCTGCATTCTGAGTCCATGTCTGTCATTCAAGTATAAGAATATTGGTGCTCCCATACACATTATTTCTAATGACATTCTAATTACAGAACTTAACATAATTTAGAGATGTTCTCACTTTTATTCATTGTATGCTCTACAGTCACCACTGATATGAATCAATATTTCAGGATATATATTTGCTAATATAGCATAATACTCACAGTCACAATTGTGAACAAGATATCACAAAGGAACAAGGTAAAAACAGGACAACTGTTAGTGTACAAGACATTCTCAGCTCTTCACTTCAGTGGCTTGATATTGATCAGAATGTGTCTCCTGGCATCTGGTTGGGTGGGGCTTCCAGGGCTTAGGCTGCCTCTGGACCCTTGCCTAAAGGTGGCTGTGATAGTCCATCTACCGATGCTGTCACAGATACCGCACAGTACATGTTAATGTATGTCCTGAGGGCTGCCCCCAATGTTCTTGTTCATCAGTCTGTAGTTTCATGAGTTAGACTTCAGTGTGTAGCAGATAGTGTTGTTTTCTGACAAAGTCTCTTACAAGCTACCCTAGGTTTCTCAAGGTGCTTGTTTTATGTAACACATACACTCACACACTGAGTTGTCAATTCGAGTTGTTGTAATTCGTCACTGTTGGTTGATGCTCCTAGCTTTATGTTGCAATCTCCACAACGTACCTGAATCTGTATAGCAATATATGTAGAACAAAAACTGAAATATTAGAGTAGAGTAGACAGTTGTCTTGCTGATTTGTCGATAGAACTTTTTGTATGAAGGCAAAACCAAGCTAGATTCTAGGAACACCTGACCCCGTGTACAAGGAACCATTACCAGGGCTTCATCTGTGTTTTTGAGGAAGAGTGTGATTATTAAAACCCTTTGCAGAAAACTGATGTGTGAGTATGCAAAGGACCGATGAGTGTGATTATCACACCTCTTTTGCAAAAGACCGATGAGTATGATTATCACACCCCTTTGCAAAAGACCGATGAGTGTGATTATCACACCCCTTTGCGAAAGACCGATGAGTGTGATTATCACACCCCTTTGCGAAAGACCGATGAGTGTGATTATCACACCCCTTTGCAAAAGACCGATGAGTGTGATTTGCACACCTAGATTTACACTCCCCATGCAGACTCCATTATTGCAGGCAAGTGTGATTATCACATCTAGATTTTTGTATCCTGAGTATGCTAGGCATCGGAGTGCAATAGGGACATATTTTGATTGGTTCTGGTTGTATCTATTCATCCACCAAAGACTACTTTTTTGTGAAGTTTGGTTCAATTTCTTATCGGAAAGACAAGTGTTGCCATTGAAAGTATCAGTTCACTGCCCTTCTGACCTTCTGAAAGTGCTTTTTTGCAGACCAAACTTTAGGAGAAGAAAATACATCTATTTGAGGGTTTCTTCAAGACCACTTGTCTTCCACCAATATCAGTCTGTACAGTACTTGCGGGAAAGTACATTTAATGAAGTTTCTATAACTTTTTTTGTACAGCTCATGCGGGCTTCCTCTCTGGCTGTACATGGGAAGGCCTGCCAGCAACCTGCAGATTCTCATGGGTTTTCCCTGGGGCCTGTCCAGTTTCCTGCCACCATAATGCTGGCCACTGTCGTATAAGTGAGATATTCTTGAGTACGGCATAAAACACCTATCAAATAAATAAATAAATAGATACATGTACACACTGGCTCTCTCTGGTTGTACATGTACACGGGAATTAAGCTCCACCAGCAACCTGCGGATGGTAGTGGGTTTCACCAGGGCTCGGCGCAATTTCTTCCTTCTGTAATGCTGGTGGCTGTCGTATAAGTGAAATATTTTTGAGTACAGTGTAAAGCACCAATCAAATAAATAAATAAATATAGGGTGTACAATATGGGTATTCAGTGAGTTCCCATTTTGTGTATAAATTCAGTAAATCCTCAGATGTATATGTACTTTACTGTGTCATGGTAAACAAATCAAAATGGATTATCTACATGCAGATTTTCATGATTCATTTACATGGGTAGATAAAGTAATCATATGCTGATTTTTAAGGTTATAATAATGAAACATATCAGATCATGATTTATATCATCATTTCAAATTAAAACATTGATCTTTATTGTAAACAAAGTAAAATGATCAACAATTGATTATTATGACTCCATTGTGTAAATACCAGGGTTTCTTATATGGCTATTGTGAACACAGGTCAATGGATAGCATTATCTGTAAATAGTTTCTATAGATTGGATGAATGATTATATTGTTTTTGCCATTTCGGCAGTTCAGCAGACTTCTTGAGGCAAGAGCATATGTGTAGAGATAAACAAAGAAAAACTGCATAGCAGTGCACTGTAGAAGTAGCATGTCATCATTCGGTGTAAATCCTGTAAGAATACACTTTTAAAAGTACATCCAAAGCCTTAAATTAATTTTTCGGTTATTGTGAAACAAAATTAATCAAACTTAGCCCGAAAAAAAAAGTATATGGGCCTATTTTAAGGGCAATGAATTAATCATAATCAAGCAAAATGTGTCTGTTGTAAATAATGAAGCTTAATTGAAATACAGTAGTATCTGAAGTAGAGTTGAACAAATCAACGGGACTGTTTGGTTTGATTTGACAGAAAAATAGATACATTGCCGTATGTTTAGAATGTTCTGGTTCACTGAAAACAACAATTTATCTGAGGTGGCCAACCCCTGCGGCAGCACTTGAGGATGGCTGTGCACTGGTAAACAGCAATCTGAAATGTGAGCAATAAAATGTCAGCACTGGCATTCTGTGATCCTAGCTTTAATAGGTGTGTGTGTGTCTCTATCCCTTTCTCTCTGTCCATCTCTTTCTCTCTCTCTCTCTCTCTCTCTCTCTCTGAGCCTATCCAGCCATCTCTGTGGTGTAGATGTCCCCAGCTAGTAGGGTGCTGTATGATTGTGTAGTATAGTGCACACTGACTGTCAGCCAGTTTAGTTGTCCTCCGATGACCTTTACCGTCAGGTCATTTCTGTCAAGGGAAAGCCGAGCATATATAGATCGTCTGCAGTTGCCTGCGTCGCTCTGGCCACTGCAATCAAGTCGCAGCCGCAGTAGTAGCATCTGCGGCGGGATTGTCGCTGACAGCAGTAACTGTGCGTGCAATGGCTGGCCGCGTGATCCACAGCTCGGCTTACTGACAGTTGGATCTGTAAGCTGTGGGGAAAGTTGCTGTGGCGATACTGGCCTGGGATATTGTGTGCTGTGACTTTGCTGTGGAATTGTACATGTCACCTTTTTGTCTGACAGATGCACGAAAGGATGGATGAATTTTTTGTCATCTTGTTATGGTGTCCTTTTAAACTTGACAAGATCTCCTGACATAACTGTCATTTTTATCCAATTTCCTTTTCAGGGTTACTAAATTTGCCTGTAATCCTTAATTTGATTTCAGTGTATGCTTTTGAATTTGCTTCATTTTTTGAGAAATTTTTTTTTTCTGTGTATGTCCTTCCTTTCTTTCCTTTTTCTGATTGGATTTTGTTTCTGACTTTTGTCTTACATGTAAGTTGTTTTAAATCCAAACTCCTTCTATAGCTGTGATCATATGTGGTGAGGTACTGAAACGGTCAGTCCATGTTGTCTTTGATGCCACTGATAACAGGTTTCACTTTGACCATATGGACACAACTCACCTCAGACTGCTTAACCACCAGCTATTGTATTTGTAAGAAGAGGCCTATTTTGACCATACCCACCCACCCACCCACCTGTGCCTTTCCTTAGGCTCCTACTTGTCATAATGAACGTAAAATGATTAGCTCTGTGTGGTTATTGACCACATGCTC
Source organism: Acanthopleura granulata (assembly GCA_016165875.1). Taxonomy (NCBI): domain Eukaryota; kingdom Metazoa; phylum Mollusca; class Polyplacophora; order Chitonida; family Chitonidae; genus Acanthopleura; species Acanthopleura granulata. The sequence continues at coordinate 180,172 of JABBOT010000076.1, read as the reverse complement.
TGACCTAATATGTATGGGCTGATTGTGTGTAGACAAAGAGCTTGGGAAGCACTAGCCATAAAGTACATGTTCATGTTTGAACAGTACTGTACATGTATTGCCACTCTGCATGTACATTGTACATGTGTACAGTTATCCATGAGCACAAGCGCACATGTACTCCATACTCATAGAGACATTGTTTACTGGCAGTGATTATGCATATCCTTGTACTATTTATAACCGTCCGGCTGTCTTTATCAGCTGTCTCCCCATCTCCGGTTATATTTCAGTTGGAAACCTCAATCACTTGAAGCTGTGGCTAATGCTGTAAACCCAGTGACCCCTTAACAGCCAATCAAGTCACAGGGAGGAGTTCAAATCAAGCCCTGGGACATTTTGTATTTTGGCTTATTGTTCAGTTTTAGATATTCAGTTTTATTTTAACTCATTAGTTCAGGCAATGCATTCGTGTATTTGACTCAGAGGATTTTAATTTATGATTTACGAATGGACTTGACAGTGAAATAGGTTGTTTAGATGACCATCAAGGTCGTCTTTGTTCCGAAAATTCTACCATTCTTAGTTGTTCAACCCCTGTGATCTATTACTATTTCCTTGCGTGCCATTATCTAATTTCTATGACTTTAGCTTGAGCATGTTTTGTTCTTCTTATTGTAATTATTTCAACTTTGTTATTCAAAATTTCTAATTGGTTTTATTTAGTGTGATGTATGGGACATTGCTGAATAATTAACTAACTCACAATTACTTTTCTGATATCCTTGTTTATTCCATGTTTTTCTGTTACTAGATTTTATGATTGTAAGTGGCTTTTAAGGAAGTAATTAAAGACCATAGTTCTTGTCTATAGAAATCTCAGACCACTGAACTGCAAAACAACTTTTAATAGGCTGAAGCTAATATTTACATATGCTTTCCTTCCTTGCCACTGCTCTAAATCTGTGTCTGTTCTAGGTTGTCTGAAAGCATGTCCTGATAAGTTCAGTCGGCACTTCTGGAGCCCTACCAGTTCATGCAGGTTGAGGCGAGACGAGCGGGGTGATCTTACAAAGTAACACGCCTAAAAACATTTTAAATTAAAAGATAAGGCTGACTTGTGCCTGCAGAAATTCGTTGGCCATTGAAGTTTGATGACAAGGAAATCCCCGAGTGTGTTCAGAGCGAAGGCCGACCATGCAACTACCATGAAATCCTGTCTTCAGCCATGAAATCTCGGCTCAGCATGCGTGAACTTGTGAGACTCTCAAAATGCCAACCCGGCTTATACTTCATCTCATAAATGTGCGGAATCATTTAACAGGAAGATAAAGGTTTCAATCAGTGCTTTAATTTTGACTTCAGTTTATTAAAAAAAATGTTGTTTTGGCTTTGTAAATCGCTCATTTTAAACTACGCATCTTGTGTGAATTCCTCTGATCAAGAAGTTTTAGTCAAGGGGCCAGCCACACATGCTGTTATATAACTATGTTTGGGTGTTTCTCATTTTCCAGCAGGAAAAAAGGTGGCAAGTGAAGTACAAGAGGAAGCCATGTTAATTACTGTGCCTTCTCAGAACCAGTACTTTGCTCATGTTGTGTTTACTCCTGTTTGTAGAGGCTTGGTTTTGCTTGATTTCTGTGGATGTTTCATGGATGGCCAGTACCTGGAACCTGTGTAATCAGGAATTGTGTTTAATACTCGCTCTGCTCAAGTTTTGTGATTGTTCCATCTTGAACAGTGTGAGGGTGAACCGTGGTTTGGCTCTTTGATTATTACATCTTGAACAGTGTGAAGGAGAACTGTGACAGTTCCATCTTTGACAGTGCCAGAGAAAAGTGTGGTAATTTCTACATGTGCCTGAACTGTGTGAATGTTCTACATTTAAAAGTAAGAAAGATGAACAATGTTATTCACAATGCCTGAACAATGAGGTTATTCCACTTTTGGAAGCGCAAGAGAAACACGTACGTCTACATTTATCCTTGCCATAATCATTTTTGTGAAGGCTCCACCGGCAAGAAAGAGCCACAATAATCTTTTGCACCTTAAGAATCTTCCACAGTGACTAGAAGAAAAGGCAACTGTGTTACTCTTTTGTTCTGGAACAGTACGAATACTCCAGTGACTTAAAGCAAAAAAGAGCTGTTGTACCTGAGCTTTACATGAACCAGAAGGGAAAGCAACTGTTTAATCTTTATACCTGAACTGTATGAATTGTCTACAGTGATCAATACAGCAGACATTTGCATGTGTTAATCTTTGCACCTGAACTATGTGAATGTTCTACAGTGACCAAAACAAAAGAGAACTGTGTTAATCTTTGCACCTTAACTGTGTGAATGTTCTGCAATGAGCAGAACAAAAGAGAACTGTGTTAATCTTTGCACCTGAACTATGCGAATGTTCTGCAGTGACCAAAACAAAAGAGAACTGTGTTAATCTTTGCACCTTAACTGTGTGAATGTTCTGCAATGAGCAGAACAAAAGAGAACTGTGTTAATCTTTGCACCTGAACTATGTGAATGTTCTACAGTGACCAAAACAAAAGAGAACTGTGTTAATCTTTGCACCTGAACTGTATGATTGTTCTAGAGTGACTAGAACAAAAGAGAATTGTGTTAATCTTTGCATCTGAACTGTATGAGTGTTCTAGAGTGACCAGAACTAAAGAGAATTGTGTTAATCTTTGTATCTCAACTGTATGAATGTTCTACAGTGACCAGAACAAGAGAGCTGTGTTAATCTCTGCATCTGATCTGTATGGCAATTCTACAGGAACCAGTGTAAGAAGGAGTCATGTCACAGGGACGAAAATTATGTTGAATGTTCGTTAAGGGACCTGAGAATACTGCACTAGAACAGATGTTACAGCCCCACATAGCCCACTGGACCCGTATATAAGGAGGGCTGCAGAACCACACCCATGTACCAGCACAATCCCCATGGTCTCTATATATATACTGGTAGGCCTTAGGGCTGCACTCATAGTCCTCCTTTCATGTACAGGCATGAGACGCAGTTTTTTTATACTAGCTGATTCATGCTGACTTGTATATCTACATTAAGCACGTAATATGAAGATTGTAAGCTACTGATACCTTGTGACTTATATAATACAGGAACAGACAGCCTGTGATGGTGGATGTTAACTGCAATGTAAATAAGCATGATATAATGGTTTTTATTTGAGAATTACTTGATAACCAAGCTTCCAAGTGCAAAGAAGTTACAAAATCCATAGGTTTGCTGAAATTTTTGAAACTTTTCAGATGCAAAGGTTGGTTTTTGACAAATTGGGAAGCACACTCGTGACTGTGTTATACAGAAGTGCGTGTGTTATAATGAAGTGTTTTATATTGAGAAAGAGGGGTGTAATCGCAATACATCAAATGTCAGTCGTCGAGAATGACTCAAAATGCTGTTTTGCCGTAACATTGTAATAGTCACATGGACAGAATGCAACCATGACCAGGCCTCAGAGACACCCTAGTCCTCCAGCAGAATCGTGGTGTATGCACACACCAGGCTCTCTGAATGAAGTCAATGAAATAATTACAATCCCAACAAAAGGCACACACACACCTGTATGTTTGTCATGTTAATAGATAAATGTAATCTGGTTCCTGAAGGGGGCCTGCCCTTCCTCAATCAGCCCAAGTGTCCCTCTCTTGCTGCTGCCAGTCAACTCTGGCCCCGTGATGACTAATGTCAAGCTTTATTGGTTTGGCTGTGTTTTAAGTCAGAGGGTTTTTCAGGTGTGGCACATATATGTTCCTGTATGTGTAGGGCCATCGTTAGAGTGAAAGACAGCTCATGTTCTGAGTTAAATTTGCCAAACGGGCTGAACAGTATTATGTCTATTTCGGTAAACGATTTTTCGTAACAGCTACATGTAATACGACAGTGGAAACTGACATCTGACCATGCTCTGTCACCTAGCGTGAAGCACAGGCATTCGTCTGGGCGCACAGCCATACGTTAAGCGCGGAACACTCCACTCTTGTTACCTGAGGCTGTTGTAAGCTGGTAGGGTTGTGTTTTTAATTTAAGTACATATGCCAATTTATAACATGAAATGACCAAGAAATTTACTTCTGCCACAACACTATGGTCTCGAAATCCTTTGCATTGTTGTTCACCCATGTACGTGTTATAATTAAAACATATAACATTAACACAGTTTGCTGTTCCTATGTTATTACATGTTACATTGACAGACGACTCAGAACATCTATGTCACACACTTCAGATCATCAGTCAGCAGCACAGTACTCCACACTTCAGATCACCAGTCAGCGGCACAATACTCCACACTTCAGATCACCAGTCAGCAGCACAATACTCCACACTTCAGATCCCCAGTCAGCAGCACAATACTCCACACTTCAGATCACCAGTCAGCAGCACAATACCCCACACTTCAAATGAAAATAATTCGGCAACAAATTCATACAGTTTCAAAAAGTTTTTTTAAGTGAGAATTTTATAATCTCTTTAATGAACAATACCTCAGTCCTGAGCTGTCTTTTACTTCAAAAATGTTTGTAGCGGAAAACCCAATTGACCCTCAAAAAAAAGGCCTTGCTGTTCAGTTTTTATTAGGCTATAGATGAAACTTCTTTTTTGATTTTTCTCTCTGTGGTACTTTCTTTGGAATCGTTATCTGCTTCATAAGAAAGTTTAAAACAACTAACAACTGAGAAAAAGCAACAAATATTTCTTGACCCACCAACCTTATTTTGCGATGTTTTTGTGTTGTTCTCAACAAAGAATATGTTAAGGATGGCCTGGAGTGTACCTGGATAGAAGAGGAGGTTGACTTCAAGCACTCTCTTTTTGTCTGACCATTAACCACACAATATCTGACAATTGCAAATCACAGTAATATTAAAACTGACATAAAACATGAGGTTTGATTTCTCCAGAAAATTCCTCTGGCTGTTATTGGTGATATTGAGGTAGTCTTGTTGCGAAACTGTGTTTTTATTTTTGATTCGTGTGGAAGCAAAATTTGCTGGGTCCACTTTCACAAAATTTTGTAATCAGTGCACAGTTTTATGAAACGTACTTAGTGTTAAGTACCTCGTAGCTAAGTACACTTCCTATCTCTAGAACATAAGTTAAAGGAATGCTTAGCTGAGTGTGCTTCCTGAAACCAAGGCCTGTTCTCATGACTTACCTGTTATTGCTATAACCTGGAAAAAATAAAGTTACGATAAGTATGACTTACACAACGAGAGAGGTATTCCTGAGTTCATCTTGTTCTTTCTGCTTGCACTTGCAGACTCGCAGAAGGAGAGGAAGGCAGCCATGGTTGCGGCGTCAGCGTCGGGCTTAGCCCCGCCCCACGGGATTCCACAAGGTACGGCCCCTATACAACAACAACAGCAACAGCAGCAGCAGCAAGGCCCTGGCATGCAGGACCCTATTAACGCTCTTCAGACACTGGCCCGGCAGGGTGGCGGACATAACCTGACCTTGGGGCACCAGCCCCAGCAAGGTATACTAACAAGCCCCTCCCTAATTCTCCCGGCCATCTCGCAGAGCCTCGTCACCAAGGTTCTTAGGGGTCAGTCTTGCAATCAGAACGCAGATCTTCCCTCTGTTTCTACTTTATTGCCTATATTTGTGTATCAAAGCAGGCCAACATAATGTGGATCTTTTAATATCAAGATTTTGGTGACTGTAAAATTGTTCGAGCATTTTCTGATGGTGGAGGATTATTGGCCCTTTGCAGATGAAGGGAAGCAACTCTTGTGAACAGTTGTGATTAGTAAGACATCTCTGCTGGCCCTCTGAGCTACGATTTCCTTCTCTTTGGAGACATCTAATATTTTAACTTTACTGTGAAGGGCAGTTGCTAGTGGAAAGATGGAATTAAATAGCAAAAATCTTTTCCGAGCCGAAATTGTTTAAGGGGTCGATATGCTTACTGCTCGCATTAGATGTAAAACTGACCCCTATTTGTGGCTTATAGTACACGGCTTTCATTATGTTATAACAATTTGTTTATATCACTGTTCAATTTACACAACACGTTCATTTTGCATGTTTCACAACTTTGGCTATATCACTAATCTTGAAGCTTTTTTTTCACAGAATAACTGCCTGTCTTTTCATATCTTGGTACTATATGTTACCTGAAATAGGAACCATTTTATTCCTTACTTAATAATTAAAGTGGAATCCCTGTCATAACAGTTTATATCTTGAGACCCTTCACCCTTTTCCTGTGGACTGAAAGACACAATCTACCAATGATCTTAGGCAGATGAAAATGTCAAAACTGCAGATCACTCTCAGAGTCAACAGTGAATATTTGCTCACACTTTTGAACTAATATTTTCTGGCTGTTAACTCTGTTGGGATTTGTTATACATGTACATATTTAGCCTTGTCAACTGGCAAAATGATTATTAACACTGATGATGTAGTAGAGAGATTTTAGTTGTTTTGTAGGGGGAGGCATAAAGTAAAAGAAACTCTCCTTGGTCGCCAAAAAATTAAACATCATTGCAATTTACCGTTGAAAGCTATATACGAAAGTCAAAAAAAAAACAACAAATTCTGAATGTGTAAAAACTGGGAGTTTTGGTCATTGACTTATATTTGGAGGTATTCTTTTCCTTTGAAACATTGAAATTGACAATCTTAGTACTTAGTGACAACCCCACAAAGAAGACTGTTCCTGTAGGTTTCAGAGTGATGTACTTGGTGTCAGCGACATGGTGTTTTAGTGAGTCAGCACTCTGAATTCATTGATGTGGAGATGGCCCTTCTATTAGGCAACATCATTAACAACACTAATCACCGTGCTTCCATATTCCCGAGCAAAAACGTGGTTGAGATAAACTTGTCACTGTCAACATTAGTATCACATGAGTTAGACCTACACTTACTAATGAATTTACCAGAATGCAGTTTTTGACAATGTGGTGTGAAAGCATAAACTCGTAGCACTATGCTGGTACCAGTATTCCAGATCCCATCCCACCCATCCGGTCAGCCACCACAAACTGCCAGAAATGTTTTCTTATTTTTATTATTCATGATTGTATACTTACATGTACATGTATCCCCCGGCGCTGATGTGTTCTCTTGGAGTGTACCTGTTAGCATGTAATGCAAAATTCCGAGTGTAGGAATGCGGCATTTCACATGTGTCTCGTGGGAGTGTGGCATGACACACGTAACGTACCTTCCTCAGGATATGCCCTGTGTAAAAATGTGGCATGTTATAACAGATGTCGTCTGTGGAAATATGGCATACTATACACGTTGTCATCTGTGGAAGTATGGCATGCTATATCAGATGCCATGTTTGGAAGTGTGCCCTGGCCTGCCTGATATCATCTGTGGAAGTGTGGCATGCTACACCTGATGTTTTCTGTGGAAGTGTACCATGTTTGCCACGTATCATCTGTGGAAGTGTGGCATGCTATACCAGATGTCATCTGTCAGAAGTGTGGTATGCTGTACCAGATGTCGTTTGTGGAAGTGTGACATGCTTCACCAGATGACATCTGTGGAAGTGAGGTAGGCTATACCAGATGTCATCTGTGGAAGTATGGTATGCTATACCAGATGTCACCTGTGGAAGTGTGACGTGTCATCTGTGGAAGTCTGGTATGCTTCACCAGATGTCATCTGGAGAAGTGAGGTATGCTATACCAGATGTCATCTGTGGAAGTCTGGTATGCTATACCAGATGTCACCTGTGGAAGTGTGACGTGCTATGACTGTGGAAGCGTGACATGCGTGGCCTGTCTTGCCAGATGACAGCTGTGAAATTGTGGCACTTACAGTATCAGATGCCATCTGTTGAACTGTGACCTGTCATGCCAGATCACAACTGTTGAAATGTGGCATGTCCTGCACACTAACCATTTTTTTCTAAAATTTTTGTATGTCCATTTATACAGAGTTAATTCAGTTGCTGTTTAAAACAGTGGTGCTAATGAAATATATGTACATGTGTAACGAAAGAACTTTTCTGTTTTGCTGAAGAGTGTGAAAGACTTAGATAGATTTGATGTTTCAGCCACGCTGGGTCTGGGACCAGGTCCCAGCCAGACTATCCTGTCCCAGCAACTTCAGCCCTTCCTCTCAGATGCCAGGCCCGGAGCCTTCCCACAGCGTGAGATTCCACATCAGCATCCCCACCATAATGCTTCTTATATAACCCAGGGGGATATGTTCACGAAACTTCCTACAAATTAATTTTTTTTTTTTGGTACTGTATATGTTGTGTTTGTAAAATGAAAGATTGTGTTCGGCCCAGTTGCTCTATGAAACCCTATAGTAAATGGAATTTTCAGGCAGAGAATCTGTGTGGAATTGGTACATATGTGAAGTTTCGTGAAAGAATGTCTCTTTGAATTCGGGGAGGCACCTGAGCTTGACTATAAGTGTGTTTGTCTGTCTTGTCTGGTGGCATGCTTGAAGCTCTGTTTGGTGTCTTGGTTCAGGATATGAGTTGGAAAATGTATTTTTTTTTTTCCAAAGAGCAGCATGGATAGATAAGTCCGTGGTGCAGATATATTAACCCTGACCTGACCCCCTCCTCGCCCAAGCCCTCAGGCCCATCCGCGCCCTAGCCCTCAGGCCTATCCCCGCCCTAGCCCTCAGCCCCGTCCCCCATCCCATCTCACTGTTCATAGCATGTCAAGCTTATAACATACCCCAGGCATGCCACTGTACTGTGTACCAAAGGTGGATGGTGTAAAAAGGGGTATATTACTGTTTTTCAGAATTTCTCTAAATATGATTCTCAGCTGGCCTGTTCTAAGTGCAGGCATAGCTTATGTCGTACTGTGGGCGGCGGCGTCAGCGTCGGCGTCGGCGTCCAGTAACAGCAAATGCATTGTTAAACAAAATATTAGGGGTGGTATCTTAAAAAGTACTGCATGTATTGAGTTCAGGGTGCGCACACATGTGCAGCACAATAACACGAGGGGGATGTTCCATCGTTGATTCTCTGTTTGCATATTAAATACCGTGAATGACCAGATTCCTCACTTGGTGTACCGTGTATTAGAATCTGTGTTAAACACAATGTTAGTGGTGGTATCTTAAAAAATATTGCATGTATTGAATTCAGGGTTTGCACACTTGTAGAGCTCTATAACATGAGTGGGATATTCCTTCTGTGTGTGTATATTAGACTTAGTGTACTGCACATTAGAACCTATCCCCTACAGGCCAGCTCTTTGGTAGCCTTGCTACCACATCTAAGTTAAACTAAAAAATTGTGTTGTGAGTGGCAGTGGGGTAGAGGTTTACATGTATGATATTTCACTGGTAATTGATGATAATTGTCTTTACTTTAGAACCTTAATACAGACTTTTCAGATTCATGTACAAATGTACTTTCAGGTTTCCTCTGCCATGTCTGCTCATAAACCCAACTGCCGTTGTGATAACTGAAAAATTTCTAAGTATGGTGTCAAGAAGTTATCAAATGTGTAAACTTGTGCCATCTGGTAACTGACTAACAGGCATGTTACCTCTCACCAGGCATGGCACAGTGTTTCAGGCCTGATGATGACTGTCATGAAAATGCAACCATGCTACTGGCTGTTAAGCATTGTACTGACCATAAACCATCAGGTTCCAGCAGTTGAGCTTGGTATGGACTGACAGGCACAGTACTGGTACTGGCTGTCAAGCATGGTACTGACCATAAACCTTCAGGTTCCAGCAGTTGAGCTTGGTATGGACTGACAGGCACAGTACTGGTACTGGCTGTCAAGCATGGTACTGACCATAAACCTTCAGGTTCCAGCAGTTGAGCTTGGTATGGACTGACAGGCACAGTACTGGTACTGGCTGGAAAGCTTGGTAGTGTCCGACATAGCATGGTGTTGACTTGCAAGCATGGTACAAACTGAAACTGGCAGGCAGATATTCTGTTCAAGCTGCAAGGAACAAGCTTTTGCCAGCTGACGTACAGGGTACATGTAAACAGTCCAAGAAACCTGCTACAAAGCTCACTGGGTAATACGTATTTAAACAATTTTAGCCATGACTGTTGTAACCTACACAGAAACTAGTAAAGTTCATAAAAGCACTGAGTGGTCTGTCAAAGTATAGACAGAACCTTGGAAATGGATTGAGTCAGATCAATCCGTCAATAATTCTGCCCTGATGTGTCATTTAACACATAAGATCTGAAGAAAGAAGTCAGCAAGGAGACTTGCCGTTCATCCAGTGAATTTCTTGCTTTTATATTTTGGGCCTTTTGTCTTTATGAATTAAAATAAGAAAGTGTTCGGCATTATATAAAAGTTTGGACAGTCTAGAAGGGCCTACCGTCATCAAATTGCTTAATGGCATATGTCAATCTTGTTAAAATAAGATCCTCAGTTCTAGCTGTGCAACTGGGATCTGACTCGGCGCCATTGTTTATGGTGTCCTGAGGAATTCAGGAAGCCCTTTGAGAATATGTAATGTTTAGCCAATCAGCACGCTCGTATTGTATCTGCTTAGTGAGTGCATGTGGATTGCATTGTTATAAACCTCAGCAAAAGCGCTCTTTTAATTTCGTGTATATGCTGGCATTCAGCGCAATTAACACCAGCTGGTCTTGTCGCCATGTTTACGCTGAGATCGGAAATATCTGGTCTGTCACAGCTATTGTCGGCCATGCCCGGAGTTTCTACCTTAAATCGAGAAGCAGTCCAAGGATTGGTTAATTGAATGAACGCCTAGAAAACATTTAACATTGGCAGTGAGTCAGATCATGTTAGCACAGCAGCCACACGATCTGATTTTAATGAGATTGGGCACGTGTGAGTCTTCATTCAAATCTACTATAAGACATTTATGCACAGTGACTATTGGATCGGGCTTTAAACATTGGGGAATGGGTGCACCCTTTTTTTGTTCTGTTCAGCATGCAGTGGTTTGGGGGTTACAAGGGTGGAGCATGCCATACCCCAAATCCTGGAGCTTGTAGTGTACGCAGGGAGAGCCGTGCACCTCCTCATGTTGTTTTGACTAGCAGCGCTTACGATTATACGGAAACACTGGTGTGACCAGACCATTACATAACAGTAACGGCAAATAATGTCGCATGATTGGCTATGCTGGCTTGGTGACACTGTTGTTTCTGCATGATCGCAAGCATTCTTGGTTGTCAGCACATATGTTTTAAGGAAACAGTGTATGGTCAACACATCAAATATATTGTTAAATTTATTTCATACTTTTCTTTTTTCTTTTTCACAAACAAATGCATTGTTGCTAACATGCCAGAATTGCAGTGAGTTTGGTCTTTTGTGGATTGAAATATTCTTTAGCAACTTCAGTTAAGTTTACTTAAATTAGGTACATTCATTACTACAGACGTGATGAATAATATATCGGTGTACTTGATGATCCCAGGTGAAGAATCAGACAGAGCAGGATGTGCCTGGTATGTTATCGCATACATCATATCCTGTTTTGTATGCTCTAAATATTTGCTTGATCAAGTTACACATGAGCTTCATACAGGTTTGATGCATTTGAAGTATTAATTTTTATTATATCGCTTCAGGGTTCTTATTTTTTTGGTTTTTTCAAGTATTACGGAGTGTGTGTTTTCTAATTCAGGAGGTCCCGGCATGCCCAGCGCCCAACAGATACAGATGCATCAGAAATTGATGCAGCAGAGAGCTTTGCATGAACAGCAGCTGTTGTTGCAACGGAGAGCTCTGCAGCAGCAACAACAACAACCACAACCACCAGCACAACAACAACAACAGGGCCCACAAGTTCCCACTCTACAGGTAAGGCTAACGAAACTTGATTGCATGTTTCTCATCATGAGAATGAAGAGGATGCGAGTTGGGTCTCAGTTTTCATTATTCATTATGTACTATTACAAGTATTTATAGACAAGGTTTATTTTTACTAGAAATATGGGCAACTGCAGATGAAATTATCCCATTTATGTACTAAAGGACTTTAAACATAGTGTTAGAGTTACCCGCCTTTATACATTCTAACAAGTTCTAGACCTCGGCCAGATGAAGCTTCCTTCTATGTAAGAGCACAAAGTTGCATGGGTCAAAAAAGAGCAAAGTTCAACAACGTATTCTGTAAATGAAGATGTTGGTTGCAAAAAAATATGGGTAACTAATGAAAATAAATCAGAGATAATGAATAAGTGGTCGGGGTATTAAAAATACATGCGGGCGATGACATGACACTAACAACAAAGTTTCAATGGCCTAATGCATGTCTTCTCCCATGGACTGTTTGACATTTATTTATTCAGGTGAACACATTGCTTGTGGATGGCATACTACCTTAAGTTCTCAAGTTTTTAGTACATGAAAGAGCAACTTTCAGTGCAATTTATGCACGTTTTTAATAAAAAACATCTTGAGGAAACATCTTGCATACATGGCAAGAATTACAATGTGTATATCAAGCCTGGGAATAATTTGTTGCAGGACATTGTTACACTTTGCAAATTTTTGCAGGTATTAAACTGCATTAAAGGGGGTTAACTCATGAGGGGGTTAACTCGGTATTTCAGTGTAATATCCCATGTGCCTCTCTCTGTAAGTTCTAGCCCAGCTCATGCTGGCTTCCTCTCTGGCCGTCCATGGGAAGGCCTGCCAGCAACCTGCGGATGTTTGTGGCTTTACCCCAGGCTCTGCCCGGTTTCTGCCCACCATGATGCTGCCAACCATTGCATAATTGACATATTCTAGAGTACAGCGTAAAACACCAATCAAATAAATGCATAAATCAAACATCCATCTTTCAAGTTATATATTTCTGGTGTTTGGCTGAAAGAGTTCCTCATTTGCAATGGACAGGGCTCTGTGTGATTAATAAATGTGTCTTTCAACAACTGGTGAATGGTGGTGGGTTTCCCCCAGCCTCTATCCGTCAGCAACCTGTGCATGGTCATGGGTTTCCCCTGGGCTCAGCCTTGTTTCCTCCAGTGATAATACTGGTCACGATCGTATTATTGAAATAAGTTTGAGTATGGCATATAACAAAAATCAAATAAATAAATATGTGTTCAGAAAATATCCTTTTGAAATCTGAGGAGGTCGTCTGACATGAAAGTAGTCCAGAAAAATGGCTCTGTGCATACCTGTTAAATCTTTCGTTCTTTCATTAAAAATTACAGTCTCACCGTCAGTATATTAAATCTCTCAAATCTTTTTTCGCAAAAATATTTCATGACATCATTATATTATTTTCTCATCTCGAATAATGATGAAATACATGTAAACTTCCCAGCAAAAGCTGCTAAAACACAGTGAAGAAAAATACACAAAACCATTTTCTCTTCAGGGCTTTGCCGCCCTAGAGTGAGTGCTTGGGGTTTAATGTCGTACTTAACAATGTTTCAGTCATATAACGACAAGGAGTACTCCTGGTGAGTGGATATAGTGTATCTTCTTGTGGCAGGGCGAGTCCATGCCGCCAAAGTGGTGCCGCCACTGAAACATCATTTCGAAGACAACAGGCATGACACCTCACCCAGTCACTTCATACATGTACTGACACTGAGCTGAGCAGTCTTGTTTCCTTGCTCCAACCTCTCAATGCTGAGCGCCAGTCGAGGCAGTAACAAGTACCATTTTTAAAGTCTTTGGTGTGACGTGACCTGGGCTTGAAACTGGATCTCCTGACCTCGAGGCGGATGCTCTAACCGGTAGATCATTATGCAGTCTGCCTCCACAGAGCCCGCCACCAGGATTTCAACTGTGGACTCGACTGGGACCTGCAAGTCCTGAACCCCAGCTTTTTGGGTTTCTTACTTCTGGTCCTGTGTGAATTGACGGCTCTTCTCTAAGTTTCTTTTGTTCTGTCTTCACTGATATGGCCATTGCTTTGGTAACTTGGTGAAGAACTGTAGATATGTGTGCAGGTATTTTGATGTACTTTTTTTTTTTAACTCAACAACATCAGTGAATCTGACATCTTTAACCTTTGCCCCCTCAGCGTCAAGATGCCTTTATTGTCACCTCGCCCCAGCAACCCGCCACCCACATTCCCCCTGTCCAGAGTCAGGGTGTGGCACAGCCACCAGGACAGGTAAGACACACACACCGCTAAGTTTTGTACAGCAACAGTTAATGACCTAATATTTCCATCATGACTGTTGAATATTTTGTTTGTTTTTCTTTTTGTTTTTGTTTTTTGTTTTTTGGGGTTTTTTTTGGACGTTTTGATTTTATAATAATTGGTTACTTTGGGGGACAGTAGAATACTATTTATAGTATAAATAATAGCATAAATAAATGTAGCATTTTCAGCATGAAAAGTAATATTTTGTGGCATTAATTGGCCTCCAAAATTATACCTTAGCCAGCAAAATTTCCGGACATTTGTCATATTTATATTTTGTGTTTCAGCAGATGCAGTTTGCTGCACCAGGCCCTTATCCTTCCCCACAGCAGATGCACTATGTGCAGGTAAGTCCAGCTTTAACTGACCTGCCTTTGGAAACTTCTTGATTTGAAATAAGATAAGAGAAATTAGAAATAAGTTTGATGTGCAAACTTTGTGAAATGGAGTCCATCTACTTTTCATTGATTCATATACCAGAACAGAATCGTCTCATCAGTGATATAACAGGTTAAATTACATGCTGGCTTTAATTATTTATTTGTTGTCAAAAACTTGTTGTGAAAGGAAATCTATAACTGTATAACTTTGTATGACTTCAGACACCAAGCAGATGAATAAATACGTAATGATTCTCCTCTTGCCTCTTACTGCTCATGGGAGCCATCTGAGGACAAGCAGTTGACAACTTTGAAATCTCCATTAATGCAGTCTGCGTTTAGTTTTTGTTGATGTCCATTTGTCTTCAGCCAAAGTAGCATACATATCTGTACATCACTCTGGGGAAAGTTTGTCAGTAATTTGCCATATGTGTTGTGGTTTTCTCCATCTATAAAAAGTGAAGGCACTTATGTATGTGAAAAAATTATTGGGTACAGCATTACACATTAAATAGATAATTAAATTTACAAAATGCTGATTCATGCATAGACTTCTGGTGTTTGTTATTGTTTCTGTGCAGAGCCCAGCATCCCAGTCTGCTGCTTCCCAGCCTACGTCCATTCCCCAGCAGATGACCCCGTCTCCTGCTCAACAAGGGTAAGGCACTCATCACTGGTCATCCCACATAGACACACAAAAAGATAGAAAATTCACCTTACTGTGAATCATCAAATAATACCAGGGAATGAAGAGGTTCACAGATGAGAAAGAAAATGAAAGTACATTGGCAAAGATGTGCAAAACAGTAAAACTTAACATTTTTTAAAAATCAATGAAAGCACAGTGGGATACCTCTTCCCACGCAATGGTGATTTGGTTCCAAGCAGACTTAAGTATCGTTCTCTGGCAGTGCATGAGAAATATGGTATCATTTTGCCCACAAAAGTCATTGTGAATGCAGCATGGAACAATAAACTACACAATTTTGACTAGAATTACCTGTGACAGGAAAGATTCTCAGTGGGAACTTGTCAAACGCCTGGCAATATGACCTTGACATCATTTTATTGATGTCAAATGTTCTTTTCTTGGATAATCACAATGATGTCATTTCGACAGCGCAGCGTTGCCATAGAAATGGATACATTGCAACATTGTAGAGGTTGCGCTACAATTAATATTTGATGTAACAATGGCTGGAGGTCCTCCTTCACACTAACTCCTACATCACGGGATTGAAAAATAATCCCATTGAGTTCTTACCAGGCAGCAGTCTCCTTGAACTGTGTATGAAACTTGACAAATAAAAGAGGATAAAAAAAGTTACAGTGTATTTTGCTGTCTTATTTCAGACCCTCCAGTCATTCAATACACTCACCAGCCCACATGATGCCCAGTCCTTCACCACAACCAGCCATAGTTCCCTCCCCTGGCACCAAGACGCTGGGAGTAGCCTCCCCTGGAACCAATCTCAACACACCAGGTATTATTTTGTGGAAGTTACTGACTAGCCATTATTTCCTAATGTACTCACATGTTATTATGACATATTTTACGTAGATAAAATCTGATAACATAGATGTCTTTGAACACTTACATGTAGAGATCTGAAGTGTGCCAGAAAAAGTTTTGTGAAATGATCCAAATGTAATGTTCTAATTTGTTGGGGGCAACCTGGCTACAAGCAACCTGCAACGTGCTACCTTTATGAAAAAAAAAATAAATAAATAAGTATATAAATAATTGCATTTAGTTGGCATCTTTAGCTCGTCTTTAACTTTTGGACTTTTCGACATACTATTCTGTGTCGTATGCAGATAGATGGCTACAGTCCTTTTCCAGTGTAGCCTTTCAGTCAGTAAGATATTGAAAGCTCAGTCTTTTGGCATATGAAAGTATGCGATTTAAAGCATGTTTTTAGTTTGAGTTTGAATACAAAACTACTAAGCCTTTGGGTTGGCCAGTTGCAGAAAAACGTTTGATTTCATCATTCTACTCAAAATAAAGATCCTTGATTATTATAGAATTAACACCTTGCACACCTGTGAAAAGATTGAAGAATTACAATGAATGGACAGAAAACTACATGAACATTCAGACTAAATGCATGTACAAGATGAAAAGTGCTCGCATATTTGGGAAAACATTGACACGGTTTCTTATGTTCGAATACAGTTTTATATTACAGGTATTTCCTACCTTGAAATTCTTTGCATTTGAAACTCATGGATTTTTGACTGGGATGGGGTTAGGGAGAAAACTCAAAACTTGAGTGACGGTAACATTTTTTTTGTTTTTGTTTTGTGTTTTTTTTTTTTTCGCTTCCAGGCAACCCAGGGTCCGTGGGTCCTGTTGCTAGCCCCGCCTCCCGGGCCCCTGGGGAGGACCAAGCCTACCTGGACAAACTGAAACAACTGTCCAAATACATCGAGCCCCTCCGAAGGATGATCAACAAGATTGACAAGGATGAGGGTAAGGGATATAACTCTTGTCAACAAGGTACATTGCTTTTCTTTTTGCATATTTTTCATCCCTTGGCAACATCGTTAAATTTTTAGCCTTTATCGAACAAAGTAAATTTTGATGTATTTAAGTCGGGATTTTAGGTGTGAAAGACAATCAGTCTAATGAATAAATAAATACATTTTAACTCTCTTATATCCAGCTGTAGTTTTGATTTTTTTTTTTTTTTTTTTTTACTCGTTTTTTTTTTTGTTGTTGTTGCTTGCCATTATACTAAAGAATTTTTCACTTACATGATGGCAGTCAGTTTTACGGGTGGAGGAAAGCTAAGTGCCCAGTGTAAACCATTGACTGTTGACAAGTAACCGATCAACATTCCCGCTTTTGAAAGTGGTCGTCAACGAACATTAGACGGCACAAACGACCACACAGGCGTCGTCAGCATGTCATCATCACCGGAGCCCCTCAAGCACTGAGAGTGGGCAGTAGAGTACGTGTAAAAAACACATTATGAATCTGCCTTCTTCTTGTTCAGATCGCAAGAAGGATCAGCTCAGCAAAATGAAGAACCTCCTGGGCATACTCTCCGACTCTTCACGAAGGTGGGTGCATTTTCTAGCAGCTGTTTCGATCATGTTAGATTCCTCTCTCTAGACTATCACAGCGCATGCAAGTGTTACTGCTTTCCCGTTGCCACTGGAATGTGTTTCTCTGCGTTCATCCCTATGTTATCCCCTTCTGTTTGCAAGTCTTAATCTCTGTGGCTTTTCCGATATGAGTAACCCCTGTTATCTCTGTTTCAGATCTTACCACTTTAGCTTGCATATGTTACTCCATCTCCAATTCAGAAGCTTGCTCTTCTTTTCAAAATCACTGTAGCCATTAATTCCGATACTTGTTGATAACTGTTAGTACTCTCTAAATACTCTTATAAGTGAAATATTCCTGAGTACGGCGTAAAACACCAATGAAACAAATAAATAAATAAATAAACTTACCTAAAGTTTCTGACATGACCATGTTTGTACATTTTGCCTTGTTGTGAGAGTTCTACAGATCTTAGAAAGGTTTTGTCGTTTGTTTGGAAGGGTAGATAATATCCTATTGGGAAATGCAAGTTTCAGCACCAAAAGTAATATTCTTTTATACTTTGGATTTCCCTACTGCATACAACGTTGAATGTTAACGAATGTTAATGTTTACACACGCCTACGGTGTCCGAATTGTAACAATTCAACTTTTCCACATTTATTGTGCTGAAATGAACAACAATAACTGGATAAAGAATCATTGTTTTTTAATGACAGTCATTACCCACTATAAAGGCACTTTCTTGGTCCAAATTTTAGGTCATTTATAGTATATTTCAGTAAAAATAAACAGGCATGTGTTTGTGATTACCCAGGTTGCCGATGACAACTCTGCTGAAGTGTGAACAAGTACTGGAGAAGCTGGATCTGAATCTAAAGGGGGTGAGTGATGGCAAATTACATAATGTCGTGCCACTTCAGGTAGCAGAGCAGTAATTCTGTAACCTCCCTCTGCGAAAAACGTTGAGTGTTAAGAAGTTCGGAAATTCAAATTCTGATTTGGATAAGACTTTGAGATTCGTTCTGTAGCCCTCGCATCAAGTTTGAAAACCGTGTAAAACTTCTGCACATTTGACATTAGATTTATTGAATTCCCCCCATATTGCTGGTCCCCGTGGCATAAGTAAAACATCCCTGAGTACAGCCATGAAACCAAATCAAACAAATATTAATAACCAAATATTGAATTCCCTGACTTGGTGTGTTTGTTTTTAGACTGGCTCCAGCGTGACCCACACCCAGATGTTGACGAAGTCCAGTGAGCAGCACATGTGCCAGCCATTGCTGGATGCTGTGGCGGCCCTCATACAGTCCCCCATGCTCAACCACACCCTGCACCGCACCTTCGGGCCCGCCATGACCTCCCTTAACGGACCGCCTATCAAGTGAGATCTGTCTCCAAAAAATGCTTTTCTTCTCTTTTGTCTGTGGTTTAAAGTTTTGGGATGCGGTCACTGAGTTTAAGTTCAGCTCTGGCTCACTTCTTCTCCTGTCGCTTGTGGACAGGCCTGCCCACTACCTTGCAGATGGTCGTGGATTTCCCCCTGGGCTCTACCATGTTTCCTCTCACCTTATTGCTGGCTGGTGTCGTATTGGTGAAATATTCCTGTTTACCATGTAAAATACCAATCAAATCAAGTAATTAATTACCTTAAAATGTTGGGTTTATTGACCATGCAGAAGAGAAGTTTACTTCCCATTATTTTGACCCTGAAATGAGAAAGGCCTTAGTACAACGTTGGAGGATAAGAAGCTGGTGACATAAAAACATTTAATTCATGTTCAACTAGGAAGCTTCAGTTTTTGTTGTTTGGGAGGGGGGGGGGGTTATTATTATTTATTTACATCTCCAGTTTTGTCTCGGGATCACGATAGTCAAGAGGGCATATCTGACTGATCCCTGTGGATGAGATTTGGACGCGGTGTCACATACATGTGTGGTCGTCCAAGGCGGCGGCCTGCTCTGGCCTAAGGAGATAATAGCATATCGCAAACAAATCACCCTGGTTTAGTAATGTACAGTTCTCTAGGTTTGGTCCTTAGTGTTCCAATGTCATTGATGTCAAAGCCATACTGGAACTTTTATTGAAAAGCAGACCTGATATTCTTAATCTTGTTGGATGAGCGCCTTTGTTTCGCTTTGTGTGTGTGTTTATGTAGTCTGTGTGAACACATGGCAATGCCTTATATAGTCATGACAATTTCCCAACTCTGAGACCGAAAGTTGTTGACCAAAGTACAACCAAAAACAAATAGTTCTAAATATGATGTCCAGACTTAACCTTTCTGGTGTCCAGTTTTGCTGCATGTTCTTTAGGGAGGAGATGTGAAGTAACAATTCCGTAAAATGAATTTAACATTTAAAAATGTCATTTTTTCCTCTCCGCATGCAGGAATATTTTGTTGTTTTTATGAGGGTCATTTTTGCTACAATGCCAGACCTGGCAGTTTGTGACAGGTAAATAATTCAGAAGACAAATCTTTACCAATATATATGTAAATAAAAAAAAAATTAAGTGACTTAGCGTCATTTTGCTAGTTTTCACAGTGTTAGTGGTGTGATCGCTTTCGTTTTGTTTTTGTGCTGCTTTCGATCTTCACGGGCCCCATGCTTGCTTGATGCTCGGCCACCATCTTGTAAAATCTTACATCATCAAAGGCCGTATGTGTACCATACTCAATAAATATTGTTTCACTTACTGAGTATTGAAGATCAATAGCAGTTAAACAGTAGTGGATTTGGATCAATACTGATTGCGGTTCTGCTGATTACCCAGACCTGAGCTAAGGTCGGCAGACTGGAGATTGCAGTTCTGCTGAATACCCAGACCCGAGCTAAGATCAACAGACTGAAGATTGCGGTTTTGCTGAATACCCAGACCCGAGCTAAGATCAGCAGACTGAAGATTGCAGCTCTACTGAATACACAGACCAGAGCTAAGATCGGCAGACTGAAGATTAAACCAAACGGCGTTTAGGCCAGTCATGCCCACTACCGAGTGCCAGTGGTTATGTCAAGTGACTTAGATCATTTTTCAAAGAATCGAAACGAAGATGTCATATTCTAGAATTGTACAGATTCATACCCAAGTGTACCTTCCATAAACAAATACAGATTTTAAAGTAAATTTAGGAAATCACAAGCTGGTTTGTAATAAAAAATGGACACTGTATAATGTATCAAATTTGTTTGTTGAAGTAATTCGTATACATTATGTAGGGCATGCCAAGGGAAAATTTATAAAGCTCACCATATCTTATTACATCATTTTGATGAGGTTTATTTTTGTCATCTGAGGTGGAATGAGGTTGACAGTGGTCGACCACATGCAGCAAGAATCTATAATTGCTCTGTGTAAAGGCTACCATGAATGCCTCACCTGAAGCATAATTTGTATAAAAAATAGAGAAACTAAATGTTGGCTGGATATCAATAAAATCCCCCCCCCTCCCCCATCCCTTCTGACCCCCTTTCAAAGGGTGAACATTCATACATGTATGCTGCTTAA
Source organism: Acanthopleura granulata (assembly GCA_016165875.1). Taxonomy (NCBI): domain Eukaryota; kingdom Metazoa; phylum Mollusca; class Polyplacophora; order Chitonida; family Chitonidae; genus Acanthopleura; species Acanthopleura granulata. The sequence continues at coordinate 159,168 of JABBOT010000076.1, read as the reverse complement.
AATGTGAAAGAGTTAGACCATGTTAATTACGATATATCAGTTAATTACATACAAACTTTATCTTATTGGGAAAAAAAAAGTTTGTCATTACTTTTATGGAACCAATTTTGTGTTTCTTGTTTGTCATGTTGGTTCACATGAAAGTGAAACACAGAAGTGACGAATTGTCGTTTGGGCCAGTACGAGAGAAATCCCCAGCCTGCAGGCAACAGTTTGAATGTTTATCGCAAATTAGTGTTTGCTTTCCTCATAAAGCGATTCTCAAACCTCTTAGGTTGCGCAACGAACAGTTGTATGAATAACGTGTAAAATTATGATGGATTTACTTTAGTGTCTTGATCATAAACAAAGGCCAAGCAACAGAATTATCTACATGCAAGAAACTTGAGCATTCAACATAGCATATATTTCAGTGCATAAAGGCTCTGGCGTGTATTTTTGTTGTTTCTTTTATACAGGAAATTTGGTGTTTAAAATGAAGACAGATTTAACTTAAAAGTCCTGAAAGTGAGAAATTCATGAAACATTTCGTCTGTTTGTTTGTTTTTTTCATCTCAATGTGCGTTGAAAAAACCAAAGTCATATTTGGATGGACCTTTTCAAGGATGATGCTGAGAAGTGATATAAAACCTGTTTCGTAAGTGCCTTCCACTGAAATTTAAACGTGACAGTGCTGGCTTGATTTTTAAGGGTGCCCAGTCCGTTACCCAGAAAGAGGAAGAGGGAAAGCGATTCTCCCGAGAATGACATCCCGGACATCCTGCAGGGGGAGGTGGCCAGACTGGACCGACGCTTTCTTGTCAACCTGAACCATGCCAGCAGCTCTGCCTCCAAAACTATACACCTCACGTGTCATCTGCGTAAGTCGTCCATGCACCTGACAAGTGATTGGCTGTCTACAGCCTTTAATCCATATGCCTGTCTTTGCCTGCGTAAATTCCACCTCGACCCCATTGCACTCGGGGCCTCAGTGGCAATAATAAGCTGTTGACAGCAATTGTGAAGGCAATTTTCAGTGGTCGCACCTGAATTTTGTTGGAGATGCCATTCACCCATTACGACATGCTTATTGTGTTTACTTAGTGGGTGAAAAACATGCGAGTCAATCCAGAAAAATTTGTCAGTTCCATGCAAAGGGTTGGTGGTTTTACGTTGAGGCTTTCTGGGATCCTTTTGAATCAAAGTGGTGAAAAATTTGTTTATTTAGTTGTAGGCTTTGTCTTTTCTTTTATCTTATCATTGAACCGTTAATTCGAATATCACCTTAAATGCGCTGCTGCAAACATGACAGTTCTTTTCCTTTGCCTATGTCCTTACAGAAGACAAGAACCTGCCAACTGTCCCTCCGATACAAGTGCTGGTGCCTGATGGGTACCCCTCCACCAGCCCCTCGTGTGACATGGATACCCTGGACTACGGTATGTTACAGCCTCATTGTACACCAAGTCTGAAATGTCAGAATAAATAAACATGTTAGAGGTTATCTGTAACGAGCCACTTCTGACTTCTACAGAAACCTTGCTAGAGCTACGGGATGTTACCAGTGCAGATAGAAGATTGCAGGATGACTGCCCAACTACCTTGAGAATCATGTTACAAAGTTTGGCGAGTCACTGCGCAGTAATATTGCGCGAAAATGGACATACATTAACCGAAAGTGGACATAGGATGTTCCAAGTAATTGGTGGAAGGGTTGGATGCTGCAACAAACTCACTGTGAGAAGAAAGGATGAATGATTGCTACTCAGGCAGAAATTTGGAGCAGTCTGATGTATTTGGATGTATAGAAGATTGCAGGAAGTGATAGGATTGCCTATCACTTACCCTGAACCCTAAATCCTCAATAAATTCCATGACAGACATTTATAAATTCCGTAAAGCTGACGTCTATCCTTGCAAGAACAATACAGTTTAGTCATCAAAATCTTAAAAATACTTTGTAAAACTGGATCTAAAGTTGTACTTTAGTTTTGAAGTTTGTTGAAGGTTTAGGGTAACTCTGTGTTTCTGATATAAGTGTACTCCCCAGATAGGAACTGATTTTGAAAGATGTAAAATCATTCATCTTGCTGGCGTCTTTCTTTATAAGGCTACAAATACCCGGTGCAATTCTTGTGGTTTGATGAATAGATAGATAAACATAAAAAATAAATAATAATCAAAAGTTGCAACTGTTGTCCTGGAGAATTTAGTCTAGACTGGTCTTTGTGCAGTTTGTTGCCTTGGATCACAAAATCCCCAAACTGAGATTCTTGCAAGATTTCTGCGCATGTCAGGTGTTATTTAACTATACAGATAGCTCAAGCGGTGGGATAACAAAACAGGAACTGTGAGTTTCAGAGAAGTGATGATCAGCGAGTGAGAAGGACAAGTTGAATATCACTTGTAGAGAGCTCACAACTCCTGTGATGTCATCCCATGGCATGCGGTATATGTTTCATTATACCAATAAAAAGTGGAAGAAAAATGAAAAAAATGATCTGCTCTGCTGAAGACCTAAATTGCTTGACATGTACTCCTGCCGTGGCTTCCTGAGAAAGCCATCGTCTGACTGTTTACATTATAAACAAGTGGGAGTTAGAGAGTGGACCAAGGGAGAAAACCTTGTAGTATAAACACGAGATTGCCCGCTGTTAGCACGTGATCATTGTATATTGCCTCATGACAGTTGTACATCATGTTTTGTGGAATATCATGTGACAGTCACTGACAGTGTTGACCTGTGGAAACCAAGAATGACCATGTGAGGTAAAATAACTTACATTCTGTAATGAACCTGTATGAGATTTCAAAACTGCATAAGAAAAGCATGAACAGCAGCCCACTTTTCAAATTTTGTACAACTTTAAAGGTATTAAGAGTAATAAAATTATTATCATGACTCAGGCTTTTTGACCATCGGTTTCTGATATGGATGGGTTTGCCGGCAACCTGCAGATGGCCAAGGGTTTTCCCCAGGCAGTGTCCGATATCCTCTCACCATAATGCTGGCTGGCATCATATAAGTGAAATATTCTTGAGTACGGTATAAAACATCAATGAAATAAGTAACTAAATCTTGTATTCATGGATTCCGACCTCTTTGTGCAATAAACTGTATCCATTCAATAAACTTTAAACATCACTGACCTGCTGGTTGTCTTGTTTCCAGATTCCACACCTTTCCTACAGGCCATACAGAAGCTGTTAGCAGCCCGCTTGTTGAGAATGCCTGATAGATTTTCTGTCACAGCTTTGTTGAACACATGGGTAAGTCTGCAGACTTTCAGTGACCGCCTGGATGACCTGGTGGTTAGAGCGTCTGCCTCTAGGGTGGGAGATCCTTGATCAATCCAGGATCAGGTCATACCAAGAACTAAAACAGTAGTATTTGTTGCTGCCTCGCTTGGTGCTGTGAGGTTAGAACAAGGAAAGAAGACTGGTGGGCCCAGTGTCAGTATAATGTGAGTGGCTGGAGTGTCATGCCGGGTGTCCTCAGTATGATGTTCCAGCGATGGCAGCACTTTGGTGACATGGGCTCGCCCTGTCTCAAGAAGACACAGTAAATATACATTCTTCTTATGACTCCTCATCGTCATATGATTGAAAAATTGTTGAATACATTGTTAAACCCAAGCACACATACATACATACATACATACATTCAGAGAGTGGACTGTTTTAGTTTTAAACACAACTTTACTTAGTGTGAGTCTAAATCCAAAAAGAAAAGAAAAAGAAATCCCATGTTTTAATTACGATGACCAAAACTTCATAAGATGAATATAGAGAATTGCCAGAAGGAATGTACTGTTTCAGACAGTGTTTGAGCTTGTAATACTTTGAAAGTGAGGGATACAATGATCATATTCTCCATTATACATTAGTTGACAGTGTTGATTTCTCTGATGTTTGAGCAAATTGTTTTGGTCCTTTCTGTGGTCTAATTATTTCACTGGGCCAATAATGTGCTTATTCAGTTGTGATGGACAATTGGCCTATACCTTTAGATTTACGTTATAAATTATGTTTATATTCAAGTGGTTTAATAGCAGTTTTCCTTACATGTCAACTTACATTTGTTTTCATTTCTGGTTTTTGAAAATGTTTGTTTTTGATTGGTTTTGTATGTTACCATTTTCACATCCAAAACCATACTGTTGGAAACCTGCAAATAGGTGCCTGACATTTTTGAAAACATCCATTTAGATGAAGCCCTTTGACTATGTTTTCCATGTTATAGACTGCTGGACAAAGTTCATTTAGGTCATAGGGGTGTTTTCAAAAATGTCAGGCACCTATTTGCAGGCTTGCTGTTTCTGTGTTTCTAGCATCTTCTTGCATTTTCCAATCTTTGACTTCCCAGTAAACATAAACCCATAATCATTTATGCAGTCAATCATTCCCTTTTCTGTTCTGTTTGTTTCCAGGAGATGACAGTGAGACATGCCTGTTCTCCAATGACCACTGTATAGTGGTGGACTCTTGACCAGTGGCCACTGGTCGGCTTTCACTGCATTCATTGTGACGATTTTGTCCAGCGACCAGTGCTTCAGGCTGTGGACGTCCAGTCTGTGGTCAAGCAGTTATTCTCTGGTCATTTTGTCATACCTCTGTATGGAAACAGTATCCTGTGGACAGGAATGGTGTGTGCTGGCTGTAGAATGGTTGGACACTGGATTAAGTATATCCATGTAGGATTGGACACTGGATACTGCATCCTTCATCCATGTACGTGTATGGTTGGGCAAGGTATATGTTATACCCATTTGTGGCTGACAGCTGCATCCCTGTGTGGTTTCATACAGTCATCAATGTGCAGATACATGTATCTGAGTGCATGTAACATGGACGCATCACTACATGGTTTGAAAAATTATATAATCTTGCTATCATTGGCATGGAATCTCAGTATTCTGGGGATGGGATCTGAGTGATAGGAGGATAAAAGTGAGTTGAGGATGGGATCAGAGTGACACTGGAATAACAGTGAGTTGAGGATGGGGTCAGATTTACACTAGAATAACAGTGAGTTGGGGATGGGATCAGAGTGACACTAGAATAACAGTGAGTTGAGGATGGGATCAGAGTGACACTAGAATAACAGTGAGTTGAGGATGGGGTCAGATTTACACTAGAATAACAGTGAGTTGGGGATGGGATCAGAGTGACACTAGAATAACAGTGAGTTGTGGATGGGATCAGAGTGACACTAGAATAACAGTGAGTTGAGGATGGGGTCAGAGTGACACTAGAATAACTGTGAGTTGAGGATTGGATCAGAGTGACACTAGAATAACAGTGGGCTTAGGATGGGATGAGGGTTACAGTAGGGTCATGGATGGGTTAACTGTCTGATTATAGTGTGATTATTTTGGAATGAGACCTTGAGAATCATGTCACAAAGTTTGGCGAGTCACTGCGCAGTAATATTGCGCGAAAATGGACATACATTAACCGAAAGTGGACATAGGATGTTCCAAGTAATTGGTGGAAGGGTTGGATGCTGCAACAAACTCACTGTGAGAAGAAAGGATGAATGATTGCTACTCAGGCAGAAATTTGGAGCAGTCTGATGTATTTGGATGTAAATTATTAAGTGTGAAATGTGGAAGGACAATGATATGTGGAACGGTGGAATAATTTTTTGTAAGGAGTGAAAAGGCTGTCCTGGGTATGGATTAATGTTTCACTGGAAGTGAACAAGGAAATTATAGGATGTTAACACCAGAAGAAACTGGAAGATCAAGGCAGTGCAGTTAAGAGCTTCAGTGAAACTCTGCAATAATGAAAGAATTCACACAAAAAGGTTCCATTTATACTAGTTTAACTGACAGACATACATGCATATGCAGGGAGTATGTATCATTCCTAAACATAGGACCCAATGTACATACCCCTTTGGCAGACATGGCATGTATTTTGTGGCAGTTGGTCAAAGAGTACACTGTTGTATATGCAACACTGTTTCTGTACAATTTGTTCCTGGTCATTTGAATTGAATTTGCGACTTTATTTGCCATCTTTAGCTGTGCTATCTTTTCTGCCAGATAGAGCTGTAATTTGCATGTTTTATTATAAAGTGTTCCTAAACTCTCAGAAGTATGAATGAAAATAATGCCTTTGTTACATGTAATTGTCAGTTCTCATTTACGAAAGCACATGAAAGTCTTTTGTGTCTGTCAAGAACAGCAGTTAAGGTACAACCAGCTTAAACGCAGGGATGTTCTGGAGAAAGTACCTCTGGTATTATGGCAATTAGGTCCCTTTTTGCGTGTAATGCATGGTGTGCCGACTGAATTTTATGCGAATCAGTGCAAACATATCCCTTACGTATTCTTGTTAATTGATCAGTAGTCTTTTAAAGCATGTTATTGTCTTGTGGTGTATAACAACCTTTGGACTGTGGGATGGCAGAAACAAGGCAGAAAACAAACTTGACCTCAGGGAAAGAGACTTCAACTGATGGTCATAGAATTTAGGGAAAGAGACTTCAGCTGATTGTCTTAGACTTTTGGGAGAGAGACTTCAGCTTGTTCTCTTAGGCCTCCAGTCAGATGCCTTCGCCAAGAAACCAGTCAGAATTCTGCTAGATTGCCATTTTTGAGAACTTGTTGATGGATTTCCAATGATTATTGGTTAAAAGAAAATCCAAAAATTAATGGAGTATCAGTCGAAATACCTCCGAAATTCATGTACAATATTACTCTAACCTTAATGGATTCCCATTTTTTATGAAATTGAAGGCAGTATTGGGATTCTACTGTGGCCTTTGTTAACCTTGTATGGATTTCTTGACACCACAATCATATTGTTCACACCAGAATTGGCATTGGCGAATTAGCCTAAGTACGCATTAGGTAAGTCAAATTCAAGTGAAGAGCTGGAGATGAAATGGAACAACTCGATGTCACAGCATTAGTATTCAACCTTAAAAATATACCACACCTTAAAATTTTCAAGCATTTGAAGGTGTTTTATTTCAGCAGAAAGAAAACTGTATATACATGAAAAGTGGTCTGTTTTACTCTTGACTGCTCTGGTTGTTCTTCTGATGCTTGTGTGTATACTTCATATTCGTTTTCTTTCCCTTTAAAATGGCAGCCACCACTCTGACACCTGGCTACGTGAGACTGTGACTAATCGGTTTTGTGGGACTAATAGATAGACCTGTTTACACAGCTGTACCAAAATGTGCAAAAATAGCACAGCTGTAGCATTGTTCTTTCTGCATGCTGACATTTTCAACATATAAACTGCTGATAGTTTTTTTGGCTGAAGTCCTTTTGTTTTGTGGAACTACCCTGGAGCAGATGCATGAACCCAAAACTTGAAGATTTTCACTGCGTCAGAAGTGGAGCATGTAATGCTGTATGTAGAAAGACAGTTCCCTTGAAAGTTTTTGTATATTTATGTCTTTAGACATGACGCATGTCTTCTCCTGTTCATATAAAGGGATTAGTGCGCTAGTGTAGGGTAATGATCCATGTGCCTCTCACCAATGTGATCCCACGCTCACGCTGACCTCTCCAGCCATACGTGGGTAGGTACGGAAGGTACGCCAGAAAAATGTTGATGTCTTGGGTTTCCCACAGACTTTGCCAGGTTTCCTCTCACTATAATGTTGTAAAAGCGAAATATTCTTGAGTAAGGCATAAAACCCCCCAGTCAAATGAATAAATAATCAAAAGCTCGGAGCTGTAGTTGAAGAAGGACTTTCTGAATTAGAGTAATTAATGCTTTTTCTGGAAAGACAGTAATCATGAAGCTTTTTGTACATTTATGTATTGGGACATGAATCTTGTCTTCTTTTTATATAGAGGTTTGGAAGGCAAGTCTGTTGTTAAATTAATGGATGTCGGATGAATTATTTATTGTTGGTAGACACACAGTGTGGTATATGTTCTGGGACATGAAGCAAATTGTTGTCGGTTGATTGATTGGCTTTGGAAGGAGAATTGAGAATAGTTTGGTGAATGTCAGATGAAAATGAAATAATCATGTCCATATTTAATAACTGACGCATACATGTACATACATTTATTAACTGAACAAGGATCTATTGGGATGACTTCTTTCATAAGTATAAATAAAAATAAATGGCTGCTCCATAATGCTGAGTTTCTGTTTCATGTAAATATGTTGATAGAGAGCTTGCCAATTTGGCTAACGGTTGTTCTCTTATTTTCGGCACATCAGCTTCCAGAACTGTCTGCCATCGCGTAACGTTATGTACATGATTGATTGGTGTTTTAGGTCGTACTCAAGAATATTTCACTTGGTGAAAAATTATTAAGGACAGCGTTAAACAAGAACCGAATATATTGAGTTGCGAAAGGATGACTAAGATATGTTGTCCCGCGTCGCTTCAGCTTGGTGGTTACAGTCAGAATACTATATGCATGTGGTGGTATGTTGTCAGCTTGTGTTCGGTTTCAAGCCAGGTTATACCATACAATGCCAAGAAGGTGCTATTTGTCAGGTATTTGTAATTAGTTAAGAGCAGCGGTTTTCTCCGGACTACGTCGTGTTTCACTCAGCCGTTTAATTGAATGTGCCAGATTTTTGGATGTTGGTAAGCCTAATACTGTTGCTGTGATTTGAATGTTGTCTTACATGGGAAATATCTTGGGTAGGGCGTTAAACCTCTTATCAGTTTTGTCTTGTTTTGGTTAAGTACTGGGACTTAGGGGTTTTTGGTAATTGCTCTTGGCCATTGCAGACCCAGAACATCCATTTCGATTGACGTCAGGGATTCGAATACCTGTTACAACGCCTAGATCTAAGAGCATTGGAACTGCGCAGCACTGAAAACTGAGGGTAACTCTATAAAGAATTCTGAACATAGGCAGTAGACGTGTATATGGCAGTTCAAATGGTCATTGGCAATGTCGGGTTCCGTAAATGGTATCACTGGCTATTTTACTCATGGCTCTGTCCAGTTTTTTCTACTGACAAATATGACTTGTCCTATCAAGCCGAAATGATCATATTTCTGTAGCGTTACAGGCGAGATATTAGCCATATGAAGTAAATAAAACCGGTAGAGTGACGATGTAGTCTATTTTGTTGACCTCTACATCATTCCCTTATCCTTGTTGAGTTATATGTCTGACTGGCTGTAAACGCCAAATGTTTCACTTGAATGTTACTATTTGACGCCGACCAGGGGACCAGGAATGAAGTCTACGTACCCGGTAAAACCAACATCCCTCGACATGTGCTGGACAAACTTTCTGACTTAAAGTTGTTCCAGTTCAAGGTGCGACCGAAGCAACTTGAGCTGGATTCGACCTCGCTTATAAAGCGCGCTTGGCAGTGGCGAAACGTTCAATTCAAGTTAATACCGGAGCGGATTTTGTTGAGTTGTGAATATCCTTGCCATCCCGTATAGCCTACACCCGGTTGCTAGGTTTTACATGTTAAGTCTACTTGACCGGTTGCGACAGCGCCCTATTCATTTTATTGTTTTATTTTGTTTGATAGGGAATTTACGACGTAGGCCTACACTCATTTCTCTAGTACCCTACAGTTAAGAATTGTTCCCAACTCCAACATGCGTAAATGAAGCTGCTATGTGTAGTAAGCCTTGGAATAAGCCGTCCGTCGTTTCATCTGCGGTTTATTTTTGATCCCATTTGATGTCTTAATGTATTTGTGCAAGGTTCCTTTATCATCGCTGTATAAATTGTTTTGTATGTCCGGGAAGTGGGGCGATTCAGAGCCGGAATCCGGACAGGTGCTTCTCCTCATATCAGCTGTGGTTTCCGGTCTGTTCAAGTCAGCACTGTGCTCTTCCACCAACATATATCCGTGTACCAAAACAGCCAACTTCCTTTAAGAGAAGCTTGTTACAGATATAGCCTGATCACTTGACCTCGCGTCTAGCCAAAATAAACACATTACAAGGGAATTTTCTCAGTGCGTGTTTTGGGTCTTTTTCTGTGCTACATGCTGTAAGATCAGGTGTTCTTACGTGTGCAAAGGTGATGAAAAGTGGTTCAGGTTTATTGCCATAGATAGCTCTGTGGAATGAAGAGACAAATCTGGGGCAGAAGAATTTCACAAAGCCATTTTTGCCTTAAGTCGGTATATTGAAACCTTCACCACAATTACTATTTTTTGGTACTACCTAGTTGAAATTTTGACTCGTTTGTCTTAAAGTTATGACAACACTGAAGGGCTGGTCAATCATCAATTTCAACATTCTGAATATATTCTAAAATGGTACCATATTTCAAATAAGTTAGAAATGGCTTCTGTGGAATTAATTAGCGGTTCACGTTGATTGATGTGGGTGTTTTTATGCTATAACTATAGACGAACTGGATGTTGACAAAATATTGTTCCCGCTGCTTATCGTAGATGACGCTGAGCTGTGACAAGACAAACCAAATCTTAGTAAACACTGATCCATGTAGATTGTCGTAGAAAGATAAATCAGATGTTCAAGAAATATGGTTCAGGTTGAGTTTAGTAGATGGCGTTGCCCTGTGAAAAGACAAATCATGTTCGTGAAGTTTGATTCTCGTTGATTAGTGTACATTTAAACGTCGTTTGGATGTATGACAAGGCAATAAGAGTGTTTAAGTTGATTGTTTTTTCATGGCGTTGTGTGGTGACAAAACGGATGTTCTTGAAAAGTGATTCACCGTGATTGTAGTAGATGACATTCCGCCATGATACTCTATGCGTCGACGTAGACCTAGTCGCACACCACCTGTCTACAGTAATGGACGTAATGGATCAAGACAAATTAAATGTGCATGAAATGTACTGCACCTTGATAATAGTAGATGGCTTTCTCCTTAAATGTGCTTCGCTTTGATTATACTAGATGGTTTTCTCCTTGAATATAGTAGATGGCTTTCGCCTTAAATATGCTTCACCTTGATTATAGTAGGTGGCTTTCTCCTTAAATATGCTTCACTTTGATTATACTAGATGGTTTTCTCCTTGAATGTGTTTCACCTTGATTATTGTAGATGACTTTCTCCCAAAATATTCTAGGCATCGAAACAAACATTCGTACATCAACCATCAACCATAATGGAGGTTCAGGGTCAAGACAAATGACAGCTGATCATGAGAGGTTGTTCGCGCTGATTGTTGTAGATGGCGTTGTCCTGTGACACAACAAACAAAACGTTCCAGGAGATTTGTTCGGTTAGGAGTTCTAACGTTCGCTGAAAGCATCTTCGCTGCCTTCCATTTATACGAACGCACACATGCAGGCCACGCGTAGGAAGGTTCGTCAGGAACACAGCAAAGGTCGATGATTGATTGAATGAATGAATGAATGCTTACTGTTTAACGCCCTACTCAAGAATATTTCATTTATACGTAGGTGGTGTCCCCTTGGTGCAGGACGGATTTCCTCCGTATCTTTTATCTGGTGCTGCATCACCGAGACGACTTGCCGAAGACACCCATCAAGCCCCCTCACCCAGTCACATTATACTGACACCGTGCCGACCAGTCCACCCTCTATCCTCTTATTGCTGAGCGCGTAGCGAGGAAGCAGGATGTACCCTTTTTTGAAGTCTTTCGTATGAACCCAGATCTCCCCGTCCGAAAGCGGACACTCTACCAACTGCGCCATACGGGCGGGTAGACAACCAAATAGTACAGGTGGGGCTCGATGATTTATCCCGGGAACTATGGATTTCTTCATCAATGAAATTCACCCTCTTCGTGTTGATAAACAATCCTTAATTGAGTGTGACTTTATTCCCCTAATGGCATTTAAAAATAGTAAAATAACCAGTCCTCCTTCATTTATCACCAACGACATCGTTTGCGCTATGATTTGATTTCATTTGATTTGATTGGTGTTTTACGCCGTTCTGAAGAATATTTCATTTATACGACGGCGCCCAGCATTATGGTTGGAGGAAACCGGGCAGAAACCGGGGGAAAACCACGACCATCTGCAGGTGCTGACAGATCTTCCCACGTACGGCCGGAGAGGAAGTCAGCATGAGTTGGACTTGATCTCACAGCGACCGCATTGGTGGCAAGCTTCTGGGTCATCGCGCTGCGCTAGCGCGCTAACCGGCTGAGCCACGGAGGCCCCGTTTGCGCTATGACAAATCTCCGATGCTGATGTGGTATGTTCATTTGCTCTTCCGGACAAACTGTATGGCCACATTTCAGTCTGCAGTAACTAGTTTTGTCTGCTCGGGCGTATTGGCTTAAATGCTTGAAAGTCTTAAAGGATGGTCACGATGCAGACGAAGCTTTAACCTCTTGGCTGCTCTAGCCGAGATTCCATAGTTGGATTTAACAATCGAGGTAGCAGAAATTGTGCAGATGTCAATTATTTGGTAAATGTGTGCAAAGGTTTGAACATATCTATTCCTATAATTCTAAAGATAAATTTGCATAAATTATAAATAACTTGTGCATATGTTTAAATCTTTCATACATTGGTAACAATGGATTTCTATTTCCACACATTTGCCTCTAAAAGCCCCTATCATGTTTTGCAATAAATATTCCTTTTACAAATACATTCTAAGGAATTGGATATATGTATGAATTTTTTTACACAAAATACCAAACCTGTTGAAAAAATACCAAAAACAGCTTGAGATGAAGGCCTGGGAAATTAAGAATATTTACACCATCTATACTGTGTATCAGTTCCTTGGCACTACTGAAGTTCTCCTTCAGATCTGCGCTGGGATGCCTCGGGGCTACCAGACGTTATCACAAGCTAATTAAGTTGGTATGTTTACGTCACTGCGGCAGGGCGATTCGGTGTCGTTTACACCTTTTCTACAGCTGTTGATAGCAAGTCTCTGCCGCAGAGAGGATCCTCTGACATGGGGGCTGAGTGCACTTAACAATAGAAAACCAGGGTAAAAATCTCAGAGACAAGGATGTTAAGAGTACATGAGCAAAATATCAGTAGCAGAGCGATATAACTTCTGAAACCTGTGACAAATTGACCCAACTAAAAATAACTATTCGAACAACAAAGCCTATAATGAGAGTATGCCTACGCCAAAACCGGTGTTAACAAAATGAAACTTTTTGTCAAGGGTGCACTGATATATTTATTTACTCATTTAGTGTTTTAGGCCGTACTCAAGAATATTTCATTCATACGACAATGATCAGCATTATATGGTGAAAGGAAATTAACTAGGCAGAGGTCAGAGGAAACCCCACGACCATCCCCAGGTTGACAACGGATGTTCCCACGTACACGCCCTAATAAGCTGCATTCCCCAATAATATGTGTTCAAAAACTGGAGTTCGTTCAGAGTTGAGAAGGGAAAAAAACAGACAGAAATGCAATAGCCACTAGCATCTTTCAGCACAACCTGATCTGATTCACCCGCCCCGGTGGTCTGCTGATCACAGCATCCGCTTCGAGGTCGGGAGATCCAGGATTAATCCCGGGTCATACCAAAGACTGTAAAAATGGTCCTTGTTGCTGCTTCGCTTGGCGCTACGTTACGCTTGATGTGACATCATGTCTGGTGTCTTCGTCATTATGTTCCAGTGGAAGCAGACACAGTATATATACATTCTAAGAACACTTCGTCGTCATATGGCTGAATAATTATGTTTTACGACGTAAAACCCAAGCATACCGGTACATACATCCATTCACCCCAAGGGTGTAAGTTGAAGACTGGAATTTAGTTGTGAATTATTACGCCCCTTGCGACAGCTATACTAAATGGAACCACGACGGACTTTAGGTATTCCTAAATCACATCAAGGAAACCCAATGCTGCTCATTAAAAAAATTAAAATGGATAATGAAATAAGCTTGTCAGGCGATAGACAGTAGGCCTATCCTTGAGGATACCCAAAGACCATCGAAGCGAAGTCGAAATAACATACATTTACGTGTATATAATTTTTAATTTACACGGTGGCAGTGTTATGGGTGGAGGATACCAAAGTGCCTGGGTAAACCACTAAGTTTTAATAAATTACTGGCGAACTTTCTCATGTGTGACCAGCAGATGTATGCACATCATACTGGTGTAGCAGGAAGACAAGTTGTCTTGAACTAGCAAGCCTGCTCGACTGCTTGTTAATTGTCACCAAGGCGCCATGGACACTGAGAGATGGATATTATCCACAAATTCCATGTCCGCTAAAAGCTGAACATTTCCACCCTCTAGCTGGTTTCTCTTGTGCATAAGTGTTCTATAGTGATTGAAAATCACTCATAGTCTCAACACTTCTTTTCTTTCTTTTTTATCAAACTTATTTCCTCTTTATTTGTCAGGCATATTAGTGTCCAAAATCGCCAGGATAGAAATACACATTACATTGGTGGAGTAGAAAATGAAACATTTGCGGGGAATTCTCTGAATATTTCACACTGTCACGCACTTTTATTCGATGAATCATACTGGTGTGTGATAACCGTGACACCAGTGCCATGCAGAAATGGGATTTGAAATTACTTTGAAAAGAAAACAATTTAAAAATTACAGGACCAAATAACCATTTAGTAACCCTCGAGAGTGCGTAAAGGAAAAGCTAAGAACCTGAACAATCTGAATTCCTTAGAAAGTTAATTTCTTATACAAAATGATGCTTGCTCTTCAAAGAAATCTTCTACGTGTGTAATTAAACCTGTTTCATCAGTCATTCTGGAAGATTTGTTATTGGTTGCGATATGACTTGCCTAAAATGAGCTGTAATATGACTGTTTAAGTACACTACTCAGTTAATCCTCACAAAAATACCTATTTTGATGAAATTATAAGCGGCAAACAAGCCATATAGTTATTTGTGAGTTGTAAATTAACATTCATATGTACCCTTATCTCATGTAAAGCTGCAAACATTGGTGACGGTAAATACATATACCATTCCACAAAATTTCATTATACAATTGTGGTAATTTTTAGTCGGTCCCTCAGTGTTTAGTACGCCTATATTAGCAGAGTACGATTTGGCTGTAAGTGGTACTTGTGTATATACATTCTGAGTGATCCACCCGGGGTTTTACCCTTGTCTGATATACACCGTATATCTACTCCCTGGCAATTATACGCCTGTATACAATACCATCACGGCGCGCACTCACGCTTAAGACATACAAACAAGGCTTGAAAGGCACTGCTTGGAGATCAGCTGGTGTTATAATCTATGCTTGTAGTGAGACAAAATCTCCACGAATATCAGGCTGTATTTTCTCTTCAGCGGGTTTGTCACTTGTTCATCGCATTGCTTGGATAGGTCCACACAGCTGTAATGGAAATGTCAATATGCATTGTCCTCATCATAGCCCCTGCGTGTTGTTCTGTGTTTGTTTTCCTCCCCGACAAAAACACATTCCATGCAGTGTTGGGAATGTATGTATAATAGTACAAAAAATACGATAACAGATTCCTTTGTAAATGCTTTACACGTGTTTACCGAATTTGCCAAAATGCTTATAAAATTTTTATTTCCATTGTTTCCTTTTTTTCTTGCTTGTCTCTGGATATAACTCGTGGTTCTATAACATGTCTTAACTGATTTTATTACAATATATGCTGATTTGATAATAAAGGTAAAGAGTATAGTCTGTATTCTGTTCTCTTGCTAAGTGAGGGTTTATAACGTATTAATTACTAATACGCTAATAAATGTGTAGTATATACTCTTCGATCGGCATTGTACTTCAGCAGTCAAAATCAAACACCATTGATTCTGCAAAATAAAGAATGACCAATAAGGAGAAATTTGTATATTAAGTCGATAGCTGATAACCCGACGCGAGGCTGAAAACAAATACGCAGATCTGATATGTTAATTTCCGGAGGTCGAAGGTCACATTTTTCGCGCGTCTATAAAGCAGGTTGTTTCCTGTCTTACGATGACCACCTGTTCAAGCCGTTTTCCTGGCGGGCATCCCCCAAGAGAGTTGTTTTATGTCCCGGGCATCACTGATACGATAATCGTAGCCCGTTGTGATCAAATGTATCCATGTCTATAGAGCTGAATGTTAAACAGCGGCTTGCCAAGCGCGTTCGTAGAACTCTGCATTCTTGTCTCGCTAGGCAGCGAGCCTTCGGACGAAGTGTCCCTGAATCTTTGGGACTCTGCTTCATAATTGTGTCTAATTCCGCTTAACGTATGATCGCTACGCTGGATAGTTGCATTCAAAGCGCGACTGAGACAAATATTTCATTAATCACACCATACATACTAGAATGGTACAAGATTTGGATACGGATTTTATTTATCCGTCGAGAACATTCATTGTGTCTTTTCGTCATAAAAGTTGACTGCTTCTCTTTGCATGAATCCGTTCTAATTATTTATCTTATTTTATGCGTTCGTATAGTTCTTTGGTAGTTTGTGTTATTTGCCGTTTTGGAAACTGGACTTGCGATCATTGCGCGACGCCCAGTTTGGTCATCCCAAGGAATACAATAAGTGTATTGAGTTGGCATCCGTGTATTATGTCTTCTCTTTTTTTTTTCCTCCCTTTTTTTTTTTTTTTTTTTTTTTTTTTTTGATTTGTTTGATATTCTGAGGGGGGGGGACAATATGGATATGTTGTGCATTGGATGCATGTCAGAAAAATATGCAAGACTCTCTATTCCTGTGCCTGTGGTATATATAAATGGCAAAAGGGGGATAGAACCGATGTCCCAAAAATTAGGAGAATTAGGATAGCTTTATCCCATCGTTTCAGTAAAACAAAATGCAGGCCTGTGTACTGATGTGTATATCTTTTAGTGTTTACTTATAGCAATTTATGACGACTTCCAAAATGTAAGCACTCATTCTCACATAAGCATGGACTGAAAAAAAAAAGATCGTAAGTCCGGATCGAACTCACGGTGTTCCTGACGACAGGCTAAACCGGACACAAAGATATATTCACTATGTATGGTAGCTGAAGACGTCTAATAAATGCTATTTTTCTCACTCAGCGGATGTAGCCATTAAGTCAGCGATAATCGGTTATAGCGGGCATATATTATAAGGCAGTAATCGTGTGTTATGGTTTGGCCCGGCTAAGTAGAAATGCCATCGTGACAACTTCTCGATAAATCCTTCAGCAGACACCTCATTTCAACGGTACCATCCTGGGCACCTTCCGGAATAAGTGGAAATGAAACCCAGTCACGTGACATGTCAGCAAATGTGTCAGAGCTCGTGATTTAACGCTCACGTGGTAAGTACGTGCAAGTAACGTCATCAGTGCGTGGATTTCTCACTTAGCAGCAAAGCAGAAAAAACCAAAATGCTCCAATATGTAATTTTAGCACGCGCAAGGCCAACGAGTTTGACTGCAATGGAATACTTTGTAATTCTCTATGTTCAAACTGTGTCTGCAACCTTTATAGTATCCCTTTATGCCTTCAGTTTTGACCTTTTCTGAGTCTTTGGTACTGTATTCCGTTCGAGACCTCTGTCGACCTTCGTAATAAACTACTGGGTCAAGTTGCACGATGTTGACCTAGTGCTTTAATTGACAACAAAACATCATTTAGCAATCAGTATGTTTACGAGATCACCAGGTGAGAAAAACGAAGCAAAGGTGTGAGCAGAAACTGTCTAGGATATTGCATAACACAACACCCAGATTGTAACCTGTGATGCATTTCACAGAGTCGTGGGAAACACACTCCCTCTATCCAGTAGCGTGATCTACTCCTCAATCGTGACCCACCTTGCCTATCTTTGGGTTTACGTCTAGACTTGTGTGTATTGAGTGGCCATCTTCCCCCAATAGTGGGCTCGGTCTTACTTTCAAATCTAAGTAAAATATTTTCATTGCGAATGGGAAATATGGGAAAGTCACGCAAACAGTATTAATTTTGAACTTGCTGAATTTTTTCAATTTGACAAATAATTTCTGACGTATGGCGATTAGTATTCTTGATGGCTGCCCCAATAGAGCCATCGTTCGAAGATGTCTTTTTGTACGCCAAACGTTCTCTAAGAGTGACAAACATAGATCCTTGAGAAAAGATTGATTGAAATTTAGATTCAGCTACTCCTATCATAGACTACAATGTAGTCGAGCATTCAACGGTCAACGCCGCAGCTTGGTCTGGTCGCTTCCAAATAACCACTCCTTAAGTTTGTCTTGACAGATCAGTCTGATGGCATTTACTACGTGCTCAAAGTACTTACATAAATATGATCATGTTTATGTGGTATTACCAGCTGCTAAAGCTCAGGGGCGATAACCTGTACATAATTCAGACGAACATTCCGACTTCAAGCCGCAGATATTTATTTACTTATTTATTTATTTCATTGTTTTTTTACGCCATACTCAAGAATATTTCTCTTGTACGACGGCGACCAGCATTATGGTGGGAAGAAACCGGGCAGAGCAAGGGGGAAACCCACGACCATCCGCAGGTTGCTGGCAGGCCTTCCCATGTATGGTCGCAGAGGAAGCCAGCTTGAGCTGGACTTGAACTCACAGCGACCGTATTGGTGGCATGCTTCGGGTCATTGCGCTGTGTCAGCGCGCTAACCAACTGAGCCACAGAGGCCCTTCAAGCCGCAGATGAGTTGATTGGTCAACTTCAGATAAGTCGCCTTCGACGACAGTCGATGTAGCCGGGTTCACACGGTTCGACTAGAGGTACCGACGCGTCGAATTCTGCAGCTACACTTGCAGAATGAAAATAGCACACGCTCTCTAACCTTCTTCACACGATGCGACTTGTCGGGTTCTGCAACGCGTGTGAAATAGCGTTTGCAATAGATGTGTTTCCATGAAATAGCATTTGTCCTCAGTATTTCCATGAAATCCCGTCTGCCCGAATTCAATGAAAAAGCGTTTGTCCTATTTCCATGAAATAACGTTTGTCCCGTTTGGACATCCGGAACAAACAATTTCCCTTGGATAGCTAGGCCTATACATTACAAATCCTCCCTACTTCAAGCCACTGCCGAACAAGCGCCCACCCCCCTCCCCTCCCCACTACAATAAAGGATATGTAAGGAAATTGCTAGGGTCAGGACAAGCTAGGTAATTGATTTTGAGATGGAAAATTAACGACATTCCTAAGTTTCCTTTTCTTTTACAGTCAGCTTATGAGGACGCATACACATCGTTCAACAAAACATTGTCATTAATTGTCGTAATTTTATAGCCGGCCCTTCAGTGTTACTAACTTAGTTGGTTTAACTTTAGCTTGCTGATGGACAGAGTGTTCAAGGCCTCTGGTGATTTGTGTCAGAGTTGTCTCGGTTGTGTCTAATTCTTCCACAACAAGGGGGTACATCACAGGCTGTATCGGTGCTTGTTTATTACATCAAAATGTACGGAAAACTGAAATTAAATTAACAAATACCTCAAAATGACGCATTATGCACAAATGCGATCAAAGCCCGACTGAGATGCCTAAGTTATATTCGGGTCGGAAATTATTTAACTACGAGTTTGACATTTGAAATGAGTGTCATGTCGGAAGATCAACTATCTTCCCTGCGTCAATGAATTAACACTGACGAGTGCTTCTCTGTGACATGTGACCTGCTTTGATATGATGATTCCTCGCATATCCCTTTGAGAATTGGATCGATTCCACAAAGCCATTTCTGACTTAAGTCAAAACTTAAAACCTTGAGACAATGCTTAGTTTTTGGCGCTAGAACTTGAAAGTTTGAAACATTTGTCTTCAGATGACATTTAAGAGGCGGTCAGAATTTTAATTTCTAGGACCCAAAATAAGCTCTTAAATTTTATTTCAAATTTGGACTTAAGTCAGGGAAGGTATTGAGGAATCGAGGTATTGAAGTGTTTATTTAGGTTGTTGTCGAAACGAGTCTTGCGTTTATCTAATTGGAACACCTCTGGTATACGAATATCGGACTGGAAGCTTAGAATCACTTGGTCTATATACCTCGGCATTCCAGTTTGTATCTGAACGAAACTGGAGTAAACTACCGTCCTTCTCTAGGTACCCAGCAAATCTCATGGCGTAAAGCCGCAGCCAAAGCATGTAGCAAGAGCTTTAAATACAGTGGATCGCTGATTCCATTCGAAGAACCGATCCTGTATAACAACATCGCTATCACTACATAAAGGCACTTCTAAAATGAAAAGACCTGCAAGACAGCAGCACGAATTGGGAAACAACTGGAGATGTTTTTTTGTCTCAGAAAAAAGGACTGGTAATCTCATCTCTATGACGTCTTGTCTAAAGCCTAGGCTGATCATCATGTCTGCGAAAATCACCCCCCAGTTGGCACAGTGGTTCTTCTATAGCCGACGTAAACAACTTTTTCCCGGGTTTGCTTTCAGTAAAGAGTTCTGTACTGCAGCATACTTTCAACAGAGCTGTGTGGGCATTATTCACTTGCCGCACTACTAAATTATTTAGTCATGAACTACCGACAGTTTTCCACCATCAGACAAAGCAGTTCCAGTAATGGAGGCTTGACAGTTGTATGTGTTCAAGTTTAATCTAAGACGAAGTCAAATATGAAAGACTACAGCAAAGGGAGCACAACCAGCGACGAAAGTGTGACAGTAAATTGGCAAATGGTCACCCGTAACCTGTGAAATCTTACTTTTGTCAGTTTTTATCAGTTAGTGTTTTATTCTAACTATTCTTGTAAACGCTTATATAGTTCCAATTATTATTATTGGCAATTTACACGCCCTCGTAGCACCGTGTTTTAAGTAGAACTTTACACGTACATGTAGGCGAAACTGTTGTGATTATAATCACAATTTGTTAGACATCACTAAACTAGGATTACTTAAAATGTTGTGATGTCATCACATTTAATAATTAGTCACATGAAAACACTAAAAAGTCCAAATCACTGAATTGGGAATGTATTCGTCTGACAGTATACATATGCAATGTTCGGCAACATATCTTTCATTCATTCAATCAGCTTTATTATTTAGCAAACACAGAGATTAAGAAAGTAGACCTGTAGCACTGTACATTCAAAATTCTCAAGCTTCTGTGTATAGTTGAGTGACCGTGGTTCTAATCAGTCAGTTGCGCTGAATAAATGAATCAATGAATCAACCAATCAATCCATCAGTCATTCATTAGGCGTCGATGTTTATGCAGAATATTTCAGCTTTTGGAACCAAAGTGGCGTTATATTATGACCGTTTCACTGTATTCCTGCAACAACATCATATTTCAATCAATCAGTTTTTTTTTAATATAATTTGACGGTTCTCACAGCCATAGTGACCAAAGACTTTAACAATGGTACTTGTTGCTGCCTCGCTTGGCGCTCAGCACTGAGAAATGAAACAAAACTGGTGGGCCCGGTGTCAGTGTAATGTGACTAGGTGCAGTGCCATGTCTGGTGTCTTCAGCATGATGTTCCAGTGGTCCAGCATCGTCCAATGGGCTCGCCCTGCCACAAGAAGACACAGAATATATATACATTCTAAGGACTCCTTGTCGTCATTTAACTGAACAACTGTTGCGTACAACGTAAAACCCAAGCATACATACATACACACATACACATATACATACACACACACATACATACATACATACATAGCCATATTGGTCCAAAATCACATTTATTCAATAAATCAATCAATCAGTAAAAAATAGCCAGTTAATCAATACTTGTCGGGATTCGGGTTATTCTTTTTATACAGCACGTCCAAATCCCTTGCATACAAAGCCGTGTTGTCAGCATCCCTGTAAACCATACTTGATCGCCCAGCATTGTTCCGCGTTGACATGTTGAATGTGACTGCTCAGGTCGTTGTTCAACAATCTAGCTATTTATACCTCTGTTAACTCGCCAAACTCTTAAACAAACTCAAGAATCACATCAATCTCAAAGCAAACACACAAAGAGCCAAAGAAAGCACTGCGGCTCATTTCAATCCACCCAGCATTCTTTAACCGACCTAAAGATGTGAGCGCCTTCCGCTTGGAGCACTTGATTGTTTTCCTCACTCGGACCGATCAGACGAAGATCACTCTACCAACGTTAAAAGCCTTTTAACGGCTTAAGGGTCCCCCCAGACTCAGACTGATAGACGTCCAGCTCTGATTACCTTGATGCCTGTTTTTTCCAGGACCATTTTTAGTTGGGAGCCATTTGAGCTAATTTTTGCAGACAAATATCCAGGTCTTAATATAGCTTTGCATGTGTTACTGAAATGTGTTCTATCTTTCTTCCCATCTGTATGATAGCTAGCCGTGCATCATCCCGTTTCACAATAGCTGGATTCGGTAATACGTCCGCATGGGGATATAGCCTCTGGTGGCATGAGCACACCCTCTCTTGTACGAACGGACGAACTCAGGAAGCAGATCTCTTCTGAATAATATCCGCTTTCACTTTTCGATGAAAATAAACTTTCGAAAACGACCGAGTGGTCATTTGCTTTGTCAAACGTGCCTTAAATACCACGAAATTTGTTTCCGACAATTTACTATTCACACTTGTACTTTGCATTTGGGAAATTTCCTCAGTAGCTTTTTAACAGAACTTTGCCTTTCCGTTCCGATAAGAAATAACTTTCCACTAGACTAATGAGCTTGAACTGCATCCATGGGCTGTCATGAATTTCTTTCTGTCTTCAAATCAATTTCAATCTAGCCCGAAAGTTTGCTTGAGGTGGTAAAAGAACTTAATAGCGATTCGTGACACTTGCTTTAATTCTATTCGCACCCAAAGTTGCATTTCCAATGGCTAAAAAAGTCCTGTTCTGTCTTTACTCCGGGCACTCTAGTTTCCTCCAGCCGCTAAAAAACTGACCGCGTCATATAAGTGTAACATTCTAGAGTTTTGCGTTATAGACTATACGCTCCTCCGTGGCCAATGGAGTTTGAGAACCAGTTCAACGCCATGTCCCAGTAGCCTGTCATTAATACGATCGCTGTGAACTCAAGGCTTCCGTTCCGGCCGTACGTGAGAAGGTCTGTCATCAATCTGTGGATGGTCGTGGCTTTCCACCAGGCTCGGACCGGTTTCCTCAAGCTTTGACGCTAGCCGGTGTCGTAATAGGTGAAATAGTCTTAAGTACGGCATAGAACTGCAATCCAATGAGTAAATGAATTAAACACCATACAATAAACGGATTATATCGACTATTTATTTCACTGGTGTTTTACGCCGGACTCAAGAATATTTCGCTTATACAACAGCGGCCAGAATTATGATGGGAGGAAACCGGGCAAATTCCGGGGGAAACCCACGACCATCCGCAGGTTGCTGGCAGATCTTCCCACGTACGGCCTGAGAGGAAGCCAACATGAGCTGGACTTAAACTCACAACTGCCGCATTGGTGGGAGGCTTCTGGGTCATTGGGATGCGCTAGCGCTCTAACCAGCTGAGCCACGGATGCCCAGATTATGTGGACTAATATTACGACTCCTCGGATATTACACACGTCTTTCCGACATCTTTGACTGCTCCTTCGTTAAAATTCAATATATTGTTGCAAGATTGAGATACTAACCTTATTAAAGAAAGTGGTCATTACGAATATAGCCTCGGATATTGTTTTACGGGTTGGCTGCCTAATGTGTGATTTGGGTATACTTCACTTAATCATTATCAATGTCCTCTTAAAACGAAAAAACTTGGAAACGGAGGAGACATTTCAATTCACCGTACCAGGTATTATCCGTGGAAGGTGGTAGCAGGGGATTGGGTGTGGGGCTCCATGGGGTTTGTCAAACTGGTCAACCTCAAATTCAGTAACCACCGCAATGCTCAAAATGGCAACGTCTTCATCAAGATGTAAAAATCATTCTTGCCAAGTTAAGAACAATGCGTCGGTTCGAAAAAGAAGCTTTTAACTTAATTGCAACAAAAAATGCTTCCGCTTTGATAGAATGTTTCGAACTGTAGGAAACGATCATTTTGTCTTCTCGTTAGTTCCAGCTATTATTTGTAGCTCTGTTTTTACACGCGCGGATAACTCACCTTTTCATAATGTATGATTTTAAACATTCTACCATTTATGCATTGGTAGATACCAACATTTTACCTACACAAATAACCATATTCCCTATAATACATACTATTAAATATAATATACAGTTCTGGCATCGATAACATTTGACTCGCACCTAATCTTCATGCATTTGTTCGATTTGGCTGGATGTGCCGTTTATACTCAAGAGTTTTTCACTTATACGAACTAGGTCAGGATTACACAATTTTTCATAATGTGTGATTTTAAACATTTTATCATTTATGTATTACAAGGTTGCCCCGGGCTATGGCCGCTTTCCTCCCACCATAATATTGGCTGCCGTGGTATAAGTGAAATATTCTTGAGTACGGCATAAAACACCAATCAAGTAAATAAATAAATTCCAAGGTAAATATCAACACTTTTTCTTCACAAATAAGCATGCTCTCCAATACTATTAAACATAATATATAGCTCTGGCAGCGGTAAACTCTGACATATTATCTGCATGCATGAATTGGATGTGGCTGTACTGCTTCAGAATGTTTCGCTTATACGAAGGCATTGAGGCTTATGGGTAGAGGAGGCGGATTCAGCACCGGAGGAACACTTGCCTGCCCTTTGATTGGGATCCCTGACAAACTTCCAGATTAAAAGAAACAATCGTACATTCACGTGGGAGCGGGTTCTTTATTTGCACAAATGCCATGGAACTTTTTTCCGGTAAATAGCCAATATCTAGTGTCCAATTTTAATATATTTCACCAATCCCATGGTATAATTCTACTCTTTCTATCTTCAACATAATGTGTATAATTATATATATACCTTTAAGCATTTACGTCACAGTTAAAGATTTTTGGTATATAAAGAAACTTCATGATTATTGAATACTGCCCTGTTAGCTTTCCTGTGCATGGTATTTACTTAATACAGTTTTGTTAAGACAGTAGATGTATTTTTGTGACACGTGAATGAATCTCAATGCCTTGTCCCGAGCTGCACATGCCCAGTTTAGCCGCTGTAGACAGCGAGCTGTCGTCTGCTTGGCTGATCAAAACGTTCCGCTCATCATCATCCGCTCCTCAAGAAGCGTGAAGTGAAAACCATCCGAGTCGTGGAGTTGTACCGCCAGGTACTGATGAGAACTACAGAACAAGCCCAGTTAGCTACGTAACGAACGGATAAATGTTGTCTGTTTTGAGTCCGGATCTAAGGTTCTGGCACCCCTAACGAGAACCCGATCTTCACTCATTGCTGTCGATCCCGCCATAATGAAGACGGGTTGTCCAGCCTGATGTCAGTTAATGGATTTTTGGGGTGGGAAGGGCGGTGAATCCCTGAATGTATAATACATAACCTGGCGCCCTTAGTAGTTAGCTAGTTATTTGACCGTTGTTTTATGTCGTACTTAATGTATGCTTTGGTTATTTGACTTCGGTGATGTCAAACTTAAGAGAGCCAATGGCACTTAGGTGCCCAACAGTCTCCTGTGGTAACATCGCAGCCAAATTAATAAATGGTTCCTTTAACCTGGTTATGTTTTTGTCGGCGTTTATTTGTCTGCCTGCCTGTCTCTCTGTTAGTTAGCCACTTTATACGGAAAAGTAATGCATGGTAAAAATTCATGTACTGGTTTTCCTTGGTCTAAAGATCAATTCAATTTTTGCGGTGATCCTGATCGTAATATATGGAAGCAGGATTTCTTTTTAAACTACTTTTGATTCGTTACAGCGAGATAGGCCATAAATTCAGGGTAAAGCTCCTTTAACACTAATGGAGGGGGCTTGTACATTTAGCCGTAGCGGAAGTAGGTGGTAAATTGTCTTCTAATTCATTTATTTGATTGTTGTTTAAACACAATATACACCACGTATAATGTAGCAATGTCAAAACGTTATGGTAATGTATTGCCTGATGAAAGCCCTAGAGAGACCTCCTCACCTCTTCACCTATTTAATATATCTTCTGATGTAAGAACTCAGCCGAGCTTGTGGCGCTTTTATCTATTTATTTAGAACTAAAGAAATTTAGTTATTCATTTATTTTGATAATAAGCTCTCATGTGGTCGTGTGCGCAATCTAACGTTCGTTTAAGACCGCCTTTCTTCCATCAACATTGTGGGCATATAGCAATGTCAAGTGTGGCAAAGTTCGTCAGTAACTTGCCAAAGGTCGATGGATTATACCTAGCACTTCGATTTCGTCCATCTATGAAACTGACCGCCATCGCCTGGGTAAATTTCCATGAATATGCCGTTAAACAGCAATCAAGTAAATAAACAAAAATATATCTTTATTTCATTATTTACATATAAAAATCTTCGCTTACATCTCTGATGCTACTCAGAGTTATCAGAGCTGTAGGTAAACACAACGGTGGTCGTATTCATTCATTATAGCGCTTCGAGTGTGAACACACCTGTGTACGATATGACCTACGCTGAATTTTCAGGTGCGATGCTGCGGAAGTATATCTGACAGGCACGAGGACATATACCACATTGATAAACAGCTATCCATCCTGATGACGATGACGGCATTTGAGTAGAATTCTTATTATCACCGGCTCTTCCAATTCCTGTTTATGAAGGTCAAATTAAGGACTATTTTTATCACCTGTCCGAATGGGAAATACCCTTATCATTATAACACGTTTTTGCTTGGAAAGTGTTCATTGCATTCATTCATCCATTCACACTCAGTAAACGAAACAATAGAAAAAAAACTGCAAAAAAAATGCAAAATAAAAAAAAAACAGGATAAGGAAAAAAGCATCTATATTTGGGATCTATATCTTTATTGGGAGGGGCTTTGATCGCCATTTGGATCAAAGTTCATAGATTACTGATCTCTGTGACAATGGGAGACATAAATTTCCATACTGACTCAGGTGAAGCCTGGGAAGTGTACTCTTTTCTAGCAATGAAAGGCCTTGGTGTGCAGACTTACTAAAATCCGTGGTTTGTACGGAAAATAACTAGAACAGCGGCAACGGAAGTCAGTAGATCATTTAAGTTAACATTTACAGGTGACATTTTTCCGAAGCAATCCTAAGATATAGTAACACCGGTCAGGCTTCTATCTGCAGTGCGTATGGAATTCTTCAATCTTGTCTTCGAAGTGAACAAATAAAATGATGTCATGAAAACTTGAGTAAATTAATAAAAAAAAAAACATAAATTTTTGGATGGCTTTTGTGAAGATGATGAAGATCTTCAAGTCCACTGCATCGGCCCGGTTATCTTTTCTGTTTCCGTTCGTCACTTTAATCACACAGACTTATCTCTTCCGACGCGGTGTTCTAAAATTTCAACTCTTCCACATTTACTGTATATCAACGACTAGATAAAGAATCCTTATTTCTTAAATCGACAGCATATACAACAAATTCCCACGAGTGCCATATTCTACCAAAGCTCTTCTCTTCAATTAGACTAGGCATCCGTAAACACAAACATAGTTACCTTTCAACTCGAACTAAATAATTTGGAATCCATCAGTCAAGAACTGTTATCGTGAATCACGTGACAGATCACCTGATTATAGAGCCGATGAGTGTTATGAAGAAGCCGGCAAGTTTGAGTCGGTTAACAGTCGGATTCCAGCAGCGGTTACCAAACAGCAAGACACGGGGGAGGAGGGGGGTGTCTGAAGCTTGACCACCGCCGCAATTATACGGGAAGATTGCGTGTAAGAACTCCGCCTGTAGAGGCTTGCTGGTGAGCTGTGCCAACCCAAGAACTGTCGGCTGTTTTCAAGTCTGCTGGAAATGTGAGAGGTGAAAATCTAGACATTGAAGAGTCCAAGATTTGACATGCGCTGAATGAATGGCACAACCAGACGCACATCGCTCCCGTCCACCCTTCGCATCAAAAGCTGTCAGATCCCCACTCCACCCCACTCCACTCCTACCCCATTACCATCATTTCTGCACCCTAACTCCCCTGCCCTACCGGGTACCCCAGCCACCTTCGGTCAAACCATGACCATATGTAATTCTCCGAAAATCCTAAACTTCTCTCTGGTTCTCTACATTTTGCTCATAGAATGTTCCCCTTATTGTTACCCAGGTATGTATACGTTCAGAAGAGATTGGACGACCGCAGATTAGAGGTAGCTCAGACATAATCAACTCCACATTGGGAGTAGTCCACGAGTGAGGCTCTTGGAATTCGATACTTTCAGAAGGCTACGCGTATAAGCTATAAAGACGTTAAAGCGCATTCGTAATAAGTCCATCTTGCCAAACGGTCTTCTCAAGCATCCTGGAAATTTTGAATACATGCAATGCAGGCCATCCTCAACACAACGAAATTGTTATAATCCCAAGAACATGCAACTGACAAACATTTGACAATTTCAACACTATGCAGGCAGTATATAATACTCTCTAACAACATGCAGTTGACAGTCAGATCTATCGACTTTGGAGTCGGTATACAAGAATCCCAAATCTGTTCTGTGGAATTTCGAGAATTTCACCATCATGCAACCAATACACAAGAGTTTCAATACTCTGCCGTCGGCTTTCTAGAATTTCAACAGTGTAGTCGATGCACAGAGGTCCCAGCATTGCACAGTCCATGTATGACAATCACAACAGAACACAATCAACATACGTACGGTATGTAAAACATAGCACTCATTCAGCATTGTGCAGGTTACGTATGAAAAGACTCTCAATAAGGTGCAGTCGATGTACTACAATACCAAGACATTGGAGTCGACATAGGACAACCTCAGCACTACGGAATCTACGTGGAGAAATTTCAACATTATGCGACAGACATACGATAACTTCAATATCATTCAATCGACATTTGGTGATCTTTACTCTGTGCCGTTCATGTTGGACAATATCAAAATACCCTGTCGATATGCATAATAACGATGATAAGATCAAGCTACCGGTCTTCGACAATTTCGGACTCAAGCGAGCAGTCGATTGAGGACAATTTCAAAATTTTGCGGTCGACATCACCTATTCAGGTTCAGATCCTGGCATCACTACAAGAGTTACCTGCTGCTTGAAGTGCCAAGTCAGAGTTAAAACATCGAGAAAATACGCGATGTATCTTTTTGGTCTCTTTGGTGCAGACAACATGCATTTAGAAGGTAGTTTGATGTTTCCGCACACATTCAGCATGTTCATGGACGGCAGTATTCAGCCAGCTTCCATAGACTAGGTTGTTCTTCGTGTCTCCTATCTTCTACACATTGCACGCCGTAAGTATTAATCTACATTTAAGATAAGAAAAGCAATAGTAATATTTATGCCAAAAATGAAAGCATTCGTGGATAGCGAAAGCACGATCTGTTTTCAGATTCAGGCAAGTCCTGGAAACAGTCATTATGTCAAAGGGTTTCACCCATGGGCCTGAGCTCTCTAATGCTCCAGGTAAATCCAATAATTTTGACCTAAATATACTCAAACAGTAAACAACCAAATCAAAGCAACTGTAGTATGGCCATCTACAATGTGCACCCGTTATGCACATAGGCATATTACATCACAAACTGATTTAGATTTCATTATTGGTTACAAGAAGGCTCTGTTTTCAGCAAGCACTTTTCTTCACTTTAGTGATACAAACACGAACTCCTTGAGTTGTCTTTTGCTAACGGTTCTCTATTAGTTCAATGTTTGCAAACATGCTTTATGGCTATCCCTAGTTCCAGTTTGCGCCAACAAACCAGTGGCACTGTTTTAATCCTATCTGTCTGTGCAAAATCAGTACATGTAGATGGTTCTTTCTGTATCCCACCTGTACTTTAAACAAACTACATGGTTCAGTTTGAGACCTATCTATGGTCAAAATGCCTGATGATTCTTTTTCTACCCAGTTTATGTTAACAAAATTTAACCATGCACACTTTTTGGACCAAGTCTGTCTTAGTAGGCGAGTACAATCCAGAAGCGAGTAATAACTAAGGTTTAAACGTCAGAAATCTTGGCACTGTGTCGCTTGACGCTGTGTGTAGTGAATAGGTCAAGTACTGGTCGGCCTGGTGTCAGTATAATGTGAATGGAAGTTACATTGTGTCTTGTGCATGGCGTTCTAGTGAGACAACACTATAACTAATGCTCACTGGGTCCAGCCTGCTTCAAGCAGGCGCCGTTGTGATATCACTGAAGTAAAGAGGTAGTGACGTTAAACCCAATCAAAATCTTTTAGGCCGTAATCTAATAATGCAAGAAGGGTGGCCTTCTTGGCAGAAGTATTAGCGCGCTACTGTACTGCAATGCATGACCCCGGTGCCTCTCATCAGTGTGGTCGCTGTGAGTTCAAGCCCAGCTCACGCTGGTTTCCTCTCCGGCGGTAAGTTGGAAGGCCTGTCAGCAACCTGCGGATGGTTGTGGGTTTCCCCCGCCTTCTTTCCACTTTCTTCCTACCATAATGCTGGCCACCGTCGAATAAGTGAAATATTCTTCATTACGGCGTAGGACACAAATCAAATAAATAAATATATACATAATGTAAGGAATCTGATTATCTCCACAAGAGTTGTCCGATTTTTTTTGGCGTAAGATCCAAGATAGCACTGTCTTGGGTCTTCCAGAAATGGCACTCGTACATTTCGACAATAATGGCGTCTTGAAGGGGCACTGCACTAGTGTTCTGTTAATAAGCTAAATGGCACTAGATGTGTTCAGTCAGCGTCAGGAGATTAGTGCCCAAGGTTTTTTTGGGAACCATCATCAGACAATGACGTGACTCCTAGGGCTGATAAGAAATCTGTAAACATAGTTCCTAAACGGTTAGATATTTAATATTCCACTTTCCAAAGACACCGCCAGCATGTCTAGCTGCATGTACCGAATGCTGCTGGGAATAAACTCAGTCAGAGAAGATGGCATCCGTCAGGACATAAGCGAACTATTAAAGGATCTTTCATCTGGTGTATTACGTAACAACATGTACTTGAAGTTACTAGGATCGCGACTCCCACAGGGAATATCTGCACACGTGTCAAGCACCGACATGTGGCCGGCGACCAGAGTATGCTTCAAAACTTCAACGTCCAAAGCGGTTGGTTAATTTTCAAAGGCTGTAGTGCACTGGCGTACGTAAAATCTAAAGTACAATATTTATGAGCCGAGCGCAAACATGTGATGTCAGGTAAATTATTCAACGGAAACAAAATACCTCAAACCTGAGTAACCGTAATGGGCGGTTAATTTCAAAGGCTACGTGTTCTCGCGTATATAAATAAGACGGCTGGAAGCATGTAAAGGAAATATTTATTCTGTGTATCCTCAAGAAATCTCTGAATGCAAAAATCCAATTTAGTAATCCCAGTGCTGTAATAATTATAAGAAGGACACGGTTCGTACTACAAATTCCGATCTTTATTTTTATCACATGCATGAAATAAATGTCTCGTTTGGGTCTAATTTCAAAACGACTTTCCTGAATGATTGCGCAGTGATGGAGGTTTTCGCCTTTCGACAAGAAATCCATTCAAGTCCTGGCTAAGATGTTTATTGTATCGAGGTCTAAGTATCACAACAAAATCTGGCACTTTCGGTTTATGTGTTACCTCGGAAAGCTGTTACATACAGGCACTGTTTGAAAACAAGGCTTTTCTCACCAAGCAAAAGTATACTTTGGAGAAACTATCTGTTCGAGCTCTGGTTTGGGCCGGATGGAACTTTTGTTATATATATTTGTGTTTTTTTTTCCCCCCGATGATTGTTGTTATTTTTTCCACTGGAGGACGTACTTAGCCCGAGTAATTGCTGACTGGTTCGGATTTTGTTGACTTTGGCGAAACCACTGGCGGCATAACGACTCCATCAGCTCGGCTCTAGCCCGCAGTTATGTAACTGAGTACACGGACCTGATTGAAAACCATGGCAAAGCACCCAGGTGTGCATCAGCCTGGGAATACCTTCACGCCACTCGTAGAAGAGTGCAGAGATAAGGTATACTAGTCGAGGTTAGATGGACTCCATACTTCCAAAATTGTTAGAACTTCTTCATCCTTTCATGCTAAAATTCCGAAATTTCTCGCTTGTCAATTCTTTACGGGGTCTCAAATCACAGTTTTTCGCACTCTTTTCACAAAACAAATTAGAAACGATAGGCGCGTCAATTACAGACCTGCATACGTCATAGAGTAATCAAGGGCCTAAAATAGTCTTTATGTACGTCGTGTCAGCTTGTGCTTGGGGGTTGGTCATCGGGTAGCTGCGTGGAATTAAGACTGCGGCCCTTATATTCCTCATTTCCTAGGCGTTTTACGGAAAATATCCAAAGACCTTAATATAAAACCATTTTCCCCGCGATTACGAATCTGGCTTACTGGCAGGTACAGAGGAAATGCTGATATCAACTTATACAGCCGTAAAGTGGTAGCATGGATTTCAACACCTAGAATCGTCAACATTCATTCAGTTTTTTAAATATTGCAATTTAAAGGGAAAGGCCTTGCAAAAATGAAGTTATGATGAGTGAAAAGATCATTGAAAAATATACCTAAAAATACCATCACTTAACTTTTTAGCATTTTTTTTTACCAAAGTAAACGCTGTCAAATGTTTGGATTGTACGGTGGGTTTGATGGACCATATTGATGACGTGGTTCACTAGTGATGTCACGCTGATTTTTCCATGGCCATAGCAAAAATTTAAAGTCATATTAGCGTTTATATACACAGGTAAGCATTACAGAAGTACTCTTCACACGAATTTTATTCAGAACTGAACATGAAGGTGTACAAAAAGTTGTGTGGCGTCACTGGAGAACAACATAAACCCACCATACAATCAAAATATCTGACTGCGTATAGTGTGGTGAAAAAAAATTTGAAAAAAGGAGTGAAGAATTCTTCTGATACAGTTCTTCATGATCTTTTCACTCATGATAACTTCATATTAGGTGGTGTTTCCCTTTAAGCAAATACTGGCACATAAGTCTCTTTATAGTTTGACAGATTTACTGACTTGACCGTTAAATTTCGATTTCTTTAAGAAAAGGTTTAGCAAGATAGTCATTAGGACAGAATTTTTACCAAGCTGAGCCAGGAGGCTGGCCTACACAGAAACACAACATTGTCATCTCTAATTAAACATCTCACCTCCATGACTCACTGCCGTCTGTCGTCTGACAAGGGAGACAACTTATTCAGCCCAAACGTACAAGCATGAAGATGTTTAGAGTTAGTCTGGAGGCAGCCCTGGAACTGTTCAGTAGCAGATGGTAAAAACGTGTTGCAGACAGATATAGCCGCGATGTCAGAATGAAGGAAGAGTCTGTAATCACCATCCAGTCTTCAAGAGTGGAGAGGTATAATGCCTAATGTACAGTTGTACATCTAATGGGTACATGTATATACACGCCAATGCGTGGGTTTGTACTCGAGCAATGCCGTCCCGAGTTAGCCGTCCATGTTAATTTAAAGAACTCTTCAGGCTGATAGATTGTGTCTTTGTTAAGATTGATCTGTGGAGTAGGAAGCTTGTCTTAGAAACAGACCAGTTTCACAGGCATATGTACCTAATGACTTTCACCGAACAGGGTTTCCCCCAAACACTTAAACTCATTCATTATTTAGTTGCAAGAATGCGTTTATATGTGAGTTTAACAGTTTCAACCACTGACGTTTAGTCTATTGCATTTAAGATAACTGTAATTTTTTTTTACCTAGTTCTGCTCAAACCATGGTGCTGGGGAGTATAAGTTGTTACTTCTTAATCACTTAAATGAACAGTTGTTATAAAACCCAAACTGCGGATTCAACCGCTCACGTGTGACCATTTACAAATTATCACACGATCATCGCTGGTCTGGTTTTACTCTCTATGCTGTAGTCTTTTATTTGTAACAATTCTTGTGAACAGAAAAGACGACCCCTCTTTAACAGGTATAGCATTCATATGAACAGTTATGGATTCCCTCGCGTAAAAAAGGTAAGAGAAATGACAACAAATGACACAGCCTTCGCTATATAGGAAGAAAAGAGGAAAGAGATGTAAATGTCCATAGCCATTACTTTCTGACGTGTCTGGTAATTCTATAAATCAAGCTTTAATCCGCAGAACTGCTCCATATTAGAGCAGATGGAAATACAATTTCGCGTCACTCGTGGCCAACGTACATATGGATGAAAGGCATACCAGTTTTCACGTGACGTCAGCGGAGACAGCTGCTGTGTCGAGTGATAGAAATAATCCAGTCATGATTGGTCAAAATAATAATGTGGTGACGCTTTCGATTTTTTTCAATTTGCGCGATTTTGCTTACTTTGAACTAAGGTTACACAACATCATAAAAATAATAAGGAGTACTTTTTAAACTTTATCTGAGATGCTTTGTCGACTCATACATACATTTGGCCTAAGTTGCCCTTCCTTTCAAATAACTGCTAACTTGGTGGTGCGGCTAATATGACTGTTGGCAACTTTATCCAATCCTACAAGTGAAATACATTTAAACTAAGCAGCACATGGGACGCATAGTCTTTTGTTTGATTAGTGCCAAAGCTATCATATTAAAATATGGTTTCAGCATAGAGAATAAATCTAAAGCAGCGATAACCGTGTGGTAGTTGGCAAATGGTCAGACGTAATCGGTGAAATCCTACCCCTTTGCCGAATTTGGATTTCATTCTAGCAGTCCATGTAAAACTTAAAAATTAGCAACTGAGACACCCCTTAGATTACATATAAATGAAGTATACATCATCTGAAAGGCCATTTCGGGCTGGTTCCAAGAATAGTCTTCATCATTTTTGTGGACATTTTATTCCAGTGATTAAACCGGAAATGGGCTTTTATTAAAGACAATATTGGAGGGCTAAAGCACAGTGACGTCACTGATTTCCCCTCAGCTGCTAAACACCCCCTGATTGCAATATGTATACATTGTGCATGCATAAATGTAGTACAACACCAGTATCTGTATTTATTGTAAAAATGTTATTAAATGTTTAGCCGCAAAAAAAAAAGTCTGTGACATCACTGGGTTTCAGGCTGTTTAGTATGGTCCAAAATGTCCATCGTAATCACTGCAAATAAATAATGTAGACCACATGTGGAATCAGCACGAAATGACCTTTCAGATGTTGCACAGTTTGCTTAAATTTGGTCTCCTCTTTTAAACAGAATTTTCTTAAAGATTTAAACAACAATTAGGTATAAGGCCTATATATAGAATTACGTCTGGGACTCGGTGTACTCGGTTTATTCTTCCACAAACACTTCTGAGTTCGGATGATACAAAAGTACTTTTCAGACTGGATTATTTATTGGTTTATTCTATTCTATGTTCGGAGGATATAAGTGCATGTCTGTTTATTTTACGATAGACGTACTTCTGAGTGTGAATGGTATAACTGTCGCATTGTTCAGTGACAGACGTACATTTGAACTCGGATGATATAAATGTCGGTTTATTCTACGACAGAGGTACTTTTGAGACTGGATGATATAAGTGTCGGTGTATTCTACGGCAGAAGTGCTTTGTAAGTTTTGGTCTACAGAAGTGCGTCTAAGTTCGGTTGATTTAACTGTCAGTTTATTCTACTACGGGAGTACTTGTGAGCATGAATGGAAAAAGCGGACGAATTTGAAATGCACTGTTGGAGGAGTAATTACTTCAGTGTGTAGTGACAGATTTATTTCCCGTTTTCCTGACCTTTGGGCCAGCCTCTTTTTCTCGTCTGTGTAGCGACATCATACAGGTTTTATGCTGGAGTTACCTCTTCTCCCGCTTATTTCAGCCATCCGATGGGACCTCTCTCACCATTTGATGGCTAAAATGCGAATCCTGTGAATGGCGTCTCGAGTTCTAATTCAGCCCAAGCTGATTTGGGTCCAATTGTATATCGGGAAGATTGCTATACTGTTTTAAACCAGAAATATAGAATATGAGTTGCTCATGTTGCTTGATTGCAATAGTTATATTCTCCTTATACAGAAAGATGATTTAAGATCTGTATTGAAGGTATATCATGATATCCTACTGGATAATGTGATTTTTACCACCTAAATCCCGTGATCTGATTCCTTCGCCCACTCAAGTAAATAAATATATAACAAATACAGCCATAAATTAATTTGCAACGAATAAAGATGAAGTGCTAATACTAAAAGAACACCTACACAAATCAAGGAAGCACTCAAGTTAAATAAAAATAGGTGCCAGAAAAGCGAAACTGGGCGCATCAGGATTTCTTCTGGCCAGTGGGTTTTTCTTTTATCTTTGTGAAAAAGGAGAAAAATCTGAGAAAAACAAAGCAAGTTCTAAGTAACGGAGCATTGGCCCTTTGGGTGAATATTATCGTAATTTGAGAGAAGAGTTTTGGAATATTTCCCCCCTGGAGGTATACAGAATAACTCAGGATTCAGCGGGCCGCCCTGTCGGATACCCTGAGCGGGATATTGTTTACTTTTGTTACACTATTTCCAGATGCTGAGTAGGTTTGGTGCATTCTAGGCGAGAGAGGGCATGGTGTAGATAAAGGTGCTAGCCCCACTCCACACCAGTACCTATATCACCAGTACATGTCAGCCTATTTATCATGGCTCCTCTTCGACCGTATACGAAGGGCAGGTCTACCAGCAACCCGGCGGATAGTCGTAGGGGTCCCCTGGGCTCTGTTCGGTTTCCTCCCACCTTTATGCTGGACGCCGTCGTGAAATTTTATTGAGTACGGAGTAAAAGAGAAATCAAATAAATAAATAACTATATATCAGTGCAGAGACGCCTTGTACCTGTATGATTCAAGCCATTTAGTTACGATTATATTTCAACCAATGGGTTGGTCGTCTTTGCGTTGGTACTACAATAGCCAATTGGTTACAGCGCATTGTTACCCTGAGCACAGTTTACTATGGTCTTTTATCTTAGCAAGTGCAAAAAGTGTAAATGGTAAAGGTTATTTTGAATCACTCTCTCTTTCGACAAGTACAAGTGATTTTGTGAAGCTTTAGAATTGTCCCTGAAACCAGTTCAAGCTATTCCGATCTCACTGGGCATGCTCTCTTCTAGCAACCTGTACTGTTATTCTGTGATAATATGCAAATGGTTGGTGGTATACTGAGGCATGTG
Source organism: Acanthopleura granulata (assembly GCA_016165875.1). Classification (NCBI taxonomy): domain Eukaryota; kingdom Metazoa; phylum Mollusca; class Polyplacophora; order Chitonida; family Chitonidae; genus Acanthopleura; species Acanthopleura granulata. The sequence goes on along the minus strand of JABBOT010000076.1, from coordinate 122,263 downwards.
CTCCCAAAAACTTATTCCTCTCCGGGTGTATGTGGGACGGTCTGCCAACAACTTGCGGATGGTCGTAGGTTTCTCCCGTGCTCTGTCCAGTTTCCTTCCACGATAATGCTGACGGCGGTCGTATAAGTGAAACATTCTTGAGTATGGCGCTAAACACCAATCCAATCAAAATCAAACCAAAGCATTGACCGCCATTCTTGGATATGGCATTTAACAACAATCTACCAGTAATAAATATCCAAATGACCTTCGAGGTTTGAAATGGAAATATGTGAGATTGTAAGATTCCAATGTTTGAACTGACCAATACTGGAATCTATACTCTGATCGAAAAGGCTTTTAATCATCTTTCTCAGGTTATTCTGTACAAGGGATGTTCATCTATATAGCGCCTATAAAGGATGCAACTCGGTACCGGGACGCGATGACATGCTTGGTAGCCGGTTTTAGGCCTGTGGATATATCCGAAAGGATCACCTGACGCTCTCTGTGGGCAGATACACCGCAGGACGGTGCCAGAGACAACAACCAACTTGAGTTGAGTACAGCGGCACTGCTAGCAGCTTGACATAAAGCGATGGCGATGTAGCTATGGGTTTGCAAATGTTACTAGGTTGAGTAAATACTAGAAATAATGGCAAAAGAGAAAAGAATCAGGTAACGAGTCGGAATGTACCTATAGCCGGTCTGGGGAGATAGATGGAGAAGAGGAAGACTAAAAGTGAGGGCAGTCTCTTAGTCAGACATGATTCGTGGGTAATAGAACAACAATTTGGAAGCCTGCATTCGGCATTTCCCGTCACGTCACCCAGGTGTTTGAAACATGGGTTCTTGCAGATTGATAACTTTATCTGTTCCAAGACGATAGGATGCTTTAAAGCTTATATATACACATACAACGTCGATGTGATAGAGTGTTGTTTTTATTCAAAATACAGGATACTATATTTGACCTTCGGAACAGAAAGCTTATGTTGCGGATGATGTCTTCTACGTGCAAGAGTATAAATTCTGCCGATACATTTATGATTAATTGTTCTTTAAAGCCATACTCAAGAACTTTTCTTTTGTAACATGGCCACCGTGGTCATTCTTGAAGGATACAGGATACTGGAGAAGCGGAAAAGAAAAACAATCGCCCTTTGGCAAGCTGCTGATGAACTTGCAAACGTGTAGGGCACACACTACACGCATACTGATGGACGGCAAGTGGCTTTCAGCTGGCATATATCGTGTGTCTAGCATATATTGCATTGGTTGGGCATATTGAGGTGGGCTCAATAAAGGCTATGAAAGTGCGTCCGAAAAATTGATTGCAGTCATTGAAAAACGCACAGGAAAGAAAGACAAATGCGATAGAAATAACGTTGACTTAAATAACCGTCAAAAAAGGGTGGTTAGGCTATCTCCAGCTGGTTAGGCATATCAAACCTGTATCTATTCGCTTTTTATATTCTGGAATTAAATGATTTACCACCCATGCAATATTTTAGCATCAAGCATCATCCAGAAACTGTGCTCGCAGGCATTTTTGCAGGCAGTGAATTACCAGTAACATGGAATCATGTACATACACTTACGCCAGGGCGATCCGAAATCCGTCAGTCTTGGAAGTAGAATTCCTAACAAATTTCCTCAAAAGCTGGAAACCTCCTCGAACAATCATTGAAAATGAGCACCTAGAGTGACCTGCGTGCAGCTTGGAAGTAAAGTAGTCATACTAGTATTATAAAGATGTTAAAGGAATAACCTTTACAAAATCAAGCCTTTATCGTTAAACGCAATACTGAAAGCTGTACATTGAAACACATTTACTTGAACAAAATGAATTGCATTGAAATATTTCACACAAGCTGACGATGCCATGAGCTTTCAGATTCGTTCTAAACCATGTACATGTACATTTGATGGCTGGAAGAGTGACTTTTTAACATATGTATTGACACACATCACATAATTAAGGGATTTGACAAGCATTTTGTCAATGGCGCAATAAGCCATCAATGAGGTCATCGACTGATATAACATCACAAATATATAGACAATACGTACGATCCACCTCGGTATTCAAAGATTTAAATAATTAAATTGATTCAATAATTATTCAAGATACCTTTAAAAATAACCGAAGGTGTGCTTGGATAGAGCTTTAAGTGGTGTATCGGATAAAGACGACGTCGTTTTTGTGTATTCCTCTAAACTATTAATGAAAGTTAAGTGAAGTAACGGTGAGTGCAAAGACCAATGAAATCTGTATTTGATGGTACTTTCGCTGAATTTCTTTAGATTTTTTTGTCCACAAAATTAAATGAAGTCAAATGTTTTGATTATATGGTGTTTTTTTATGTACCGGTTCCATATTGATTATGTGGTTCACAAAAGACGTCAAGCCTACTTTTCTTTGGCCCTAAAGTAGAAAGTTGATGTCATGTTAGCTTTGTCACACACAATCAAATATTACCCGAGCACACTTTTCAAGAACTTTATTCAGAGTTAAACACAATAGTGTACAAAATTTTTGTAACGTCACTGGTGAACCACATGATCAATGTGGTCCATAAAACCCACCATACAATCAAGACCATTGACTGCGTTTAATTTGATGCAAAAAATCTATAAAATTCAGTGAAGGTATTTTCAGATACAGTTTTTAATGGTCTTACCATAGCTTTATAGTTTTCTGGTCTTTCGCTTGAAGTTTTGCGGACCTAACTTAGATGACGCCTTTCGGCAGAGTTTGAAGCATCTTGGCGGCAATGAACCACTCACTCACCACAAAGCAAGCCCCCCTCCCCCAACTCCCCCCACCCCCCCTCACACACCTACCAAAGTACTCGTAACATAAAATTTTGACTGAAGTGTAATTTTTCAATGTTCAGTTGTGATATAGCCATCTTATAACCATCTTCACACCGTTTGAAACGGAATACATTTGGGTAAACCTGCTTAAATAGTTGTTGCCTACAAACGGCTGAAACTCTACTGCAGTCGTCGTGCAGTAGGACAGTTTAAAAAGAAACCTCAACAATTCCAAACATTGACGTATATCAACCGGTTAGATGTATATCGTCATGTTTAACGGTATGACTGGAAAATGGTCACCTGCGATTCCTGGGTCTCTGCACTCTCACACTAGCTGCCAAGGTGGCGCTAGACCCTCACTCCCACTACACACACACACACCAACCTATCCCGTGCCTACTTACCCCATCCCCAAACACACTTTACACTTTCAAAATATCCGGGCAACGACCACGATGAATTAAACGTGAAAATGGAGAAAAAAAATCCCTCTTCTCAAATGCTTCATCACACATTCTTGTCAAAATATTCAAAAAAGTAAATCAGCATTGTATACAGTATTAAAGCCGGTTAACGCCATCATGTACCTTCGTTTTATCGTAATACTATCACCCGATGCTGATAGGAACCGATTGAATGATGCCTCGAAGCGATGGCAACATGTTTGACTTTGACTTTGAATTTCACTTTCACGATTTCAGTCAGTTTCATGGATGAGTTGAAGACACCGGCCTAAACCACCGACTGGCAAGCCACAGTAGAAATTTCCCACATGTACAGACACTTAAGTCATATTGGTGAAAGACATATTATTCCATGAACGTTAGGCTGTGTTAAGATCCAGTCATACCAGATCTTCGACTACCTCAGGCAAAATGACCTCTACGATTCCAGACTTTTGAAAAGGCCAGCATTATGGTGGGCGGAAGCCTGGTAGAGCCCACGGGAAACCTACAACCATCCGCAGGTTGCTGGCGGCTCTTCCCACGTGCGGCCGGAGATGAATCCAGCTTGGCTTGAACTCACAGCTACGGCATTGGTAAGAGGCTCCTGCGTGGTCATTGCGGTACACTAGCACGCTAATGCCTCGGTGAAGAAGAGCCCTTTAATTCATTACAGATTTATTTCCTAAGCACCTCGTTGTATATAAAGCCACATCAACGTGTCAGCCTCAGCCATTTCTGAATTAACTTCTGTCTGAAGGATATCTTTCATTTTGTCATTGAGTCTTTTATTTCTTCATCACGTTATTGGTCTATTTGTAACATATTCACGGCCCTAAGTCTACATTGTGTGCCAGTAAATTTATGTCCCGTGCAGATCAGAAACGGTATCCCGCCCCATGCATCAAATGACTGCACACGTTTCCGGGAATTGATTGTGTTTTGTTCTTGTCAAGTCAATCAGAAGTCATGACCCCTCAGGGATTTGCTACAAAGTCAGTGAATTATTTAAAGGACTCCGGGGCAATCCTTGTTCCCGCCGGCTAACCCGCTTAGAACGAGATGAAAGTGAAACGTGTTCTCATGGGGTGGTAGGAAATGAACTCTCCGGGCGTATAGGTGAGGAAATCTTTTAAAGGAAACGGTTTATACCCTGGGGGCACGGATGGTGGACCGGATTTACCGTATAGCCTGTAACAGGGAAGCCACGGCGGTCTGTGATAATATATGATAAGACACATGGTATAGCATTCGAATTCATGCTATGGAGGAAATTGAGGCATTGCCTATACACACGCCCTCTATTGTAAAACGAAGATACTGATACTGATTCATTGACTGCTTGATTGATTGTTTGGTTTCCAGCGTAGTCATCAAGAATATTTGACTCATACAACTGCGATCAGTTGCATGAGTGAAGGAATGCCGGAGTTCCCACTGTAAGGCACAGACCATTGGCAAGTTACGATATCATTTTGTATGATACATGTACATTTGCCGCGAAGGACAAATGGTGTGCAACGAGCCTCATGTAAGACCGCGTAAAGGAACCTTTATTTGCTGTCCATCGCTCATTGCCCTCAGGGCCCAAAGAACAATTGAGGCTGAGGAACTCCATGTCGAAGACTGGGATTGAATTCACACCTCTTTTGTCGAGGGGTTGAAAGAAGAGCATTTTAATAGCTCGATTCGAAGGGATTGAATAAATGAATGATTACGGCTTAAAGCCAGCCATATTGTAGAGATCCGAGAGATTGACAGGAATTTTGAGAGGAATTTTTAAAGCATTTTAATTTAACCGCTCGGCCACCAATGGCCACCCCGCCGGTCCCATAAGCCAACAAAGAGGATACGGAGATCTTGTGTTCTTTGTTGCAGTTTTTCAGTTTTAGCGCCATGTTTACAAAATATTCTCGTAGTTACAAGATATTTTGGAATATTTTTTTCAACCATTCTTTTGAAGCCAAAAGTATCGTTTTAACATGAAAATGTCTGATGTCTGTTGCATGCCCGAAACTCCGGAATATCCCTCAAGTCTAGCCCCTGCCTGTCACACAGCATATAGATCAAGATATCGATCATGGTAACAAGAAACCGCTGTGCTAAGTACGCGCTTCACGCTGGAAATTGGCGATCGATGAACTGGATGTCTATTAATGTCCATATACATTACCTTTCTACTACAACTATAAGAATTCCCTACTGGGTGGGTCAAAGATTGAGTAAGGTTTCCACTGGACCGTTTCCTCGGGTTCTTCTTCACTCTCAGGATTGCAGCTTAAACTAGAGAATTTATTTTATTTATGCGGTTGTTGTTTAACGCCATACTGAAGACTTTTTCACTTACATGCTTACCGGGTGGGTGGAGGGAACGAGAGTGTTAGGGGTTAGCTACCAACTCTTGACAAGCTACTAATAATGAACGCACTGTATGGTCACAAGAGATTCGAGACTGCTGATAAGAAAGTACAATGTAAACTGCATGGAGAAGACTATTTAGCCTTATCAGTGGACGAAACATCATGAGCAGAATGCGGGGAATCCCTCACACGTTCCTCACCAGTTTTCTGGCAGTATTTCTAACTTAAAGCCACAGCCAGTGCAGTATCCTGTAAACGAGAGCTGGGTTCGAGCGCCTGACATCACTGGTCAAGAGGTATATCTATTTGATTGCTGTCTTACGCAGTGCTAAAGAATATTTCACTTTTACTATGGCGGAGATCAGCATTATAGTGAGAGGAAACCGGACAGAGCCCGGGAGAAACCCACGACCATCCGAAGGTTGCTGGCAGACATTCTCTTGCGTGGGAAGGTCTGCCTAGAAACCTGCGGATGGTGGTTTGTAGAGGAAGCCAGCATGAAATGTGCTTGAACTAACATCGACCGCATTGGTGAGAAGCTCCTGCGTCATTACTCCGCACTAGCGCTCTAACCCTCTCGGCCACGAGGCCCCGTCAAGCGCTATCGATTGAACTCCAACAGAATCAGTTTGCCGTCATGCAACATTCATTTGTACTTATGCCAACCCAACCCATATATATTTCGCCATGCCGCATGACAAGGGGAATCTATACCCAGTTCATCGAACGATACGCGGCAAAATGTCACACCATTCATAATTTAGGCCTACCAACATTCCGTCGATTCTCTCTGTGATAATCTCGATGAACCTTGGGCTTTAATGACAAGATACTTGAACATACCATATCAGTGTCTATATTGTTATAACGTTCAGCACTGCATGGCTTTTACCATGACAGCCATCATCGGTTAGCTCTGGACTGGACATTGTGTACCCACAAGCACTGCATGCATGCTGATGGCCTGACGATGTACTCATGGGTAGTCGTCATCATTAACCGATATTTCCCTTTCTTTTCGCCCTTCGCTCTCGTTCACACGATGTAATTTGTCGTGTATGCCAACTTCAGTGAATAATTCAACACGGCCAGAACAAATGGGTTGTCAATCCATTTTATAGGTGATATTTACAAAATATATATGGAGTTGTTCTATTTTATTTATTTATTTATTTCATTGGTGTTTTACGCCGTACTCAAGAATATTTCACTTATACGACGGCGGTCAGCATTATGGTGGGAGGAAACCAGGCAGAGCCCAGGGTAAACCCACTACCATTCGCAGGTTGCTGGCAGGCCTTCCCACGTACGGCCGCAGAGGAAGCCATCATGAGCTGGGCTTGAACTCACAGCGACCGCATTGGTGGGAGGCTTCGGTCATTGAGCTGCGTTAGCGCGCTAATCGACTGAGCCACGGAGGCGCCCTGTTCTATTTTCATTCAACACGTCGATTAAAGAAACCGGGTCGTGAATAGTTGATTTATGCAGCCGATTTGTAATAATTCTTATGAATCAATAAAAGTTCGGTTTTTTTTTTTTTGGTTTTTTTTTTTTTGCAAGCAAGACATGTGCCTATGTGAGTTTTCCCGCCACAGCAGAAAACGTATGTATATCGTGATGTCTGTACTTACATTGTGTGTGGCGGGAAATGAATAAAATACGAGATGTGTACATCACTATCAATGTAAAATATAATATTTCTTTAAATTTAAATATCTCTATTTTTATATAGCATGAAAAGCGAAATCACAGTCTAATCTCCCGTAGTCCGAGTGTCCCGCACATACCCAAGTGAACATATAATGTCAGTTTCTCTAATATTCGTTGCCTCTCCCTATATACTGACCTGTCGCTAACTATAGATTTGAAGTACCTAAACTTCTTTTGAGACAAACGAGGGTGCCCTCTACACGCCCTCTACACACCCAATAAAAGTGTTATTAAAATAGCACATATCTGTAACGCTAACTAACTTGTTAATGTGTTAAAATAAACCCTGACAATATAGGCCTACACAGAGAAGTATCAATTAAATGTGAGTGTAAAAAGTTATTACGTGTAAAACTAGAACTATGGTAAATCTATCCTGTATCATATACTAGAACCGGATTTTATTTCAAAATATACCCCTGCAAACAGATAAACACATGGTCAATAACGTCTTCAAGTGTTAATAACCAGGATGACACACCAGATAAAATATGTTAATAGTTTACTTGCTAATGCGTTAAATCAGTAACATCGGTGATGATATAATAACACATGGCTGTTAATACGTTAACATACGTGTTAATTATAACAGTGAAATTCAAAAAGCTGGTAATGTATGATACAGAGATAGACTTATCTAATTATTATTTAATTATTTCTTTAATGTCGTTTTGCACTTACTTTTGGTTGATATTTTACTGTCTAGAACTAGATTGTCAGCATTCATTTTAGCACATGACCACATTAACCTGTTAGCGAAGCGTTACACATATGTGTTCATATAACAACACTTTTGTTTGGTGTGTGTTGGTCAGTCAAATTCTTTTTCATTACAATTCAAGTCATATATCTGAGCTTTTCCTCAGAAATGACACAGAGGTCATAAGTGATGTGCACCGAATCGAACGTTAGACGGCAATAATGTGGTGGTACCGAATCATGCAGGCCGAATCAAGAATTCGACGGTAACGATGTGCATGGAGGTACGGAATCATGCTGTCCAAATCAAGAGTTAGAGGTAGAGGTCCTCAGTCTCATTTACCGAACCAAGTGTTGAACGGTGATGATGTGGAGGTGCGACCAAACAGGAAATACTTGAACCACCATGTTTTTTTTTTATACCAATGCTTGAATCCAAGCTTTTCAATTTGATGGAATCTGCTACTCTCTCTTTAGCAACATAGGGCTTTTTTCATTTAGATAGAATTTATAACATTTTAATAACATCAAATTATCGTTAAAAAAAAACATCAAAAAATGACCAAGAAATTTTATCGGACAAGTTATTTTTTATTTTATTTTTTTTTATTTTGGTGACCGTTTTTATTATGAATTGTTTTGATACACATTTATTATCTATTGCACAAATTAGTCAATCTATCTATGAATGGTGGGGCCTCCGTGGTCAATGAAGTCAGCGCGGTAAGACAGCATAATGACCCAGTTGCCTCTTAACAATGCCATCGCTGAGAGCTTAAGCAAAGCTCAGGCTCTCTTCAGCTCCGGTCGCACGTGTGAAGGTCCGCCAGGAACCTCCCTATGGTCGTGGGTTTCTCCAGGTTCTGTCCGGTTTCTACCCTTCATTGACATTTTCAGCCGAAACGTGTTTATTTATGAAGAGTATATATAGTTATATATACTTGTATAGTTACACACTATTGGTTGTCTTCTGAAGGCAAGGAGCAGACGAAAATCTAATGCATGTTTTCCATTTCCCTTCAAATATCGACATTTTGATTTTTAATTTGCAATTCCGTCGCGACAATTGCTGTCTTGATTGTGTCGTGCTTTCTGTCTGTCATCTGTGCAGTTTTTCATCCATTTCTTCATTCATACGGCATGCACTGTCTCCGATTGTGCGCATGACATTCTTCGTTCAATTTATTCTCCGGCCATACGTGGGAAGGTCTGCCATCAACCTGCGGATGGTCGTGGATTTGGCCTGGGCTCTGTCCGGTTTCCTCCCACAATAATGATGAAATATTCTTGAGTACGGCGTAAAACACCAATCAAATAAATAAATAAATAGATATAGCCTATATATATTGATCACCATATGAGTATACCTTACTTGTGTCCTTGTTGCTTTCAGATTCACTGTATTATTGCGTTTTGTTTCTGCTCACTGTGTTCAATTTTTTTTTACATCTAACTTTAAAGGTGGATAACAAGAAGAATGGGAACTTAATTCAGTTGCAGTATGAAAAGTTGTTACTAAATATGGTCCTCAATTTGTTTTCTTTATGCCTTTTTTAGTAGCCTACATCTGAAAATAATTCTAATACGGTGCATGACTACTTTTTTCTTCATGCACTTTTCATTTCCCTGTCGTTTGACGAACATAAACTTGATCTAAACTTAATTCTGACCCTACACTTGGTGTTATGTTTGACCTTAAAGCAATAACAACTTTCATATTTTGGCACTGCAATTCCTCTACCTGTATTTTAATTTAATTAATGCTCTGGTCGCCATTGTACATGTGACAAGTTTTCTCCATATACAGCTCCTTGCTGCGTGCATGGTTAACGCACTACTTTGATGTGAAAACATTTGCATCTTAAAAGAAAAGTGAAATGATCAAGATTGAGATAGTTGGTTGCAAAAATATTGCAGTGTGTATATTGCACGCTTGGTCCAAGAATATGGAAGCAATTTTTTTCTGTAGTTTCCAAATTGCCATGATGGTGTGACGTCATGCTCGAACACTTGACGTCACCGATCGCTGACGTGTATCCACACATGAAATCCTTTTGAACCATGGTGTTAGATTTGTTCCGAAGGGTTTCTTTCATACAATTTCTACGCAGTTTGTGTTCTGACTCAAGTGGCACTTTAAACATCTGTGGGTCACATAGTGCGTCATTTGAGAGAGAAAACCTCTTTTATCTATGGAGTTGCACAACCATAAAATGAATATATTTAAAAAATCAGAGTGAGTGTGCCCTGCTGTGTATTCTGCACCTATATATAAATTAGCACCAACTGAAAACAGCTCCACCATGCATATACCCAGCGCATATATGTATACATATATAATATACAGAAACTTGCGTTGGCAAACGCTGTATTCCATATCGCCTTTCCTTGAAGGGATGGCAACTTTGAAACCCATAATGGCCTGTCTGTTGTTTAGATTATCACGTAAAAACGGCGGCGAATTTGGAGAATTTGCGTTAAAGTAATATATACTGCATGTCATGTAATTAAAAGACCACGCGCATATGTCTATTTATAGTTTTCCCATATACACATGCCGATTTACAACTTTCTGTACAAAGAGCCTCTAAGTCTGATCTGCCATAGCACATGGCCTTCGTTCTCCAAACAATTATGCCTATGTTTATTAATTTGTTTATTGGCATAGGTGGCAGAATCGCCCAAACGCTATTTATACATATGTGTAATAAGGTACATATAGCGTCAATGCCCTGGACGTACATGTAAGCCCAATCTTTACATAAATGGACATAAAACACGGAAAAATATTCCTACCTCAAAACTACCTTCGTTCGAAACAAGCTTTCTCTTGGCTGCAAGAAGCCTGAAACCCCTAATTTTATAATTTTTTTTTGTTTACTCGGACAAATCCACAAACAGGGAAAAGCTTCGCTCTGATTGGTTGCAAAGCAGTCAAGCAAGGCGTGTGACCTATCGAAGGGAAGCTTTTATGATCGCCGTGGCCGTTTAAGAGTCCTGGTTCCAGGATGAAACGACAGCTGTGCATTTATGAGTTCTGGAGCAGAGTGTAACCAATCAAAGTAACTATTCCTACAAACTTACGGATTTCAAGCTCTGTATAGCGAAGAAAAAACATGTTTCCTTATCGAGTCATGCACCAACGTGTCAGCTTACGAACGAATGTCGTTTGATTGACATTGAAATATATTTCTGTGTTTTGTGTAAAGTTAGGGTTTTTGTCCCCGGCACTGTACGAATTTGTGTAGGCTATACCGTGTTATATATATGCCACCTATGTTTAATAGTGCCCCATGTCAGTGCCAGTGCCCTGTTTTAAAAAGTAGTCGCAAACTGCGCCTGGTGTAATTTCCATGACAACAAAGAGTGATGAGATATACGTAGTCATGGTAATAAGAAACTCCTTCCCGCCTTTCACAAAGTGATCCAAAGCAGTGTGCTCCTTCGTTCTTTCTTTGATTACGTCACACTTCTAGGTGCGTGTGTTCTCCAAAAGCATTTAGATAGTACACAAACACTGCAGCATCGGGGCAGAAAACGATGTGTTTCTCTGCTATTTGGATCCTTTTGTGCAGCCCGTCAGAGTCTCTCATTACGCTTGACAGCTTTGTATAGGCCTATAAGGTATACACCTCAGGAGTCAATCTGTCACAAAACAGTTTTCCCGACTTGTTTTTCAAACTTACTCATTGTATTAAATTGAAACTCGATACACAGTTTCACCATGACGAGTAATGGATGAAGTTTCTTCGGTTTTCGACAAAATCATGGCCATTTCAGACCAGTTTTGGACATTTGCAGTTTTCCATGTTGAGCTGAATCTTACATATGATTTCAGCAAGACGAGTTGTACTTAAGCAGGTCTGTCAGCAACCCGGGGTTTTCCCTATGACTTTGTCTGGTTTCTTCCATAATCCTCAGTAGGGGGTCAAACCCCAATGGCATCAATCAACCAATCAATTAAGACGAGTTACAGATCTAGCTCGAGTTTCGGCCTGTTCCGTCCTATTTTTTTCTCTTTATATTTAACCTGACGGTCAAATGAATACTTTCAAAATGGTCGTTTCATTGGTATTTTTTGAGAGGGATGTGTGTGTTGCTTTTATGACGGCAATGAATTTCTAGGGTTGATGCTCCGTTGTTGGTCTTGTACCTGAAAAGTCTATGAATCGAGAGCTGGATTTGAATTTTCAGTCACGGCTATTTCGAGATGTAATGTTCAACTCGTCAACTGACTGCATGAGCCAACGAGATCATGTTGGTTACAGACATGGTTCTTCGTTAAAGAACGGTACATGACAACAAGTATATCCTGCATGCCAGTAAATGGTTAGACAGATGATCGCATGCGCGCGATGTCAGCCACACATGCATATACCCCGCGGTGGAGAGTGCGCTTGGGTGCCTCAGCATCCATGGAAGACTGGCAGCCCGAAAATACGATCGAGTTCAGATAACTGTCGGATGTTTTCGTCAGACCAGCGGCTGACACCTCTGCGCCTGACGTCGAGATGACGTCATTTTGTCATCAGATGGTGAAAAAACAAAGCTTGCCATCAATACGTCTTGTCAATGTCGTTTGCTAAGTGATAGCTCCATTCTTAGGCCGTTTGTACATGGGCGTGTTTAAATTAATGTGTTAGCTTACGACAGATACATTGAAATTAACAATTAATGACTTTAATACTCGATATGCAAGATTGGGAGATATCGTGAATCGATGTGTAACAAATGCATCACTTATTGCACAGGAATACTTACCTATCACATCGGCTTGGCCTTGTTCCCATCTTTTCTTCCACATTAACGCATCTCTGAAAGCTATGTTGTGAAGTTTGAAACGGATCTCAGATCCACAGAGCACTGTAGTACGTGACCAAAAATTTCTCCCAAAACGTGCACCTCATAGCCAGATAAATGTTATTAAGCCTAATCATCATCTTTGGTACCAGAATAAGTATTCTTCCAGCAGAATATCATCTCACCCTCCAAACAAACCTCAAAGCCTCTTTACACAATCAACAAAACTATCGTCGGAATCAGGAAAATTGAGCAACTTCAAGTAGAAATGTAAAGGTTTAATATTATGAAACTGATAAATTTGGGTATTTTCTTTCCGCTTTCCGCTTGTAATCAACACAACAACACTATAGTATGTGATTTAACACTCGAAAGAAACATGACATGCATCTACAAGCGTGCACGAGCATTTGTGTGAAGGTGATGGGAGCGTATTGAGGAAACGGGTGTGGGGGGTACATGCGTTGGATATACATAAGGTTTTGCGGTCCATCGTTTCCACACCCAGCTGCTGATGCAGAAAAAGCGGCTAGTTCGGCTGGGCAACCCAGCTACATGTATATGTAGTGTGCATGGTCCTTGGGAATAAGGTATGTAACGGCACTGTACAGGTAAATGTAAGTAAGCTTACAAGCCTATAGCAATACAGCTAAATTGTCTTATAAATAACTGTATATACACATGTGCCTATTCAGCTGATATAGTTTCACAGCTATATAAGGGACAAGTGTATTAGCAATAATCACCAACTGTGACAAATTGCAGGGGTGTAGCTAGCACCCACGTCACGGGTGTTTGTTGCATGTTATGACATGCCAATTGTAAGGTAAGTTAAATTAGCCTTTCTTATACTGTGTTGGGAAGTTTGTTTCTATATTGTAGTCATAACGTATGATCATTGTGTTGTGTATGCTGTCCACAAAGTCTTCCTATACGTAATTCGAAATGCCATTAACGTAAAGGCATATACTTCCAGTAAACACACGTGCCTACATGCATCTATACTGTTTGCTACTGCCCTGTATAGCCTGTGTTTGTACTACACACTTTCTCGACTACTTGCGTAAATATCATAATATACATCTGCGTCATCGCATTCAGGCCAAACATTATAGTTGCACATATCTGGGACTAATTCAAATATAATCGATGCAATGTTGTGTAGTCCTCGTCGAACATGGCCTAACCTATATACGTGTGAGACATTTTCATTTTTAATATCGCTTCCCTTCTTCTCTTTCTTTTTTAAATTATTATTATCACTTTATAATGTTGTACATGTAATAACGTAATGTCGATTAATAGTACTGGACTAGACATTCGCTTTGTGTGCGCATACATCGACAGGATTATATTTAACAAATAAATAACGTAATTCAATATATAGGCCAATACATAGGCCTACAGATACGGGTCATGTTCGTACTTTAAAGGCTATTAGACAAGAACACTTGTGCTTAAAATCCGTATAGGTCTACGTGTGTTTCAGTAAAAATGGATATGCGAATATAATCAATTAGGGCTGTTCGAAAACGACCACTGAGAAAGTTTCACGTAGCTTTAAACCCCCAGTTTTTCTCTTTTTTTTTTTTTTGCATTTCGTGAATATGTATGCCTTACGTAGTGAATAAATGTACTCCATTTATAAAGTTGCAACATCCAGTCGGGTTCCATTAGTTTATTTTTGTACTGTTCAGGATTATGCATACAGAATAAATCAACGGGTCGATGTACTACAGCACGACATGTGCACGCGTATCTCATTGATGTTGGCATATGCATGTGCATGTAAGCATGTAAGGTATACAACAATCACTTTGTTTCCAAAGGAGTACAGGGGGGAAATGTGGCATCGCAGCTAACACCCGGCCTTTCCACTGTAGATAAGAGCCAGCCAGGAAGGAGTTCAGCACATTTGAGAAGCCCTTTTCGCCAAGGCCTGATAGGTAGTCAAATATAGCCAAGAATCCTTACAGTCTTATACAGCGTTTGACGTCACCAACTTTTACCTTACCTTTGCAACGTGTAGTAACGCCATGTGACTATTTTTAGCCAATCAAAAGACACCACATTCGTACTCCTCGTGTTCGACTGAACTAGAGTGGGTAATGTCATTTTCGCTCAGAGGGGTTATAGGTTTTGGTTGACGTACATCTTCAAGCTATAAATCGATATCAGGTTTACTTACTGACGTAATTTGTACATAGTTCATGGGATTAAGGAGAATATTCTGTACCAGGCCTGCTAGATTGCTGCAGTGATGGGATAATTTAATGCGAAGATCTTACAACAACCCCCATTTTGCGTAGTTAAGGTTGACCACTGTTTCTGTACTCGATCACTTCATCGAGAACGGAGAAGGGATACGAAGGTGGAAATCGAGCTCGATACTCTCCGTTTCTGGCGTGAATTTTCGCTATCTCTGGAGGATAACACCTGTCCAGAAATCGGTGGTAAATCGGGTCCAATCTCTCTATGAAATTTCTTTTGACTAGGTGATAGATTTTCGAAGGGAAACCGGACAGGGCGCCGCTGGCCAACTGTGCAAATGGATCTTGCACACACGAAAACCGTAGACGAAGTCTGCGCACATTTCGGAGTTGATAATAATTTTGGTCTCAACGACGATGCCGTGAAGAAAAATTTAGAGAAATATGGACCCAATGGTAAGTACATTCAAATTATTTTTAACACCATGGCTCGAATCGAATGACATAGGACATGCTTGTTCAATGGCCGTGTTTTTTTCACGACTGCGCATGACATGAAATACCGTTACATCATGGTAAATGGCACTTTCATCCTCGAAATTAGCGTTCCATAGAGGCATGACAGTGTTAACTTTCATCTTCACCTTACAACGAAAACCGGTATTAACGCATTAGTCAGTTACACAGAACAAAAATTCTGTATCTTGTGAAAAGACAAACACAACTCGGTCATTAGCATCACATGTGAATGCATTGTGTTGTAGTATTTGTAGTAGATACGTGTGTGTCAAATGCTTGCGGGACCAATCCTCCAGCCAGACTTGAGGTGAATGACAGTCACGTGCTTATTTAATCCATATGGTTAAATCCTTGCGTAGCACATGGACTTAGCATAGGCTTATGTGGCTAATGTAAATCAGTTTAGTTTTATACAGAACTGTATTACCTTTACTCAGGAATACAGGTCAACTGACCCAATGGCCAACTGACCCAAGACAACTGGTCAAAGGATACACAGTCCACTGATTCAGTTGTTCAGGTCATCTGGTTTAACACCAAATACGCTTACTTCTTACAGAGTAAAATATTTTTTCAGGATAACATGTATGATTTGTGATGTAGCGATAGGTCTAATGAGTTTGTGTGATTCACACATTTTTCTGTACTTAATATCTAGATATCATAGAGCCCTGTCGAGATGTTTGGATGACCGACTGACCAGTGAACATTACCAGTACGTCACGTCGAAATGCTACAAAACTTAATATAGCCACTTTACATCTTGTGATTTCATCCGCAACATTTTTAATGGGTTATGCCTGAACCACATTCTCTTAAAATCTCCCTGCATTTGCACAGAGAAATATATTTATCTCTCTCGTTTTTTAGCCAGTGCAGCATCAACAACACAATTGCTGACTGATTGGTATGAAAATGTTGATCAGATGGTAGAACTGCAGTTCACTGTTAATATCTAATGCAAATATTAAGTTTCTTTTCCAATATCAGTGAAAGTTCAACATCCTGAAATTTAAAAATCTGTAAAATTGAATTCATAAAATGAAGATAATCAGTAATTCAATGTGCCATGCATTCACATCACGTAACACATTCAGTGTATGTGTAGACAGTATTAGTGGTGTAAAATTTGAGTGCCAACATTTCAAAATGTCCCTGTACATAATGATTGTCTGCAAATTGTAATATTTTTAGATTTCAACTTTTAAAGTGTTAAAACACTTCAGAAATTGTTCAGTTATCTTTATAAATGCTTTCATTTCTCATCAGCCAAAATATTGGATTTCACAATGTTGAAGTGAGATACAAAATTTCAGTGCTTCTTACGTACGTGCATGTATTTTTCACTCAATTCATCAACAGTTTTACAAAAAGGACCATGTCCATCTGTCAGAACAAGGGGATATATTCTGACATGGTATAAGGGCATATACTCTCACAGTTAGTGTCAGTGCTTATTCCAGAATTGCTTTGTCACCTATTAGTCAGATTACCCACAATAAGAACTATATGAAGACATTCTCAGAGGTGTATCGACAAGAAGTGTACCAGCTCTTGTCCGAATAGTGACATCAGTGAGTAATGAAACCGGTCGCCCAACCATCTTGACATAATGTATAGAAAAGTGTGTGAGTCCTAAAAAAATTAAAAAGTCACCTGGGAATAGTTCAGAGACAAGTTATTCTGAAGACACAGTTTACTTTGTAAAATCAGATGACATGAACAAAGAGGACCTTGGGTCTGGGGTCATTTTGCATTGGGTCAGTTGACTAGATACCTCACTCAGCTATTGGGTTATATCATACTTCACTCCTGTTTTACTGTAGCAGTGTATTAATCCATTGAAATGATTGTTCTCATTCAGGTTTGAAGGTGAAGACCACAAAGTTGACTTTATATAGATGGGGTGATTAAGATAAACTTTGTGTTACTGTGCTAGAAGTAGTTTAGGAAATTAGTATTTTAGATTCTCGGAAGGAAGACACAGTTTTTCTAATGTGAATATTTTTGGTGTTCCTAAATATTAGATGTTGTATTCATGTTATATCACAACGTTTGTTTTTATCTTTTACAGAACTACCGGCCGAAGAAGGTGAGTTGGCAACTCTCCCCACTCGTCTACCCTTTTTACCCAATGCCCTGGTACACTTTGACCTGTCAGGATGCTTTTATCTCTTTCTGGATAATCTTGTGATGAAATCCAGCTCTACCCGCTCTGGATTCTGTTCGGTTTTGAAAAATAATTCAATGTCACCACGATCAGTTCGGATATACCATCAGGATTATCTAAAGCTGTGTGGATATTTCTTTCCCTTCCTACCCATGAAGTCACCTCCCTCTGTACATGTTGTTGTTGCTGCTGTGAGATGCCAATTTCTTTGCTTGTAGGCAAGCCGCTGTGGGAACTTATTTTGGAACAGTTCGATGACTTGCTGGTGAAGATCTTGCTGTTGGCAGCTGTAATATCTTTTGTGAGTACAAGGCATTTATTCTCCCTTCATGGTATTCTCCTTAATAGTTTTCTTGTTAACTTTCCATCCCCAGGTATGATTCTTGTTTGAGAGTCGCTGATCGTGCACAACATACCTTGGTCTTGTTTGCTCACCTACAAGACCTTTTTATATTTTAAACTTGGAAAAACAAAACTTCTTATCTCTTTTTTTGTGTGTGTGTGCATGTGTTTCGCGTTAGTGTTCTCTAATTAGTATCCCAGGCCTTCCTTAATTATCCTCTCAATACAGCACTGATGGCTGCATCAAAAAGTTGAGCACGACAAGTACATGTACTGCTGGCACACAGTCACAGACAGCACGTAATAGCACTTATATGCATATGTGCAGATCATATAGACAAACATCCATGCCTTCACAAGGCATGATTGTTTTGTTTTTAATTGTATCTGTGCCACAGATCATCTTCACAAGCGAGGTTGAAATCCACACCTTTATCAAGCTTGTAATATGAACAGCACTTCAGAACTACATATAAATATATTCTGTTTTTATGAAACTGTCATGAAATACAGTGTTCTGCCTTTGTGTAATCTTTTTGTAAAATTTTTTGTATAAGCATAGCATGTAGCTCACTCTTCTACCCATGACTAGATTGCAGTGTTTTATAGCAACGGCTGAAATGGTATTTAAGAGACCTTGAAATGTACAGCTGCAACTAGAGTGGCTAGCTAGTGCATTTAAGTTACCATCACAACCAGTAGGCTAGAGGTCCTCACTTTGTACATCTGGACTGACTCAGTAATGTACAGTGCAGACAATGCTGGTAGCTTTTCTGAGTCCAGGCAGACTGGTTTATTGCTTGCATGAATCCCCCAGATGGTCCCAGGTGAAGACATCTGCATTTGCAGGGTATTCTTGGAACTGCCAAGACACCTCACTAGTAGATCAGAACATGGCTTACATGTATTTTTACAGATCATTTGTAATAAACTGCTGTATACATGTAAATTTTAACTTCAGTTACAGATCATCTGGGCTTGGCTCTGAGATTTGGCACACATGTACTTCACTCTACTGGCGACATTGTGACATTTGCACACGTACTTCACTGTACTGACAGCATTGTGACATTTGCACACGTACTTCACTGTACTGACAGCGTTGTGACATTTGCACACATGTACTTTACTGTACTGACAGCATTGTGACATTTGCACACATGTACTTCACTGTACTGGCAGCATTGTCACATTTGCACACGTTCTTCACTGTACTGACAGCATTGTCACATTTGCACACTTGTTCCACCAGTGCTGGAGAAGTTTTGACCATTTGTCAGTTTGCAAATTGTCAGCAGTTTTGTTTCAGTTGGCTTACTTGTAAAGGTTTCAGGACATGAATCTGCCTTGTTTACATCGGTTGAACTCTAGAATTCATATGCCCTTTTCAAATTGGTAAATTTAAAATATTTTGTATCTAGTATGGCTTTATTAAAACTTAGGCATTACCACTGAAACATGCTTGGTCTGTCTAAGATAGCCAGCAGTGCTGAAAGTGCTTGTTTAACCATTGTTAGGCAAGCAAAGCCAAGGCCTGAACGGGTCAAAATAAGACTGACATTTGGAAAAGTGACTTTACAGGATTTGAGTGTGATCATGGTACATTGTTCTGTAGTTTAAATTCTTATACAGTCAGCACTATTGTGAAAACATTACATAGCACTCAGACCTTTGTCTGGAAAGAATTTTTTGATACTCCATTCTCTTGAATCTGTCCAGCCATGACCGAGGACTTACTGTCTGTTGGATATCTCCCCCTCATCCAATCTAGCACTGCAGCTTGCCAAAACACTGTATTGTCAGTAATTGTACATGGCTTGTATGGGGTACCATTTCCTAGCACAATGGCAACATGGGACCGAGCCAGATCAACTATTGTTGTACTGTAATGCAACAGTACTAGTACTACAGTACCGATTTTCCCACAAGTCATCATTGCAATGGCAAGACTAAACTATAAACTACACAGCTTGGACCTAAGAGTTTATTGTGAGGGAAACATTCACCATTGATGTTAGCTGTTCATGTGTATTCATTAAGCTTGTACAAAAGCTCTAGAATCTGTGATGTCCATGTCCTGTGGCTAAGGAAAGAAAGAAAAAGTGAGGCGGAGGGGGGGGAGGTGAGTATGGACTGGTCAGACCAGTGCTCTCTTAACAATTCACCTTGCCCCAAGGCAAGCAGGGTCTGTTTATTACAGGTAGAATTCCAGGTATATCATGTAACTTAGTAGACTTGTACTTATTGTGCACAGTTGTCCCTTGGTCACAGTTGACTTCCCCCTTGATGGGCCTTTGTGACAGGTGAAATGACCTTGACAGACAAGCTGGTTTTTTTGTTACATGAGGTTCATGGCTCCGCTCTGACACCCGCTGTGCTCTAGTGCACGAATTGGTCAGCCATGACCATCGTGTCATCTTCAGGATGCCTAGGATGCCCTCATAAAACCCTGCCATTATCAAGATATAAGCTTTCTTCTTCACTATACCTGCAGTGCCTTTACTGTATACTATGTAAAACTGAGCTATTGTATAATAGTTAATGATGGGGAACATGTTTAAATTGCCACTGTGAAGTGCTCTGATGGTAGTTTAGTTTGTATGTGTTATTAAGAGACACACGTTTCATTCTCTGTACATACTATTTTACGTCAGCATGTATCTGATGATTCTTGACTAGCCTGTTATATATATATGACTGCTGCACAGTAAGAGGTGTGGCCAGCAGTGAATGGTTGATTTCATCCCTGCCAGTTCAACCAGGGGAAATACATGTACCACCTATGAACTGCAAGTGCTTAATAAAACTAAAAAAAAAGATAAAAAGTCAATATTTTTATCCCAGCCAAGCTTTTTACCCAGTCAAGATGCATGTACTATGTACACATATTATCGGCCATACATCAACACATAAAGCAACGTCCTTTGATGCATTCATTGCATCCCATATTATGCTGTTATGGAAATTAAGTCCACCTTCTGCTGATTTTATGTGAAAACAAAAAATATCAGAAAAGGAACATGAGTTGCCATGATTCTGCTGAAAACAATAATCATTTTTTTTTATGAATTTCTTCGTAATCTTTTTTAATGTTCAAAATTTAGTCATTCATAGTATAATCCGGAACATGTCATAACTACAGTATACATGTCAGTGGTCAAATGTTTGGGTCATCTTTAAGACAAACATCTGCATGGAAATGAATTTGGCCCATGTTAACGTTTGTCCCCTGGCTATGCCGCAGGTAAACCTTGTCAGATAATGTTGTCGTAACAGCAACAGCTGCATGCGCTGCAATTTATTACATGCATATTACAGTGGCCAAATACCTAAATTTTACCTCTTATCTATAATGTAATCACATGGTTTATTCAAGATACTTGTACATGTATCTATTTGAGTCTGTACAGAGAGTCATTGGTGCCATCCATGTTTGCATGTGAGCGCTCCAGATACATGTAGTGTATCAGGTTTGATATGCTGTTAGCTACATATTGACATGCTTAACAAACATTCAGCTTGTTCAAATAGTATCCTGCAGTGGACTACATATTGATCATGATTGTCACTCGATTTGTGCACTGGTAAGAAGATAAGCTGTCATGCTACTCTCCTGCTGCCAGATCAGGGCATGACCTGGTGTGTAGAGCTGTAGCTGTTGTACATATGTACTGGTACTGTACTTCTTGAAATACGATGTTTGAGTGGTAGTGTTGGTATCCATAGTCAGTGGTCTTAAGTTTGAACTGTGTACAAGAGGAAAGGGGTATCCTTGGTGGCACAAGTATACATGTATGTATTTAACTGTACATGAAAGAGACGAGTGAGATGCAAAGGTGTTCTTGTGAGGTGCAGTGAAGGATTGCTGGTTTGATGGGAAGAAGGGATGAAAACAAGTGTTTGTTTTGTTTGTTTTGAATCCCAGAATGAAAACAGCTCCGGTGTGTTCAGTGCCTAGTCCAGAAATACATGTGATGAAGCTAAGAGAAAATATGCTCAGATTTTAAGAGCTGTTTGCTTTGGCCTACACCAAATTTTCATGAATTGTTGTTTTGGCCCTCTGTTCTTAGGTTATGAGAGTTGTTTGCTTTGGCCTATACCAAATTTTCATGAGTGGTTGTTTCGACCCTCTGTGCTCCAGTTTTGAGGGTTGATTGAATTTCAGGAGGGGTTGTTTTGCACCTCTGCTCAGATTTTGAGGGTTGTTTGTTTTGGCCTCTACCAAAATTTCAAGAACAGTTGTTTTGGCAATATGTGCAAAGAATTTTAGGTCGTTTTGTTCTTGGTCATGGTAAGATTTTGATGGGATTTGTTCTGATCCATGAAGAGTAGAACAATTTTTGTTTGCTTTGCATCATGTACGTGATTACAAGAAACAGCCATTTTGACGTGGAAGTGTGAATGACTGGCACGTTGCTCAAGACTGTCTGGAATGAGGGCTGTTTTCAAAGCAAGTTTCTCGCTTATTTTACATGCACTGTAGGAGTCAGCGATGTACGTACACTCCCGGGGTTCTGTCCCACTTAAATAAATCTACAGCATTCAGGGAATAATGATGGTATATACTGTACATGTACATACGGTGCAGGCCTGAGTGCTAAGCTTGCCACTAACATTTACAAATGGTGCCTCTGTTGCTAAGATACAAATCATTAACTGTGCCCCCCAAAAAAAAATATATAAGGGGTAAGTGTTAACCCTCATCATTCCGTCGCTTAATCAGTCTTGCGGTGGTGAATGGGCTGAGGTGAGAGATCCGTTGCTTGTCTAGAGCTGCTCTTTGCGGCAGCTCTGGTTATGTTAGCATTAACAAGGCGTGGTTACTATTTCTCCATGCACTGTTCGATGTTTTGGACAGTGTGCTTGTTTGCTGTTACCTGTAGATAGGATACCTTTTATATCTCATACAATTAATGAAGAAGAAAGTGGATTGCTATTCATTATAAATAATGAACGCTTACTAGAAAAGAAAACAGGCACTTATTACAATAAATAGCCGGCATGTACTTGTACTCAAAGTACTTGTATGGGACAGTAATGTGTGATATAAATGCTCTTGGCGTTGTTTGCTGCAAAGACAAACACATGGTCAATTGAGAATGGCCTTTGGGTCATAGGTGCAGTGTTTGGCCATTTACCATACATGTATGCCTTTGTTCTAGAAACATCTCCTACACTATCAGGGTAATGCAAACATTTTGTGTCAGGTTGGATAAAAAAACTTGCTGTCATGGCAACCCAGCCCCAAGGGATGCAGGTCTGGAAATTGGTGATCTGCTATGCATGCTCTTAATCTTTTTTAACCACCTTCTACTTTAGCATTTAGTGTAACATGAGTAAATCCTAGCCCGCTACATGTTCTTGACCAGATTTTGCAGGACTAAATCAAAGACTTATGAAAAATATCCATATTTGAAAAGTGAACCAGATCAAGGGTATCTTTAAGGAAAAGATACGGGACATGAAATGATTCCAGAATATCCATATTTATTACACTCTTCTCACCCCTCCAACCCCGCCTCTTTTTTTCATTGGTACTATCAAGCCCAGGATGCAAGCTCTGGGCCAATAGTGATTAGATATATCTGCAGTGTAGCTTTAAGGTAGGTTTGACATGTTAGTTGGAGGTTCTTTTTGGACAAATGAATGCTTGATCTTAATGCTTCCTTAATGCTTGATCAACCAGCGGGTGCATTGTTACCCAATCACTGCAAGATCTTGAAATGAACGCTTGTAGTTGTTTCCTCTCAGAATTCCATTCAGGAATTTAAGAAATTTAATCAAGGAATCCATTTTCGATAATGCATGGTTTCTGTCTTGAAAACTATTTCCCACCCTTATGACTTTGTGTACTGAACTAAGGAAGTTCAAGAATAAAATCTTGTAATATTCTTCCGAATCTGGGGCTAGAAATGCTCATCTGCCTACACCTGAAGATCAGACTTCCTCTTGCCTCATCTTTTCCTGACCAAAACATGGCCATCAGCTCTGCTCTGCTTTGCATGCACATGTAGTTATCAACTATCAATACATCAGAGCAGAGGTTGTGGCCCAAATGGATTAACGATGTACCACATAACTTAAGGTGCATTATCCTCACAAGAACTTCGAACTGGTTTTCCTTTTTTATCCACCGTGGACTATAAACTATAAAGGACTGCCGGAGGTTATTCAGTTCCGATACATGTACATTATGCCCGAGTAAGCAGCCATACATGTGAATTTCACACATACATGTGGTTTAATAAGTGTAGATTAGCTTGTTGCCATGGTTGCGCACATTCCCAGGCATTTTGCCGTTTAATGCGTTTTTGAGTATATCTGACAAGACACCATTTTGTTCTCAAGGTCTCCAGAAACAAGAATGAAACAGGCCATCACGGTTTCCTCCATCCAGGAAACTTGACCATTGTTGTAGAAGTGACACAGTGCTAGACGTACAGTGTGTCCCATTAAATAAGTAATTCAGATATGATGAAATGTTTAAATGATGCCATTCATGCCTATTTGCCATGGATTTCATTACATAAAATAGCCTCTTGCAAACATTGCAGTTTAACTGCAGACTTTGATGTTCTGTAACACATACATGTAATAGAGCGAACTTTTTTAGATACATGTAGGACAGTTTTGCAATGGTGACCTTCTCTTTGCTTTGTGGCATGGTGAACGTACATGTAATACTGCGCCATTTGTGGTGATTATGTGAAATGAAATGATTCCGGCTCCCTGGGCATGTGATTTCTGGGCATGTGATTTCTGATCCCAGACTCTAGATGTCCTTGTATCTTCATCAACTGTAATTTTGTCTGAATCAACACTGCAGGTGCGTCCAGTATGCATAAATTGTAGCATGTTAATTTACAGTTACCATATAGCCTGGTGTTCGACGGAATCAATAAGCAGTAGTAAATGTACTACCTGTGCAACCCTCACCTCTCACCCGCCACCCCAACGCCCCCTCACGGCTACCTGTATCATCTTTGTGATAATGTTTCTATTGTCAAATGGTTGCCAGGCACAGGTGGTCTCTGCACAATAGGCCCACCATTCTCCCGTATCATTGCGGTTTATGTGTACATTGTTTGACACCAATTCTGTCGTAATGAGTTAATGGGGAGATGTGCTAAGCAGGGAGAGGCATTGTCCATGTTCGCGTATCGTCATGTTGACAGAGGCTGTATTGATTATGTTTGATGTGAGTCTAGATTTGCCACGCACCTGAATGACGACCAATCATTCATCAAGTACACAGAGCTCTCTCTAGTTCTACATCACTGTCACCTACTACAAACGATCCCCTCCTGACCAGTGATTATGAGGTTGTGGGTTCAAATCCGACTGGCTTCTTTGCCAGCAGGATTAGGTCAGGAGGTTTATCCTGTTTCAGGCAAAAAGTACTGGTCATGCTGATGGTGTGCGGGCTACGTCCACTCCTAAACCGGACTGCTCACAAGCCATTAACCAACAGTCAGATAAAATGTTCATCAGCCACATGGGTGTGAAGTTCTTTTGTAAATTTTGTAGATTACATGGAAATTGTTGAGTGCTGTTTTTGTATTCAGATAGGACTGATGAATTGCACGTGGTCATTGACCCTTGAGGGCTTTTTTTTTAGTACAATATAGCAGTTTTGTGAATCCGTGCATCTCCACAGTATAAAGTACATATAATTACAGCTGACAGTGTATTGACGGTGTATATTATAGATTGTATTCAGAGTTGATTGCTTCAGTTTTGTATGAATTCAAAATTTTCATGGGCTGTTAATAAGGTGTTAATAGGGAGTTTTAGCAGTCTTGGTATTTGTATCTTTGTATTACAAATGTACTATTTCAAGAAGGACATGCGCGTTACATGTAGGATGTTTTTTTTGGGGGGTATGACATCGATGTCCTGTTTCATGTGACATGTACATGTTAGACTATTTTAGATTGTACATGTACATCTCTGATAGTACATGTGCTATGAGGCGTCTGGGCTTCACGGTGAAGTGCATGTAGGAATGCCCATGGAACACTGCATTGTCATTTAAAGAGCTGAACACCATTGAAGTGAAAAATTCTGGAGTGTGACGTTTCAATAAAAAATATAAAAATGTGTATAATTGTAACTTTTGCTCTGCACCAATAATACACCTGAGGCATCCTGCAGCCAGTCTTATGAATAATCAAGCTTGGTTTCATATAAGTAACTATACATGTAGCTTCTTTCGAACCTGGGGAATATGATAGTTCCCAGCCATCGTGGAACTTGGAACAGCTATTTGCTGACTAGTATAAACGTGTGCTGTCTTTATTGACCTGTGCACATAGACGCACCATGTAATATATTTGTGAGCGGTCTCCTCATAGGTGCACAATGTACATATACATTAATACCAGGAGCCAAGATTAAAGTTTTGTAATGAAATCGTGCAATAGGAAACTGACCTTCGGGCAAGTGAAGAAGTAGATATAATATACTTGTGTGTACTTCTGTGTGACAGATTTGATAATGCATAGTGTAATTAAATCTGTGCATAATCTACAGCACAGCAGCTGGAGGTATTGATCCCGACACACTACATGTGCCATCTGTGCTTGGTTGGGGATGTTAAGGGCAGGGCTACCTGTGCTGGCTGATTGCAGGTGAGATTGGGGGATGTGGGTGGGGGAGAGAGGGGTGCTGGGGTGTACTGCATTGTCACAAAGTACCTGCACATATATATTCATACCTTTTAACATGTATCATAGCTCTGGAGAAGTGGAAAGGAAGATGCTGTTGATTGATCTGAAGCCCGTGGGAGTTTTGTTCATGTGAACACCTTGATGCTTCTACTGGGAACCATTGTAACCAAGTTTGTGACAGCTATATATGTGTGGCTATGGCAACATCATACACAATTTGCAGGTGCTTTGTTGGTGAGAGGGTCTTATGGCAGTTTGATTGAATCGTCACTTGCTGCATGTAGGTACCCGACATTGAGGCCTCCTGATGAAGTTGAAATCAAGATATCAGGAGCTGGATTTGATCTCACAGCTAAATTAGTCTTGAACTTGAGGAATAGTTAGGTCAAAGTTACATTTGTAATACACGTATTTAACATTGTGTATGTGTTAAATAAGAGGTGGATGTACATTATTTAAAGGGGGGGGGAGAGAAACATCCGAGACGTGTCCAGGAAACAGGTGTACGCACATGTAGTCATATATGATGTCATCTGTGGTGGACTATTACCTCGTCATTCGGGTAATCCTGGTTAATCTTTTAAATATAGCCCCACTCTTGCAACATCCATGGATTGCTTGCCAGTCATACATCCATGGGGCCTCCGTGGCTCATGGTGGCCTCCCATCAATGCGGTCGTTGTTAGTTCTCCAGCTTGTGTTGGCTTCATCACCAGCTGTACGTGGGAAGGTCTGCCAGCAACCTGCACGTGGTTGTAGGTTTCCTCTGCCCAGTTTCCTCCCACCATAATGCTGGCGGCCTTCGTATAAGTGAAATATTCTTGAGTACGGCATAAAACACCAATCAAATAAATAAATAAATGCAACACCCACCAGTGCCTAGCCCAGTTGTAAGGCTTGTAAACAGATAAGTCATTATTGGAAGTACATGTAAAGATAGTTAACTACTTCCTATATAATCAATACCCAGGTTATCGATTCATTATCACCTGTAATACCTGTTAAGAAGCCTGGTATTGTGGAGTACAGGTGTATTTTGTAGGTATATGTACATTGGAAGCAAGTGGATTGTGTACTCATTAGAGAGCTCTACACCGTGCTTACACTGTTTTACTTTATCTCGTTTACACTTGGTCTTTGTTTTAGTGCTCTGTACAAATACATGTATCAGGCTCGAGTTTGGTGGAATTTTGGGTGTGGTTTTAAGATGGCGTTCTGCCGTGATTCAGGTGCTAGAGTGTGCTGATTAATTCTCTGCCTACAAGCTGAACACCATCTGCCAGTTCACATGTATGCGTGCGTTGCATATTATAACCATTTGTAAAAGGGTGTTAGTGAAGAAGTTTGCAGATTAGATAGTCTATGCAGGCAGCTCATTGCTAGAAAAGAGAAAAAAAAGATTTGGCGATTGATCCTTTTGTTTTTTTTTTTTCCATTCACCATGAACTGTAAACCCATTTGTCCAAGGGAACAGTTTTATGTGGTCTGGGCATAGAGTTAGTTTTGTATGAGGAAGAAGGATCTGGTATACTGAAGCATGCTCATGCATCCCTAAACACATGATGTTGACACACGTCATCACAGAGCTGTGGGTCTTGTGTATCACACAGGTATGCTCTAAATAGACAGTTCCTGCTCATTCTTGGGCATACATGGTAAGATACATAATATATTTTCATCTACACCTGAACAACACTGACATGGAAGATCTTCTGGTCTTCAATATACACATAAACCAAAACAAAGCAAGCTTAAGACAAGCACAGCAGAGGTGTCAATTGTGGTTGGCTAATATGGGATTTTAGAACAGTCTTGGGCAGCCAAGACTAAGTATAAAACACTGTGAAATATACCCATTTTAATGTACAGTTAGTTCAGCATGCATAAATATCTTACATCTCAGTTTTCGACACGGGAGACCATCAGCATGAGTTCTCCTTCCCTCTCACTGATTTTGGATGCAAAACAATGTAAATATATTGATTATTGGACGTTGGGGTGGGGGAGGGGTAGAGAATAAACACGTATCATAAACGAATAGTGAATACATGTGAGTGTACATGGATTCCAGTGAACAGTAATCATACTGGTATGTTACTTACCCTCAGCTCTTTCCCAGTGTGACTCCACATTTGTTTGATAAATTTGCTATTTATACAAAGTTTACTAAAAATAAAATTTCTCATATCCCTGTTAAAAAAAAACGATATCTAAGTACATGTACATAAATATGAAAATGTGAGGGTGGTTAATAGAGGAAGTACCTACAGGCAGCGTGAAGCATTAAACTGAAATGAAAAATAAGGAAATAGGAATGCTTTTGTTTTTATACTATGGATACTTTTACATGCAAAATTAAAGAAATGTTTTATTGGATTTTTTTTTTTTTTTTTACACTGTTATGCTGAATTGCTTTGAAATATTAAACACCACACTTATCAAGGAAGCTCTTTGATGTTACATGTATATGTAATTCTAAGATCAGTAGTCATTTATGCTCACAAGTATTTCCTTAAAAATCAAAAAAGATTTTCAATTAAATTTTAGTGGGAATGTGTACATCTGCATGTACATGCATGTAACACTGACACTCTGATAAAGAGGGGTGTATTACGTGACAAGCATTTTTGAAATGCCAGTTATATTGTATCATACGTGTAAATGAAAATTACTTACAATTACTCACTCATCATTGCCTTGTTACATGGCTAAGTACATATGTACATGTATACAAGTGCAGAATGCGTCGTATCATGAATGGAAATCGCTTATAAAGCAGAACATTGCCTTGTTACAGAGCTAAGTTAATTTGTATATGCATAAAAATAAATGAGCAGGGTCAGGATGCCTTGTTTTCAAGAGTAAAAATTGCTTATAAACCAGAACATTGTCTTGTTACAGTGCTAAGTACATTTGTATAGTTGTATAAATATAAATGTACAAATGTAGGATGTGGTAACGAAAATGGAAATTGTTATTAACCAGAACATGGCCTTGTTACGTGGCTCAGAAGGAGATGTACGTGCCTTCTATTGAAAATGGAATCTACTTACATGTACAAACCTGCCCAAGAAGATGCTACATGTACATGGAGATATACAAGTGCAAATAAGTTTTGAGTGTTTTGCAACTCATTGTTTGCCATCTCTATCCTACTACAGATACATGCAGAACCTCAGCTGCTCTGTAAAGGTGAACTGGGAGGTGTGTTTGAGCAATCCCAAACACTTGGCCAGCACAGGTATCGGGTTTCTGTGCCGGTGCCACCGACATCGGCCCATTGCTTACCTTCTGGTAGATAGCAGCATGGGCCCGTTTCAGCATGCAGTGCTGAGGAAATGCCATGGTCTATTCCGAAACGCTCTCTAGTCTCTGGTATCTTCACATAGATCTATTACCCCTGTACAAAGACCAGGCTGTGAACCCTTAGCCATGGACCATCCATAAATTTGCCCTGGAATGCAGCGTTGCATGCGCAGACAAACGTGACTGTTATGAAATAGTATGCATGTGTACATGCATATGGTTATGTAAACATCCAGATCTGTTAAATGATGCTGAAAATGAGGTGCTGTGAGAGGCACACATGATGGCAAGCCCTTGTGAGAAGGAAGTTTACAAGATAAACTTGTAGGCTTTTTACTTCACAGTTAATTAATCTACCAAAATGCTGGTTTAGAAGCTAGTTAAAAAGGCAAGCTGCTCTTCATTTTGATAGCAGTCAAATTCCAGATGCCATTATTGAACTTGCCAGTGTCAAGGATATCAATTTAGATCTTGGAACCGGTACATTTGTTCTTATTATGTCTCACAGGGTGATACATGGTTTCCATTGGTCAATACATGGTCACATGATATTTCCGCAAAACATTATGTTGAATGGTCATGAGGCAACGTACAACGATCACGCGACAATAGTCAACGATCTTGTCCACTTGTTCTGATAGTTTATCTCCCTGTGTCTTGTCTCTAACATCCACTTGCTAAAAAAGTAAAATGTCGGACGATGGCTTTCTCACCTAACATTGCCGTAGAAGTCCAGCAGATTAAGGCTTAAGCAGAGCAGGTCACACCTTTTCCTTTTTCTTCAGCCATCTTTCATTCCACACAGTCAAATCTATACTTGATGTGTTTGACAGCATCATGGTCGATGCTGTCATTCATTTTTTGAAGGCCATTTGCCCATATCACAAGATATAGTTTTTATATAGCTCCAAAAGTAAGATTATATGGCATTTATTTGTTTGTTTATTTATTTATTTATTGTGGTCGTTTATAGTATATCAACATTGTGACATGCATATGTGAACAAATAATTTAGTTTAAGGGAGTAAAAGATGCAGAGTATTCTGGATGATGCTGTCTTTCTCGAGGTTTGTCCGTATCAGTTATGGATGTGTGGGTCAGTTGTCTTCCCCATATACACTGCAGTCAAGGGAGTGAAATGCTAATGAGATTAGTAATGAATAGATTTCTAATGCTCTGCTGAAGGTGACTTTGTGTGTCTTTTTGTGCCCATCATGGATTTCCTCCAGATTGACCATTTGTGTAACTGAAATCCATACGCTATGGATCTCCCCCGTACACGGCAATGAAAATCATTGAGGTGAAGATTTGTTCTTGGCGATCATTCGTGACCAAATCATCAGAATTGTGTACAAGTCTGGAGTTTGCTAGGCAAAGCGTTCATGTGTAGACTGACTCGGGCCATCTGATGAACAGAGAAGTGCTGTTAGAATAGCAACAAGCATCACACTTTGACATTTCCCCCATGCAAAGCCGTGTTCATGATGAGAGTTATTTTGATGTGTATGCTGGTAGGGTAGACACAAGCCTTCTATGAGGTGGGCCTTTCTGCTAAATCTATTAGGGCACCAGAAGGTTGTCGGGAAGAAGCAACCTGGTTTGGTTAGCTGTGAATAGACTGAAGTCGTGGTGTTCTTCCTGACACAAACAGCACCAGAGTCAGTGGATTTGGTACCAAGTATAATGGAAACCTACATGTAACCAAAATGAAGAAAAAAACAGAAAGAAAATTTGTACTAACTTTTGTCCCAATCAGTTGTTATACTGTGTTGATGCAAACAAGCATTAGATTTTTATTGTCTCACGAAAGCTGAATATTGTATGTATACATATGTGCATATCTGTGTGTATCTGACAGACAGCATACAGGAAAAATGAATGCGTAAGTCAGGCTAGGCAAGCTTTGTTTTCAATGGATTACCTAAGGTCATTTGCAGAAAGCTGAACTCAGAGTTGCACAGCAGTTGGGTGGTCACTTGTTGCCTCACCAAGGTGGTGAAACACTCAATGGATCTTTAACGTTTTATTACCCATTTAGGTTCTTGCATGCGTGTATTTTATGATTGAATTTGAAAATAAAGCATGTCGCATCAGCAGGTTTCATCGTTTGGACTGATGCCCTTCGGAATATTCGACAAAGCTCTCAGACTGTCTTACTTCTGCATTCAGCAAGGCTACAACTGAAGACATTTTGTTGCCATGGTAGTTGCTGAATCTGCTTAACTTACATTAGCATTGTAGAGCCATGGCAATGTGGGGAAACATATACTTCTGAAATGTACACACAAACGCAAAGGTTATCAGTGTCACCGATACAATAATGGTAATGGGCAAAGATGAGAGCTTTTTATCAACTGTTGATTCCTGGAGGATATATGACATTTAGAATGTTACCAATTTAGAACAGTTTTTAAACTTTTTCTGTGGGCGATGTTTGTTCTCTTTTGCTCACATTTCCAATATCCCTTAGATATTCATGAAGATGGATGAGTGATTACTCAGTGGTGACATTTCTCCAGGCAGGAAGTCAGTTTTGTTCTTGTAGAATATCTGTATGTCAATATGTACATGTATGTATTTTCAGTTTTGTCAGGATGTGAAATATGAGTAGATGACAAATCATCTCCATACTTTGCACTTTCCTCTGATTAAATCATGTAGAAAGCAAGAATTAGAAACAGCTAAGTTGCTCCACATTCCATTTATCTGAAAACTTTTGATAGGATGATAGGCCAATAGAAAGATGCAAGTTCCAGCACCAAAACTAATAATCTCTGACCCTCACTCGCTCCTAAGGATTTATTTTTGCAAGCATCTTTTTTTCAGGGCAAATATAGTATTCAACATTTTGAAAAAATTCCTGTGTTTGTTTCGTCGTTTTAGCTCACCCTGGATTGCATTCACCATTGATTACAGAGTGAGACCCCAGGAGCCTGGAATGTTGTTTTCCAGATGCACATGCGGTTGACTTTGCTGCTTGACCTTTTGCCGATATCAAGATGTAGCTGGCAGGGCTTTTCTTCCTTTTTTTTTCACCGTGGCAGTTTTTCTTCCTCTTGCCACTTTTCCTGATAAGAAAAGCAGTATTTAGAACAAACATTACGCAAAGCCATTTGTCTTGAGCAGATTGCAAAGGCATCTTCTTGAAAGGCCTATCTGTATGAGCTGGAACAAAGTTTGCCAGATCACGTAAGACTACAAGGACTGACAGGGATTTGCACTCCCCTCTAAACATCCTCTAGATGCATGGTGTTTCTCTACCAGTCTTGATAGTGATGGTTGTATATTAGCCTATGACATGGTTAGCACCTTCTAGATTTCTATCCTATCGCATCCCTTGTTCAGACGGGCACATTTTCTCTCGCTTATCATCGGATATGGGCCTGAAATCCGTTCTTATCAAGAGGGAACTGTCAATATATATACACGTGGTGCGCTGGAGGAACTTCTGGCGTACCCCCAACTCTGCTGCAGCATTATCACTTCACACCAGGGGTATACCAAAGAGGAGAGGAACAGACTGAATCTTCTTGTTCAAGTTTGGGTAGCCCATGTGCAACTGTTCAGGAGCATGAACTACATGTGGCTCCATTAATGATGGGAAATAAAATTTCTTCTTCTCGCCAACACTACATGTACAGTACCGACTCATCACAGGCATAGACTCTACATCCTCTTGTACCTGTATCACGACTAGACATCTTTTTCCTTTTGAGGGTTGGGATCATGTTACGTCCATTTGTGATTGCAGAGAATTGATTGCTCTGCAGTTTTATAGGGCTTTATTATCATATGCTGAAGACTACTTAGAAGAACCTTCCACAGAATCAGCTTTTCATTGATTAGCAAGCACCTATCCAGTTTCAAGGGTGGTTTATCAATATAATGGATTTGCAAGTATTGATTTTGTTTTTTTGTTTTTGTTATACTTGGATCAGCATTACACGGTTGCACTTCAAAAGAAGAATTTTGGAAAGTGCAATATGGAGAAGCATTCATCTGCATGTTCATTGACACTGGTCACATAGCACATGCTTTCAGAGCTGCCTGCGCATAAAACATCATTGTCCGATGTGGCCCAATTACATCAGGGAGCATTTGCACAGCTTGATCAGGAAACTTTCCACTGGTTACATTGTACATGTACATCCTCTTGCAGAAGGACATTTCTGTGGTGTACAGTTTTCCAAGTCATGTCAGCTCTCTACCTCTTCGTACAGTCCTTTTGTTTTAGCAGTTATCCTCCGACTACATGTAAACAGGCTAGTGTGAAGTTATCACAATCCTACATTGTACATGATCATATATACCGATACACAAACAACCCATTATTTCCCGTCTTTTTTAATTCCATGGGCATGCTGCAGTAACCTTGCTGAAAGTGTAAACGTTGTGTGTGCAAGAAAGAAGTATGCTATACACCAAGACAGGTCTATCAGACTTACTGCAATATTTAGTTTATACTGAATAAAGCATGCTACGGTCATGTGGAGAATCTGGCTGGAGTTTTAACAACTTGATTTCTATCTTTTTCTGGACAGGAGATTATTACATGTACTTTCAAAACTTTTTCCAAGTAAATAAATCTGTTTTAAACTGCACTGATATTTATGATATACTTTCTTGCTATCTAAAACTCATGACATTTTGAGTTTGGTGTTAAAAAAAAATGTAGCCTTCTCACATAAATCTACCGAGAATTTGACGTTCCTGTCTTGTTTTCCAGTTTCAGAATATTTTCCCTGTCTCTCTCCCATTGTAAACCATGTAAATTTCATCAGAGTAGCGAATCTCAAAGACACTGAGATCCCGACCTGGCTAAACGTTTGTGTTGAAAATGCTTTCGATAACAGACTACAGTAAAACAGTTGCACCTGCCTGCCAAATCTGTGGCCTCGTTAAACGGCCTGTTGAATGCAGAGCTGCTCCACAGGTGGGCAGCATAGGGTAACAGCAGCTTGTTGGCCTGTACATTTACCAGATGTGTAGAACCATAGGTGAGAACCATGCTTCTGTACGGCAATAAATTACAAGGCACATTGAAGGTGCGCACATGCAAATGTAGATCATCATTTCAGTGCATTTTCCAAAGAGCTACTGAAAATTCCTGAGGGCCGTACATTGTTTGCAAAAAATTAACTTGCCACACACCTGATCTTAGCGAGCAGGTCTATAAACCAGAAGTCCGCTTTTTACATACGCCTACAGAGCAGGCTGTCATGGTTATTGGAGGTTTCAGTCGAGAGATTTGTGTTAGGCTTGGTGATGGTAATGATCAATAACAGCATGAAAAGTCTGGCAACCCTAGTATGGTCAGCTGCGGTGGACTAGTGCCCATAGTGATAAAAGCTTTGCCTCCTGGAATCAGCCGCATTAAGCAAGTTTACATGTACCAGCACTTTGTACTTCCTAGACTGGCCTATAACCCTGGTCAGGTGTTCCTGTGCCGAAGTACACACAGGAAAGAAAGGCAAAATATTAAAAAAAGGGAAATGCTCAAATTGCGGAAATGTGACTCCCTTCTGGCCATAGTTTGTAGGAGGCCAATTGATCTTGGTGGGCATCTTGTCCCAGGTCTAGACCATTCTATTGATCTAGTGCCTAACCATTCTCTCAGAATCACTGTGAGTTTAGCATAAGGCTTTGAATATACCCATCCATTGTGTTATTTGGTGAATTTTTTTTTCCAACAGTTTATGGGAAAGTTGTAATTTATATTTAATTATATCTTTTGAAGTATATATCTTGCACTCTTTATTCATCAAACTTGTTCATGTATAATGTACCTTTAAAAAGTATTCATGTAAAACGGAGGACGAGAGTGGCTATTATGAAGATTTTTGTCAATGGCAACTTAATTACTGGGTTCTGGTGGAGTAGTCATCATTGTGTGACCTGAAATCATTCAAGTTGAAATGGTTTCATAGAATGTTTCTGGAGGTTTTTATTAAAAATTGAAAAAGAAAAATTTTTGTTTTTCAATTTTTAATAACAGCCTCCAGTAAAACATCATCATCAACTGATTTATAATTTTATTGCTATTTAGACACTTAGGAACAATGATCAGTTGATGAATTGATCCCCTAGAGTTTGGGTTTCAAGTATATATGCTTTCCTGTACAACAGGTAGCTTGAATAACGAGTAGATTGACATTTATTGAATGACCAAGGATTTATCAAGAAAATGTGGGAAGCTTGTTGTCTGCTCCCAAGAAAATAATGAAAATTGATGTAAAATATTCTTTTCCGGTGTGGAAGTGGAAGCGTTGTTAGCTGCCAGGCATTGTGAATTCTTCATTCATTGTACTGCAAGGCGTCAGTGTCATCTGGTTCACACTGGCTTGTCCATCAGGTTTGGAGAAGGATGCCATTCACAGACCTTGTGGAGATCATTTCCTGGGGTAGATAAATTTAGTTGTGGTTATTAAATTGGCTGTGGCACATGTGCCGTAATGGATACCACCTGTCCAGGATGGGCAAATCGGGTCGTCAGTGTTACCTGGCCCAGACTCGCCACACCCAGCCCACAACTATACCTGCCAGATGTAACTATGGTTATTCGTTACCCTTGCTGTTCCACTGGCTGTCGGATATTGCCAGTCTGTCTGCGCTCTCTTGGCTGATGGTGGAGTTCTGATCCAGATGTTACTGATGTGTTTGTGAAGTGGCAATCGAAATTCTTCCAAATACTAAATTTGTCAAGGTTAACATTGCTCTCAACACATTTTTCTCCCAGTTTCCAAAAACTTTCCCATGTCAAAGAATGTGTGCCTTCTATCAAGCTTGGTTGGACATGTACTTGTGTGTGTCTGTTATCCTCAGTATCTTTTGGCTAAAAATGAAATGTCTAACGTTTACACAAATCCATGCTGGAACTGTGACAGTGTATTTCCTAAATTGGGTGTTTTCGGTGGAAAATTTTTTACATTTAAACCTGTTGGGTGCAGGAACTGCTTTGATTTTGTTTTTCCTTTTTTTTCTTCTTCAATAAAGATTCCTTGTGGCAGTGTTTGTCTGTTATACTTGTGTAATCACTGAAATACAAACAACTGCATATTGTGTGAAGATAAAACCTCAGAGACACTCTAAGAGGCAATCTCAGTTCTCTGTTGTATGATTCCTTGGCTTTAATGCCATTTCTTACTTGTTGGTTAGCAAGCCTTACACATGTTGTTAAAGTGACTGTGTAGTTACAGGTGTAAATTTGATACCTGGGGCCGCTTGCCCATAGGGATCATACGCCTAAGTTGATTGTAAATCACTACGGTAGCTATTGTAGCCTGAACTTAAAATCGACAGCCTCTTTCACAAAGGAATTGTCAGCTACGATCGCCATAACTTAAAATCAAAAATTACAAGTGGTATGACCCACCTGTAAATATTTACAATCGCCTGGAAATTAAATTTGAGTACAAATACTTAGGCCTTAGGTAGACTACTAGTTTGTAATTTTCGACTCAGTTTATCAAGGTGTGATTTAATTGTCTCAGAAAGGTTTTATGAGACGTTTTTCACATTTTGTTGTTGTTAGCTGTTGAATCCTTTGAAAAGGAAGATAAGAAAAAGTTATTGACTTCTACATTTCCCATTTGCACAGACCACCTTTATGTACGAGTCAGATTTCGCCTAGGATCAAGATCATAACTTTGAAAAAGTACAATCAGCGTACAAATCCTTTGTGCAAGTAGTATAACTTAATGTTACACTTAATTGTAAAGCCAGTTGGAGGGTTTACAATCGATTGTAGCTAAAATCCTTTCGTGCAAGCGAGCCCAGGAGTTCTGTTGGACATGTAAGTACACCTGCCCTCTGACACACCTGTTGATTGGCTTATCGTTGTCCCAGGTGTAAGGTCTGCAGAATTTCCCAAAACATCCTGCAAGGCGCCTGTAAAAAATTCCATCAGTTGTGTGGAGAGTTTCCACAAAAAATGTGGAAAGTTTACTGCCAAAACCTGAAACAGCGCATAAATTTTCTTATAACAAGATTGGAAATATTAAAGTGCTTTTTGATCTTCAACCGTAGACATGTACGTTATTCTTGTATATGTACATCTTGGATATGTTGATTTGTTTAAGTGCTTTTTTCTTTTTAACTCTGCTGTTTAAGCTGTTTGTGAATGAACATGGTTATTTGTTATTAGCCTGGAAAGTTGACATTTTCCCTGCAGCTAATACTCTGTTGTTATATAAAGTGCTCTTTGTGTGGTTTATGGAGAGATAACTGTAAAATATTGATTTTTGCCCCCCTCCAGATGTACAGATTTGTTATCTACTTGACAGTTTCGTTTGAAATCATCCTGAATGGGAAGCCTTGCGACACCTGAATCAAAATGATAACTATAAAACAGAGTCATTGCAGAACCATGCCATGTGGCATGATGGATTATATTTGCTGGTCTTTATAGGACTTGTTTTCGATTAAAACCTTTTTCTGTAAATTAATTGTTTCTCAGCAGAGAGAAAATATCATAGCAGTTAAATTTAGGTGCGTGAGGGCTTGTGATTCTTTAGTCCCTGTCCCTGCAGGCAGAATTTGAATTAACATTGTGCATGTCTGCTGATGCTAGAAGAATTTGTCGTTTATGGCTGAAGTTGCATGTAATGAAATAATTTTTAGGATCAATTCTCATTTTTTTTATGAATATCTTAGCCTTCTGACGTACACAGATTTTTTTCTCCAGCTGTCCTTTATTCAGGCGATGGAACTCGGATTCATTTACTTGCCTTGAAGTGTGAGCTGATTCTGTAATATAAAAGAAAATTTACAGAGATCAGAGATCCAACCTTGTGGCTGTATTCTTGAAATTGAATCATGCTTTTTCACTGGTTCTTTTTTTTTATACGGTGGAAAGTCATAAAATTTAACAAAACAATGAAGTTCGATGGACATCTCGCGCACCATTGTGGTCAAAAAGTTTTTTAATTTGGGAACACCCGTGGGTGACGTAAGCTTCGCTCAAATAAGCATTGAATATGTATTACTTTATTAAAAAAATTAAAAATTAATTTGGGTTCCCTTTCTCACTGTTGAATCAATTTGGGCAACAGTGTGTAAATATAAATACAAAAATGCCTGCAGTGTGTTTAACTCTAAGCACTTCCTTAAAGTGTGACCACACTCTTTTTGAAGTGATAGACAGGTACTTGAAGCTACCAAGGCCTCAAGCCTCCAGTAAGGTATGGTGTTAAAAAACAAATAGATAAATAAACCAAGACTGCATTTGTGGAAGTTAAAAGATTTGAATTGAGAATGATTGTGTTTTAGTAAACTTAAGGAGGAAATGTTGACCAGTCAGACGGAATGAAAATATTGTATACATGTTGATTTTGTGTTTATCTGCCACTTGAGAAAAAGAAAAAGATGCAAATGTACAGGTTAGGCCAGCCTTGTGAAACAAAAGATCAACTGTATGGTAGATGTAGGTCTTGATGGTAAACTGTAATTCCCAGGCACTGGGCGCCCATGTTCCTTCTACTAAAACGCTGTGCTAAAGCACTTGTTACAGGTAATTAATTGGAGATAATTGACCCAGAAGGGGCCTGAATCAGGAGGGCTTTGACGTCAGTACCACCTTCACCTGGAACAGAGCCCATCACTGCCACAAAGTCAACATTACGGGTCAGGGCACTAGGGCATGCCTGGTCTCCTAAAATAACACTTTTAGTACTGTTCTCTTGTAACGCCTGAATTCGTCAGCATTTTTGTCTGAGAGATTGCGATTGTGGATACACTAGCGTGCCTCAGAGTGATTCGCTTCATATTAAGGTGATGAGCTGTTTCATGTGGCCATGCACCTATGTGGATCATTTAATTCTGCTGGTTTGGGTTCATCCCATGTCGTGCAGGACAGTGAACCTAGCATGCCCCTGAAACAAAGTCCAGGTGTGGTAATGACACACGCCTTAAATGTCTAGGTGTGCAAATCACACTTCTGGCCTTCTACAAGGGGTATGATAGTCACACTCCTGCTCCAAAACGAAGAACTGGTTCTGGTATTATTAAAGATAAACGACAAGCCATGTCCAAACTGAACATGTACTTTGTGAATTTCACTATGTGGTATAGAAAGGTGATTGATTTTTTTTCTCCGTGCACTGTTGGGGATTATAGAAGTTTGGGAACACGAAGTCTTCTCCCTGCGCAACAGCAAGGAAAAGAAAAAAGGGTATGAAAAGAATCACCCATCAAATGGAAATCTATTTTTAGAAGCACAGTTACCCTTATGCACTTGGCAGTTCCAACTGTGTTCCTATCAGTGTAAGGAACCCCCCCCCCTTTATAGGACATTTTTTGTACCAACAGGCATGTCCACCTTTGATCCAAGAGTTATATACACATATACACCTTTATACTTTATATCTGTCAGCGTGCCATAAATTGTCTGCCTAGACAGTTTCACTGACATACTTCAAAAGTCAGTCATGCGTTTTGACCTTTGTAACATTATGGCTGACCTACTATACCTCCAGAGAACAGTGCAGTATGGAAATGTACATGTACGTCAGAGGATATGTGTCTCAAGGCGAAAGAAGGTCACAGAGAACCTTCTGTACAATGGCTCTGTGATCATAAAACAGTGAGATAAGGGATATTAAAAAGACACAAGGTATCGCCATCAGTGGCCTTGAGGAGGGATGGGGAAGGGGAAGAGGGGAGGAGAATACACAGAGTATGATGCCCTTCAGGAACTACGCTTCAAGACACTGGATACAAAAATTGGTTCCTTTAATTACATTTACGTGTCTTTTTGAAGAACCCCTAGAACAATGTTTTTTTTGCTTTGTCCTGTTTTCAGCCCACCCAGTTGTATATTTAGTATTAACCTTTCCATCTCCCTGTAGCCCCAAAGTGTCCTGAAATCCTCATGTCCGTTTCTCTCCCCCCCCATTACGTTTCAAGGTATTGAATTTGTCTTAATCATCTTAAAGTGTATTGATAACATGATGAAATGGCTTCACACAAGTTTTTTTAGCCCATTCAATAGGGCTGTGATAATTTGCTTCGAATTCATAGCTATCCAATGCCAAGCTGTTGTCTTACACCACGTCTCCATTGGAGATACATTTTGAGTAGGTTGAAAGGCTTTTCATGTAATTTGGTATGTGGTTATACAACTGTCATTGATGCTAATATTGTCAAGCCTGTTTATAGAGGTTTAGAAGGAGGCCTGCTTAATCACTGTTGACAGAAGTCCTGGAACTGCACTTTGGCAGAGAAATGTGCATGTGCAGTACATGTAGGTTAAAAAAAAAATTTGATATGACAAGGACAATGTCAGGGATCAAATCAGTCTAGTACAAAGGAAGAGGTGCCTGACAAACTTCACCTGTGAATAACCTAGGGAGTCCTCAAAATATACATGTAACTGGTTCCATTGAATGTGTTTTGAAATTTGTCAGCTGCGTCTCAAAAAGTTGTTTGCAGGCCTAGTGTTTTAGCCCCTTGCAGTTCACTGTATGCCCTTGTACATAAGTGGTCGTCATGTAGAACTGCAAATGTATGCGAATGATGCAGATAGTAGTGTTCACAGACCAAGCGCTCCATGTGTCATGCAGCATGACTTTGTAATCTGCAACTGAAAAGGTCTTGTTCTTTGTATATGTATGCATGAACAGTAAACCATTTAGAATTTTCAGGATGAACTGTAGTACATAAAGGAGATACAGTGGTGAAACAAAAGCAAAAAACAAAACCTAAAACGTAAAGTTATATAATTTGTTGCTAACAGACATTTCTCAAGATTTTTCATCAACTTAGTACACCAGGGTGATCAGCTGGCGAAATATTTCATGAAATTGTAGATGATTTACTGTACACATGAATGGGATAGAATTCAGCTTTGTACCCCTGGCAGCTCAGTTAACTGTAACCTATAGAGCCCGGGGACACTGTCTGGGATGTGGTTATCGTCAGCGACACTTCATAACCAGCCCTGTCCAGCTGATACATTTAGCCCTGGTCCCACGCAATGAGCTACATGTAGGTACGATATTGTGGACATGACCGTCAAAGGAATCAATATCCATCTTAAGGAAATGGAGGATGTATTAAATTATTACTCACTGATTTATCTCTTTTTGACTGACACCAGTATCCAGAATTATATAGAAATGACGTTGACAGCAATTTGATCATGTTGCTGATATGACTTATTGAGGAGAGGAAGAGAAGTTTTCATGCAAGGGGTAAAAAGAGGCATTCAAAAGATGTACAGACTCACACAGTGAGATAAAGATACATGTGCAGGTATAAAGTAGTAAATGCTAAATGTCTGTGTTGAATAATTCAAGCAGTATTTGGACAGCTGTGTGAAAAATTATTCTGAAGGGGGACGGAAGACAACGATCACTGAATTCACCTTTGATGGATATACATTTATATGTAGTATTAAGATGACATTTAGCGATATGTCTCACTTTCTTTTTTTGTAAGGAAATCTGTTTATAGCTTGATTATACTATCTCTATTGTGCTTTATTTTTTGTTTTTCCAATGATAATCTGTTCTTGTGTATACCTGTGTGACTGGACTGTGGTGCAAGACCACATGGCAGATGTACATGTATGTTATAACATGATTAAGGGCTGTTCAGGTCTACCAGGGATTTGCCACAGATACATGCATTGTCAGTGGAAGCATCCGCAAGTCTACCTAATTTGGCTGAGCGTGCAGAAAGCTCCCAGTAAACATGTAGGCCACAGTAGCCTTGTAGTGATCAGTGCTGAAGTGTCTGGTTACATGAGAGCTGTTTCCCCCCTCCGTCCCTCAGTCTTTCTCTGCCCTCAGCTCCCTTCCCCCACCTTCCATCTCAGTATGCTGTTCTTTCATGCACACTGTTACTTCCTTCAGCATTCTTCCTATACACACTTTACTATTACCTCCTTCAGCATTCTTCCTATATCATGCAGATCAGAACTAAAACGTTCCCTGTTCTTTTGTGAACAGTCTTCTCTTGTGTGCTCTTTATCATCAAACCTACCTAAGATAATATGCTGCCGATACATTTGTGGCTCATATACATGTATGTGTGTGCTTCTGTAAGGTATTGCAAGCCAACTCGTTTTATTCCCTAACAAGATTGATTACAGAAGCGCTGATTTATGGTTAATATTCTTAAGGTTGTGAAATTGTTATGTGAAGCATTCCTATCTCATTCAGCCATTTGAAGGTCATAC
The DNA here is from genome assembly GCA_016165875.1 of Acanthopleura granulata. Lineage (NCBI taxonomy): Eukaryota > Metazoa > Mollusca > Polyplacophora > Chitonida > Chitonidae > Acanthopleura > Acanthopleura granulata. The sequence goes on along the minus strand of JABBOT010000076.1, from coordinate 79,056 downwards.
TCTTCATCTATGTGAGGGCTACTGCTTAGCAGGGTACTGTAGGGGGAATTCCCATGCCAGTTATATGGGGGGGGGGAGGGGTTGGAGAGAGGGTAGGGGAGCTCCCTTAATGCAGTGATTTATGTCTCCTTGAAGCACTTGCCACAGTCTAGTGATTGCACATCTCATGTACAAGCCAATAAACTGAAGGAGAAAGCAGCATTGTTGGCTGGACACTACATGTTGTTATAAGTAGTGCATGGTAATGTGCAGTAAGGTTAGGAAACTTTGCCATGGAACTTCTGCTCTGATTAGCAAAGAAGGCTTGTTTTCAGCAAGGATACGTTAGATTTTTTAATGGCTTATTGTGAAAGTTTAGGGCTTAACTTTTTTGTGTCACTCAGCTTCAGTGCATATGTGTAGTTTTACTTTAATATGGAAAGCTTGAATGATGGAAAATGTTTTTAAGTGAGGAGTTATTGAGTTTGACATTCAACAACAAGGAAATAAATCAGTTGCAGCAGATTAAAGTTTGTGGTTAATGGTGAGCTTCATACTGGAACGTCTTGGCAGTATGACATGTATCAAGATAAGACCCCTTGCAGCAGTGAGGAGAGAAGCTATGGACACTTTGCCTTGCACAACTGCTGCTACCTGTAGCTTCCAGAATGCAATGCCAGTATGGGAAATTTGTACATTGTTATTTAGACTGCCATACCTGGCAAAACACAGTGTGCTGTGGATGCTAATTTTCCTGAAATCTTAAGAATGAACCACACTTGTGCGTCGAACACAAATCAGAGGTTTCTCACCAGTTTGCTCACTGTACGTCAGTAAGAAAGATGATTTTTCCTGTAGTCATAAAGTCAATTGCTCTTGATGATAAGTTATCATAGGAGAACTGGTTTGTAGCAGTTGATGGTTAATTATTACTGTATGTATATTTGTTCTCGTCAGAAGTATTTTTTGAAGACTTAAGCACGGCTATCTTTGACACTATGACCTCATAAGCACATTGTTACGTAAGAATCATGGGTACTTAAAAAATTCCCATTCTTTTACAGTTGTACATATTAAGAAATGTTATAATGAAAAATATTGTTTGGGCTTTGAATTGTACGGTAATTACATGTACCTGTGTTCTCCATAACAATGTATAGATGGTACATTTACCTGCAGCTGTTAGGTTAAGGTGCTCCAAGATGGCTGCTGGCTAACTGCTTTCCTATTGATTGCTTTAAGTTCTTTATATGTTGGTAACAGGTTGTAAAGAATGTGCTTTGTTCTTTTACTGTAATGAATGTTTGATTATCTGGCTATGGCTAATAATAGTTTATTAATTGTCTTATATGGGTTTCTTTTATTTTTTGTTCTCAGGTTTTAGCTTGGTTTGAAGAGAGTGAAGAACAGATCACAGCTTTTGTAGAACCTTTTGTCATCCTCACAATTTTGATAGCTAATGCAGTGGTGGGAGTTTGGCAGGTGAGTGAAACATCAAAAGCAGCCCAAATGTTTTCCTGGAGATCAGGATGTTTTTATATACAGAGATATGCATCAGAAGGATGCCATATTAAGTGCTTTGTGTAACGCATTACATCTATAAAATGTACTGAACTGGCTGATGTCACATGTGGACTACTTTCTAGTCACTTTTCAGTTGAAATGTCATGCAAATTTAACTTCTTGATCTTTTAGATTTTATTTGATGATGTAAAATGGATTAGTTAGTAATTGGTACAGAAAAAGATTAAGTGTGGAATGTAACAGTATTTGCTTTTATTTGTGTGGAGTAGTGTTTACTAACTTCACCCAAAAACACATCACAGCATGTGTGCCAATCCCAAAATACCTACAGGTAATAAGAGAAAGAGCCTTAAGTTGAACTATTTACCAGGAATCAAATAAAGCAAGTAAATAAAGGTAATGAAAAAAAACATTTTAATATATTGACCTATGCATGCGCCAAAATGTTTGGTGACTAGTTTACAACAGCTGAATTGATGTAAAAATGATGAACAATATATTATTTGTTATTTTATTATTATTTTTATTATCTCTAAATGGAATCTAACAGTGATGGGCAAGATCTATATCTGTCTGGAGAATTAAGCATATTTCTAATATAGCTCTTGCATTTTATCGCTTATGTTCCTTGAGAAGAGCAATCCAGAACACCTTGAATTAAGGCACATGAATCTAAGATAGGATTCCCGAGGACTCCCAGATGATGAATTTGTGGGAATTTGTGAAATCAAAATTTGACAAACCAGAGATACGAATGGAGTAAATTATCATATTTATTTCGGTATGTTGTGGTGTCCAAAACATGTACATGTATAACCAGAAGTACTATTCATTTGTTTTTATACTATTTATTTTGGCAAGCTGGCTTTGGTTATACATGTACTGTACTATTTCCCTCCCCCGCATACTGGTAATCACACTAGTGGAACATGTTCACCACATAATGCAAGTAGTGAGGTGAATGTTGGGAAAAAATGCATAACTTTATCATCCAAGATTACCCAACAGGGCAAGGAAGAGCAAGGGGTTACAACGGCCAGCAGATGTAGCATGCAAGATTTTTTCGCGATGGTATCGCACCATAGTGACAGGGCATTGGCAGGTTGAGGAGAACACACTTTAGACTTCTGCCGTTGTTGACGTCAGTTCATGCAGCCTTATGCAGTTTAGCTTGTATCAGGATGGAATCCCTCTCTGTCAAACGCTGGTTGATTGGGGCGGTTAAAAATACCCGTGGCCAGCCCTGTCAGTTTACTGGGTTATGTGGGCTGAGTGCAGTCTATTCTACCTTAGGTTCCTACCCTCAAGGTACCCCAGACCTGCTGGGTACCAGGAGTTAGAGCTCCCATAACGCCTGGCATTCCAGCATGTTATCTGGAATTATCGTACTATATTCTGACAAGTGTCCGTTATTGCGTTTATCAGCCAAATAAATGGTAGGCATAACTCCATGGCTTTTGATGATGGCATGTAAGTTTGCAGGATTTTCCTATTTTTTGCCATAGTTATCTAATATTTATCTTAGCTCATGCATCTACTACATTTATGTGGAACTCCAACAAAAGCTTGAAGAATGTGCAGTTCGTGGGGAAAACAAAACCATATCCCTTTGCTTCTTCCTGATGCAATGTCACATGTTAGATGCCATTTATTACATTGCCATGTGTTTACTATTGAGGCACAATATTATTGTATAGGTTAGGAATAATTCTATCGGAAACTTAGTGATCAAGTTGAAATTCTTGCCCATCCATGATAGGGCCAATTAGTTTTAATTGTAAGGCCCATATAAGTGGCAAAACAATGCGCTTAGTCCTAAATTTATCATTCATTTATTCATGCAATTATTTAAATTCAGTTCTAAAAGGCAATTGAACTTTATAAAGTGGTAAAAATGTACATGTAGTTAACGTTATTTGTTTCCCTAATACTTCCACACCATTAACACAGAACTGGCCAGACCTGAATCTGAAATGATTTTTTGTTTTTCAAGATGGTCCATTCACTATACTTATTCACTATAGCACTGTCAAAGCTTTAAAACTATTATACAAATACAGGACTGCAGGGACAAAAGTAAGTTACCAGTTAGGCTACCCTAATTCCTCAACCTTTTCACATATGAAAAAGCAACTTTCAGTGCAATTTATGCTTATTTTTAATTTGAATTTGGAGATAAAACTATATTGGTTGGATTGGCCATTTTCAGGGCTCCACCAGAAGGTATAATTTTATCAGTCAACACAGAATAATACCTCCAGAATATGCTTGAATGAGCACCTTCCAAACATGCGAGAAGTTTGAAGAGTTGTAGTAAAAGTGGGGTGGAAGATTCTAGCTCACCACTAGCACACAAATAGTTGACTATTCACAGGTCTTTTTTCATCAGAGGGTGTCTGTAGACAGTTTGGAATCGCAGAGACAGAAATGAAAAAAAAAATTTTCATGATTTGAGGGCTGTCTGGAACTGCCTTTTCACTGTTCCTCAATCCTATTGCACAAGCAGGCCACAGTATTTAACGGGTGACTTCTGTGAGATGTGGACAAACTTGTAGGTTTCCTGAACCACACACATGTATCAGTATAAACAGAATTTACTTTCATATACCTGCATGCACTCTGTACATGTATGTTATATGGGAATTATTGGTAGTGATAGGAAGTTAAACACACATACATATACTGGATGTAGTATTTTGACTGGCATTTTTTTTGTTCATCTTGTGTAAATGGTTGCAAAATATCTTCATTGATGAGGACTTACTTCCTCACAATATGTGATATTCTGGTATAAATGGACATCCCTATTAAGATGAGAATTTAGCTCTGGCACCTCAGCAGGTGGTTTGCCCTGTAGATGGTAAACTGTGTTCGTATGGCATTCAGTAACATCCTGTGTTATTTACATATTTACAGCTAAATAGTTGACAGGACGGTTGATATCTATGCATGTGTATTTACATAAGTTTGCAATGGTATTTATAAATGAAAGTTTCTGTAAACAATAACCATTTGTTCTGTTATAGGAACGAAATGCCGAAAGTGCGATTGAAGCGCTCAAAGAGTATGAGCCGGAGATTGCGAAGGTCATGCGACAAAATCACAGGGGCGTGCAGCGAATCAAGGCCAGAGACCTTGTCCCCGGTGACATTGTGGAAGTGTCAGGTATGCTAAGCACAGGTTGTGCCCTTTATGATTTTGAGTTAACTAACCTTTGTATGGGTTGGCCTCCGTGGCCGAGATGGTTAGCGCACTCGCGCAGCACAACAGTCCGTCGTGTAAGTGATAAATGTATGTTGTTGAGTACATCACTCAAAACCAATCAAATAATCACTTTTGTCTGAGAGTGTTAAGATGTAGAGTGCTTCTGTCACAATGTGTTGAGATCCATCAGTGTTGTTGTTGATGTGTGTACGTTTTAGTTATTTGAGTAGTCTCGCCAAGACTATTGAACTGGAGTGTTTAAAATTGACCATTTGCTGCCTTATTTCTAACACAGTCCAAATTTGTTTGCTTATTTGGTCAATCCATTGAAACTTTGCTGTTTCCTGCACATCTAAGGTCTGCGAGAGTTAGCTTTTCAAAGAAGATTGTTTTCCAAGAGCATATTTATTACATCTTCACCACAAATAGCAGTCTTTTTTCTTGTGCCCTGTGTTGCTTTGAATTAGGACGTACATGTATTATAGGCCACCATTAAATTCTACTTGATTAGGAATCGGATTCTAGGTAATAAGAATTCAGAATACATTTTTGTTCTCTTGTTTTGAACATGGCTGTGTTGGCCACAGTACAATCCCCCATTATTCTGTTTGCCTGTGAACCTGATTTGAGGGAATGATACTGGGAATGTATTCTGAGTGGCTTTTTCTTATTTTTTATCTTTTTTAAATTACTGGCTCTGACAAATACGCTGTATACATCCATAAAATTGGCTTCAGATGTGAAATTAACCTGACACACTGGATACACTAGCAGTGTTACAGGATCTAGTAATCAATCCAGGGTTGTATTCTATGGTAAAAGCCTGATTTTCTGGTCAACAACCTCAGAGTTTATGCAGTCGCCTCATCCTCAAGGGAGAAATGAGATTCTCGCGATGGCCGGGCTCTGTAAAATTAATGCTCTCAGGTTTAAAGCCCGATTTTTGTATGCTCCTGTTCAAGGCATAAAGGCAGCTTATAAATCACCAGAAGTCCTTTGTTTCATGTGGGAGCAAATTGATGTCTTTAGACAAAAACCACTGCAATTGGCAGACCTCATCATTCATTTTTTGGTTTTGCCATATTTGGATGTGCCTTGTACATGTTATAGAGCACTTATGTTAGCATTGTCTGAACGACAGAGTTGTCGTCATCTCATTAAAACCAGCTTGGACACGGAAATTATTTTTCTCCATTATTTACATCATTTCCAGAATAAAGACATTTCTTCACCATGTGATGTATATTGGTGCTCGGTTTGGAGAAACACTTGTGTACATACTTATGTGATTTACACTGTGATTTTAATTCGATTTGAACATGTAGATTGTGATGAAAGCTATCAACAGTGGGGAAATAACATCTTTTGCATGTTTTCCCTACCTCAGGCAGTGCCACCAAAATGATGTACATCTATTGCTTATAAATACCAAGGGATTGAAGTTAAATTTGTCCTCTTCCTCCACTCATTCAAGGGAAATAAAAGTCCTCATTGAACTAAAAAAAAACAATAACCCATCATTTACAAAAGCTTGTCATTTGGTATATGATATTATGACATAATTACTTCCTTGTGATGTGCTTAGGGCACCCAGGGTTAGGTGCCGTATGTTCATCGTGTTGAGTGGGATCGCCACGTTGGATATATGAACAGTTGCTGGCAAAGCACAACTGAGATACATAGAACTTGATTACTGACACCATGTATACTAAAATGGCTCACAATTTGGATACTGGTTTTATTCATTCACCTAAAACATTCATTACGTCTTGCCGTCATCATTGAAAACCCTTGACTGCTTCTCTTTGCATGAATCTGGCCTAATTTTATATAGTTATATATTTAAATAGTTCTTTGGGATTTGTGATATTTGCCGTTTTTGGAAATTGCAATTAATGAACCGAAATGCTCATTTCGGTTTCGACGCCTACATGTAGATTGATTTATGTCTATCAGAGATGTTGATTAGCCAACATCTGCTGTACTACCACTTCAAACCTGTGACGTTCTTTTCTGCTTGCTCTGTTTCAGTTGGTGACAAAGTTCCGGCAGATATCCGCCTCGTCCGTATCCATTCCACAACCCTTAGAGTTGACCAAGCCATCCTTACAGGTCAGTCTGCCATCATTACTTATCTGTCGCATTCAATGTGCGTTATAAGGAAATATTCAGGTCTCGGAAGAAGATTTCTGTACGTGTAACTCCTCATTTCAGGGGTTTTATATGCAAGACTTCTCTCAATATATGACATCTGATGGAGGTATGAAAACATAAAGGTATATTTACAGAGAAAATATGTCTTGAAAATATCCTCTTGAGGGTCCGTTATTGGGCCAGCCTTAAGAAACTGTTTGTTTGGCGTAATCTCACCGTATGAGAAAAAATACGGCCGGTCTGTATGGAATTCTTTTTTTGTGTTATTCTGGCTCTTGAAAAAGACGGATTAAAGAAATTAAACATGGAGAGAAAAATGTAGGATAACCCTTTTCAGAATACCAATAAAAACTTTTCAGTAGGCCCTTGTTTTATGGGTCGGATGGGTTACACCAAACGAGAACATTGTTAAGGATGGCTTTACTCATCTCTCGCTCTCAGTATGCATTAGAGAAAAATATTCAGTTTTGGCAAAAAGATTTCGTACATGTACATGTAATTCGTCATATCAGTGGCTTTATATGCAAGACTTTCAAAATTTTTCTCATATTTCTTGGAAATGGCCTCTTGAGAGCGCTTTATTTTGTTATAAAACATCAGGCAAGAAAGTTAATAATCTGCTGGGGACAGGCCTTTCAAGATGCTGACACTTCGTAGTTGTTGTTATCGATTTTGTAAACTCCACTTCACAATTCTTTGGCTTTGACTTCTTTGAATCAAAAAGTAACTATTAATTCCAGTCAGATTCATGATGCGTACTTAATGCTAAGTAGCCCTTAGCTACATGTAAGTGCACTTAATAGCTGTAAGTGGATTTTATGAAACTGGGGCCAGTACAGTTTAGAAAAGTGATGAACGAAAGTAGAAATTAATGTTCCTCACTGAACTACATGTAAAAACCCCAAAACATGAAATTTCAAAAAACACATTTCATACATGTCATTTCCTTTTCTGATTTTCACTTCTGCTGTTGCTGTTGTCGTCTCCAGGAGAGAGTGTGAGTGTGATGAAGCACACAGATCCTATCCCAGATCCGCGCGCTGTTAACCAGGACAAGAAGAACATTCTCTTTTCCGTAAGTAAACAAGTTACACGGTTTTACCAAATTCTCAAACCTGGAGAAACAGGATCATTGAGAGTTGTGAAGACAAGGTTCATACCTTTGTTGGTGGGTGATTCACTTCTCCCTTGTCTCCCTTCTCTTCAATGAATTGACGTTACTGTACGTCACCCTTAAAAATTGTTTCTTATAGATAGACGTGTTAAGGCTGTGTGACTCAATTATTGTTACAATGTATTTATGATGCCCCAAAGACATGATACAGGACTTCGGATCACCTGCAGTAAATGTCCTAAAATGTCCCCCCATGCTGGTTGCACCATTTTAACAGACTCTGGGAGTTCTTTTTTTTTCAGGGTTCTTCAGGAGGTCAATAAATATGAATATTTTATGACGGTGACTTGCCTCTGAAAATGGTATTTCTTCAAGAAAATTTTAAGTCATTTACCTCCGTTTTCAGCTAACCAGCATCTATGCTGTATGCCTTGAAATTTCTTGAAGTTGAATGCTAAATAGACGAGGAAAGAACATCCTCATTAATGATTATGAACAGCGCTTTTAGAGTCACCTTTCCTTCACTCTGGGCTAGACTGCCATCGAATAGAAGTGAAAAAATTTTGGCCTTGAATGAGAAATGTGAAGCGTCAAGAATAAGGTCAAAGTTCCTGTGAATCCTGTTCATCTCATGACTGTGCTTTATTCTGTGTTAACACAGTCAATTTGCTATATTATACTGTAGATAGAACAGAAGGTTCTTTACAAGCCGCATACACCTTTTGAAGTGTCGAATTCTACAAATTCTGAGGAATAATGGTTGTCATTGTTTTTTTGTTTGACGAGTAGATGAGGTAATTTGCTCTGCGTGAACCAGGCTTTAAACGTGCGAAATATTGTAATGTCTTTGCAACACACAGTCTTTCAAACTTAAGCCATGTAACCTGCCCAACTATGCAAAGTAATTTGTGTTTAAAACCTCTGTACTGTTGTTGTTGTGACAGGGCACAAACATTGCTGCTGGCAAATGCAGGGGTGTAGTCATTGGCACTGGTCTGAACACAGAAATTGGTGAGTGCTTTTCCTTTGTTCTACATGTATATTTAACAGTGGAGAGAGCGTCATTTGCACGTAGCCTTGGATTGGTGGTAAATGTGGAGGCTCATGAATTGCCGGGAGAAAACAGAACGAGTATTCAGTGTAATGCCTCTCTTCCCTGTTTTTGCTTCTTTTATTTTTGCTCAATTCAATTTGATGTGCTGTAACACAAAAAGAGATGTGAACTGTCTGTCTGGAAGAGACACTCCTGGATATTGCCTGAGCAGCAGCTGTGGTCATGGGATTACATCTCTGGATCCCCAGTAACAGATTCTGATCCCCAGTAACCAGCTCTGATCCTAGGGCCAAGGTTACATAATGGCAGCTCTGTATCAGTTTTGTGGGGCCTGAGTCAGGCATGTGAAGAGCCACTTAGTAAACAATTCTGTGGGCTCTCATGTGATATGGAGTCACCCGTAAACATCAGTCTCTTTCATCTGGAACTCTTCAAAAAGTTTGGATTTGATACAAATTCATCGACATCCAAAACGTTTGTTTCCCCCTGTGGAGTAGGGAGCTTATGAGGATGTTTTTTTCTTGTTGTTTTTTTTTTTCTTTTTTTTTTTTTCTTTTTTTTCCTCTCTCTCCCTCACAGAAGGATCTCTTTTGGTTGCCAGATGTTTCTTGTTGCATCAACAGAGGTGTTTTATGATCAGCATAGCATAAAGGGAAGCAGACACATCCCATACCTCCTGGGGAAACCCAGGCAAAAACAATCAATAGTGGAAAGAAAAACAAACTAGGCCGAGGAAAAGGCAGACCTGCCCCTATCCTGGCTCTGATCTATGGGATTTCCTAGGTTGAGCACTTTATCATTTCCTCAAACAGCTATGTGTAGGTCCCTTATAAACACGGTTATTGTGTTCCGTCTGTCACAGACATCACCTGTGCAGATCAAACTGGAGCTGTTTTGTAAACCTCCGTAACAAGCCTACTTCAATAATGTTGTGCATATTCAATGGCAAGCAAACGTTTTAAATGGTTAGAGTTGACAACTTACTGTATGAAAAGTAAGAAAAATCAATGCTTTTACGTAACTTAAAGTGATAAGTAGGAAAAAAAGGAATATGAATTCCATGATTAGGGTTCTCATCTTTGTCAGATGTAGGCAGTTGTCCATGTAGTCCAGTAGTGTAGGTTTTCCTGTGTAATTGCAGTTGTCTGGCTGAATAGAAGAATGACCACATTGTACAATGTGTTCAGTAATGACGTGAAATGTAAACCCCAGACTTAATTGTGTCAAACAGCTGTTTCCCATTTAGCCTGTGGGTGTGATTGTAATCAATTGATGAACTTCTTTTATCTGTGTACTTCTCCTTTTTAGAGGGTTACATAAAAAAAATCTTGTTGAATGAGTGATAATTACTAGGAAGGTTTTTGTTTTGTGAGAGCAAAGTCTAACAAAACAATCTGACCGAGGGATTGTAAATTGGAGTAAGAGTTTTATTTATTTATTCAGTTGGTGTTTTACACCACACTTAAGAATATTTCACTTATTTGATGGTGACAAGTATTACATGTATGGTGGGTGGAAACTGGAATAAGAGTAGCTGATATGGAAGAAGCTGTGATGGAAGATGAGATGGGGATGTTGAATCCCCATATTACACATTTTGTTATTTACAGTCGAACTCCTTTTCATGTGGCTAAAACTAGCTTACGGTAGCGATTGATGGAATGATCCATTCATTTAAGCTACAGGAGCAATACAAACGCATGCATGTTTGTGTTGTCGTACTTGTACCTAGTCATAGACATTGAGACTGCATGTACTTTGAGAGTCACCAGTAAGATGTGATGGTTTGTATGGAGTTGTCTGTGTGGGTGGCATCATCATGCAAGCGTCGCGCGAGGTAAACGGTTGAAATATCTGCTCTGGCATAGGATGTATTGATGATAAAACTAGGGGGTCCCTGGGGAGTGATTGAAAGTGCAGACATGAGCCTGGTGTACGGGGTTGGGTGAGGGGAAGGTAGAGAGTGGGAGTTCCTCGTTATAGACCTATTTGATTAGAATCCGTCATGATTCTCCTCTGCTCCATGTACAGTGTACGTCTTTTATTATTTGGCGCCTCTCTGAATCTTGCATGTTTAGTAATGTGCTGAGAGACTTCTGATGTCAAGCCTGGTATGGAAATGTTTATTCAGCGCTTCAAAGATACGAAGCTGGCAGATTGAGCAGATTTGCTTTAAGATGTATAAATATTCAGTTGGCGCAGCTGTAATGAATGAAAGAATTACGATTCATAGGACAGTTGTAAAGTTTTGGGATGGAGTTCCAAATTGTTTGTGCTGTAATAAGTATGGAATAATTCATGGAGTGCTCATGTGAATGACAATAATTTTTCAGTCATCTTCCAGTGTGTAACACTTAAGGGGAGAACAGTATGCCATCTGGAATGGCTATGGGTGAAATGACTGGACATTTAAAAGATAATGCTAACTCCTGGTAACTACAGGCAAACTGATGTATGACTATGGGAAGTTTCATTTTTATGTGGGCTTTGAAGAATAGCTTACTGATTCTATTCAGTGCACATGATGTACTTATAAACACCCCTAATTCTTCTCAATTTTTGGACATTGGGTCTGCCCTTTTTCCCAGTAGATATGTAATTGTAGCAAAAATAAAGCTTCTTTTTTTCCTCCTCACATGTACATATGTTGTAAGAAAAAAAAAAAAAGACTGGCAGAGAAAAGTAATTTTTTATTTCAGCAATACCAATATCGGCCCCGAAAAATAGAAAAATTAAGGTAGGCTTGTCCAAAAACACTGTTAAGCATGTACTTGTTTGCACTGTACATGTCACATGAATTACTATTCTGTTTTTTAATGGTATATGCATGTTGGCTATTTAGGACTTCATACGTGTAGGACAGGTGATGTACATAGAGACACCAGAGTTGTCTGCCCTTGGCTGAGGCTGGCTCAAGTTTCCTGATGTAGCCTTATATAGCCTGGTGTAACTGGCCTTTGTTCTCCTCACCCCTCCTGCAGCGGTTGCCTCCCGGTGCTGTGAGGGGCACCAGGTTATTGATGAGGGGGGTGGGGGAGAAAGACGTTCAGCTGCAATTGCCCCCCTAGTAGTTGTCTGACAGAGACTTTAGTCTGATGAGTGTTCAATGGCTGATGTGTTTGGATGCTGGCATCACTCAGTAACTCCATGGACACATCTGTTGTCGCTATAATTAAACAACTGGCGCTGGGTATCCAGCTGTCTGACCAGGCAAGTTACCAGTGCTGAACTTCCCTTGTCTCTCTCCCCTCACCCAGCTCAAACCTCCCCCTCGGCGAGCCAAGAGAGTAATCTTACTGCAATGCTCTTTCCAAAGATAACTTCCCCCTTCTGGAGAAGTGCATACATATAACCTCTGTTATATGTATGTATGTGTTTTTTGTGATGAAGATGTTCTCCATGGTCCGAAAAAATAAATATGGCAGGAGGGTAAAGCAACTTTTCCAGACTTCCTACAGTCTGTCAGCAGATTTTAGTTTATACTTGTTCCCTAACTGGCTCTCGTGATGAGTAAATATTATGCCAAAAAGCTGTGGCAACCAACCATATTGTATGTCTGGTAGCCTGATTTTAGACCCCCATATCCCCAAAGTTTATGAAATGGCTTGTTCTTGGCTGTCTCGATTCGTATAGGCTTGCCAAAAGTCTCTTTGTGCAACAGTCTCATGTGAGCAAACATTGTCTGTGAAGTGAATTGACTGTTGTACATAGGAAATGGATTTAATATATAGATTTCAGGTTTTTGTACCCTATAAAGATTCAGATCTCTGAAGCTAAAACTGCCAAGTGAAGGAAATCAGCCCTCTGTTGAGTTTCCAAAAAGTGTGATTACACTCTACACCCTCTGTAGGTACTTTGGTGTTACAGCTGTTCTGAAATGTACTGTTATTGTGTCCCTGTATAAATATTAGAAGATAAGGCCAAATGGTTGACATTTCTTATCATCTGGTAATAACAGTAATCATTATATGTGCACTGGTAGGCCTGTTATATTCAAGACACAATTCTCTATCTGTAGGAAAATTAAGACTGGTTTTTATATCAGCTCAATCAAACTTGTTTGGCCATCTTAATGGACCCAAGCATACATACATATACATACCATTTTAATGGTTTAACATGTTAATTTGCTGAATGTGGAAAACAAACATCACAGATGGAATAATTAGAGTGGATCTTTAAGGAAATGAAAAGGGAGTTTGTTTTGAATGAAGTTAATGAGTTTGTTCCATACCATTATTGTTTGCACAAAGCGTACAGTTTACTTCTTCCAGGAGTCTTAACAAACGGTGTCAAACTCTAATCCTTCATCTGTTGGCTGTGTAAACATTCCCACGGCAACAGTTTGATTTTGTTACAAACCTACTGATTGGTTTCCTTATCAACATCCCATGTCTGCTTTTACTCTTGATGACTGGATGTCGTTGGTGGTCCTTGGCAGTTCCTAAGGGTGTTATTCCAAGTAGTTCAGCAGTTGAGTACTTATAAAGTTGAAAAGAGGGTTTTGCATTGGTAAAAATTGTTCCAGGCTTTTGTTGAAAAATAATAGAAATGTAGTTTTATATTTTTGTTTGTTTTTTGGGGGTTTTTTTGTTTTTGTTTTTTTTTTTGGTATTTGAAATAGGGTAAGTTTGACTAGATGCATAATATTAACACTTGCCAGTTGAGATCTAGGTGGTTAAGAAAGGTTGTTTAGTTTGTGAGCAAGTTAGTACTGTTCTGGCATTTACATGAGCATTTGGAATAGAAGTCTAAGGCCATCCTCAAAAATTTTGTTGGGCGTAAGCTGACCGACCCTTCAAAAAGGGTCCTACTTGAAAGTTTTTATTGGTATTTTGGTGAAACTTTTTTTTTTCTCTCAAGGTTAATTTCTTTAAAATCCCAACCTTTTTCAAGAGCCATTTTTAAAAAAAAAATGTATTCCCTATCGACCAACAAACAGTTTTTTTAAGAATGGCCTATATGAGGTAAATGGATAGGAGGCCAGATTTGCAACACTGTCATGGCTGGTCTGGTTTTACTCTCGATACTGTTGGCTTTTGTGTCTTAGATAATTTGTTCGTGTGTTCCAGGTAAAATTAGAAATGAAATGATGGATACAGAAACAGAGAAAACCCCCCTGCAACAGAAACTGGATGAGTTTGGAGAACAGTTATCCAAGGTGAGGGCATTGTTGACAAGGAAATATGTTTTTCTGGAAATGGAAAACGAATGGACATGTTTAGCTTTCTCATTGAATCGGCATGCTTTGTTAAGTAATATACCATGAGTTGCATTATTTGCAGTAGCGGAAACTCAGTGTCTTATTTGATAAGTTCTTGCATGCTGAAATTCTTGAGTACGATGTTGATGACCACTTAGGAAAATCAGTGAATCGGACAAAAGCATTTTTTTATCCAGATGTGTATATTCTACATTTCAGGTCATCACTGTGATCTGTATTGCTGTCTGGGCCATCAACATTGGTCACTTTAATGACCCTGCCCATGGTGGATCCTGGATCAGGGTATGTTTTATGGAGCACGCTGAAGCATCCCTGCATGGAAATTGTAAATTGAAGCTGTGGTTTTGCCCCATGACAAGTAAAGTAAAGTACTTTCATTAACATACATGTTTTTTGGTTTGAAAATGAATGTGATAACATCTGGATAAGTGAAATAATCTCAGGCCTGTGCCAGACATAGAGACAAAGTGTATTATGGGGTTAAATAAAAGAAGTGAAGATTGTAATTTTTATGTTGTAGGGGGCTATCTATTACTTCAAAATTGCCGTTGCCTTGGCTGTGGCTGCCATCCCAGAAGGTCTACCTGCCGTCATCACTACCTGTCTTGCCCTGGGTAAGCCCACATGCACCTTAAAGGCGAACAATCCTAGTTTTGTTTTTCATTTTACTTAGCTGAACAATATACCTGTGATATATCAAAAATGCACTTTTGTACATAAATCCCTCATATTTGACTCACACTCTCAGGAAAGCATGAAAGTGGCAATGTGATTCTCAAACATATCAACTGGGGGAAATGAGATCTAGGGTGAGAGGGCCTGCTGTTAATGGAATTATTTGCTGGCTGTTTTAAATGTGGTTCTTTACTAAATTAGCTCATTAGTTTTCAATTTGGAATCCTCTGTCCATGTATTTTTTGTTAAAATGAGTTTTCAAAAAGTGCATGAAAATTTTGAAATTTAGTGAGGTGAATGTTTTGAAACTTCTGAAGACGGGATCAGCTTGTTGAGTGATCATGCAAAATGAACCTTGGTGGAAGCATACTAAGTTACCTCCCCTCACATACCTGGCAATGTTGTGGGCATCAGGGGAGATAACTATGTCAGGAAGGATTAATCCTGTACGTATGTGGTATACAACACATGCACTGACTGGATAGAGTGCTACATTTGGAGCCAACCCTGTACAGATTGTTTCATGGTGGCTTTCATTGTCTGATGGTTGTGGAAATCTGTCCAGAAAGTTTACTTAACCCATAAAACTGACTGACTTCTTGTAAGGAAGCCATTTCTCTGTACTGCAATAAAACCTCATCGGATAAACGAAGATGGACATTTTGTATATGCTACCCTCCTTTTATGTGAACAGGTACTCGCAGAATGGCCAAGAAGAATGCCATTGTGAGGAGTCTACCGTCCGTGGAGACATTGGGTTGTACGTCAGTTATCTGCTCTGACAAGACTGGTACTCTCACAACCAATCAGATGTCTGTATGCAAGGTAACCAACCAATGGGAGTTCAGATCACTTCTTCGGTGTCTGTGTGTGCTAATGTTTTCCTTGCAGACTTTTCAGTTTTTACTCACTTAAGGCAGCGGGAATTAATTAATCATATCACTTATGTATCGGTAGTTTTAAGGAAGACCCCAGTTAGTATTGTCATTGTCTGGGTATCCTCTTCTGTCATTTTAGAGAACACTAGAAATTCCCTAAATCAGAACAAAATCCAGTGTTTTTCAGAGAGTTTCTGGTGACCTGTGATAGATGTGGCACAGATGTGCCAATTAAATGAGATACATTAACTTGTATTTGTATTCCTTTTTCAGATGTTTATATTTAACAAGATAGAAGGCAACAATGTTTCCACCCTGCAGTTTGAGATTACTGGCTCCACATACGCTCCTGAGGGGGATGTGTAGGTCTCACTTAGTTTCACATCGGAATAAAGTGATAGTTTCTTTTGAACTGTAGAACTTCTGAGGTTATGATGCATGTGGATGGAATTTCTGTATTTTGATTATGATTGATTCATTTTCCCTATAGGTCCGGTTATGAGTTTTTATTTTGTGAAATTTGATAAATTTCTTACCGAGCTGAGCTGAAGTGTTAGCATGGGAAGTATCTTTTAAGACCTTATGTGCATTTTCTGGTCCAAACATGAGACAAAATGTAATAAGTGTTTTTTGGAGAAAGCATAATTCAGGTGTCAACTTAGTATTTGCGACCATTATAAACCTTGCCGCAGCTCTGTGAATGAAGTGTAAAAATTTTACCTGCGAGAAGACTGTTTGAGAATAAATAGTCACCCATCATCTACTGATTGAATCACTAATGGATTTGTATTTCAGTTTCCTGAATGGCAAACAGATCCGCACTTCTGATTTCTCAGGCCTAGAAGAATTAGCTACCATCTGTGGCATGTGCAATGATTCCAGTGTTGATTACAATGAGGTAGGTAGGACATTCAGAGAGCTGCAAGGAAAACTTTGGGGTCATGGCAAACTTATTTTAGCCTAATTTGCCTAATTTTGTAGACAATATTACTGAAAGTTTAAAGTTAATCTCCCTCCCAGTTTTTTCGGAGAAGTAAATATATGAACATGTTGTTTATTAGATGGATAATAATCTCAGATAAAATATGCTGTGTATCCCTGTCACAGCGGGGAATGTTTCGGGTCTGAGTTGTGCAGTCTATTGTTCAATCCTGCATTTATGATGATGTTTTGCCAGCAAACTGGTAACATTACTAGTGCCATTCAACAAATCAATAGTCAAAGCTCAGCTTTGGACCGAATCCCCATTGCGCAGGAAAAGGTAGCCCATTACATGTATAGTGAATAAAAAGGGCACACCAGATGTCCCAAAACTGAGACGAATTAGGGTACTAAAGTGTTCAGAGAGACAGACTTATAAATATCCCTTCTTGATGAGGACATTAAGCAGTTGAAAGAACAAGTGAAATGACCTGATTAACTGTTTTGACAGGCCAAGAGTACGTATGAGAAGGTGGGTGAGGCGACAGAGACAGCCCTGGTGGTTCTGGTGGAGAAGATGAACGTGTACAACACAGAGAAGTCCACACTGAACAAGCGCGAGCTGGGCACTGCCTGTAACCAGGTCATCCAGAACATGTGGAGAAAAGAGTTCACACTGGAGTTCTCCCGAGACAGGAAGTCCATGAGCGTCTACTGCTCCCCCAACAAACCCACCAAGACGGCTTCTGGAGTCAAGATGTTCTGCAAGGTAGCGATTCTGAATAGTGCTTTAGAATGTTGTCTTAGTCGCAGTACTGGTATATGGCGACTGCAGGACAATCTCGTAGCAGAAATGTCTCCAGGTCATACATGGGAAGGTCCCCAGCAAGTCGTGTGCAGTTTTGGGGTTTCCCCACGGATCTGTCTGATTTCCACACATCATAATGCTGACTCAGAGTTTATGATTGAGTTACTCTTGAGTACACCACAAAACCCCAATCGAATAAATAAGTACTTAGATAACAACAGGACTGATTTTAATAATTAACAAGTCACCATGAGTTAGCAAAGCTGTCATTGTAATTTACATACATAGAGGGCGCTGCTGTTTTATGGTATACCAGATTTGTTGAGCTTTATGGATGACTGAAGAGCCCCATTATCATGGGGTTGTGAAGCGTCCAGATAAATTACATATAATCAGCTTATAAACTCTTTAGCTAATAATAATGATTCAAATATTCACTAGCTTTTGACCTTCACTCTTGAAAAAAGACCTCAACATGAAGGTCGAAAGTGGTGAATATATGAAACATCATATGTGATGATGCCTTCACCTTTTCAGTATGATTATTATTAGAGAACACACATACAAGCGTGAGTCTCCAGCAGTGTATAAGACACTTGACTTGTTGTGCAGGGCGCCCCAGAGGGAATCCTGGACCGCTGCACACATGTCCGTGTGGGCAACAGCAAGGTGCCCATGTCACCCGCTATCAGGAACGAGATCATGAAGCATGTGCGCGTGTACGGCACTGGCCGCGACACGCTTCGCTGTCTGGCCTTGGCGACCATTGACAACCCACCCCGCAGAGAGGACATGGACCTGGAGGACTCCAGGAAGTTCATCCAGTATGAGGTTAGTTCATTCATACTGTTGGGGACAGGTTCTAGCAGAGGGGTGTCAGCTGGGTGGGGCAGTTCACTGGCGGTGGGGGCACCGTTCACAAAACTTCTGTTATTCTGGTTCTCGGTTAAAGATGTGGTAGTCCGAAGTGTGTTTTGTTGAGTTGTGGTTTGGCAGCAAAGTCTGACTGAAAACATAATCTAAAACTACTGAGAGATGTGCACTTAAATCTGATGAGGTAAACGTTCTGTTACTTTGAAGGAACACCAGTTTATTTCTGAATGGAGTGTACAGAAAGAAAAAAAGAACAGGTGAGCTGAAAGCTTTGGAGATCTAGAAGACTGAAGAATTCGGTGTGTTATTCTTCATCTAGTGGAACTGACCACCTTGTCCCCCATTTGAACTTATATTTTGTTGTGTTTTCAGACCAACATGACATTTGTCGGCATCGTTGGTATGTTGGATCCCCCTCGTCTGGAGGTCTTTGACTCTATCATGCGGTGTCGGGAGTCTGGTATCCGGGTCATCGTCATCACTGGCGACAACAAGGTGAGTACTTCGTTAACTTTTGGATTTATTGCTACTGCCTTCCCTGGCTCATTTTACTGAAAGGTCTCTCTTGCAGAGGACGATAGTCCTTTAACAAGCGATGTCATGGTCAGAAACCAGTTTGCACTGAATCTGCAGTAGCGTTAAGTCGGGAAGTTTGTCAAATATGTCGTTGAGTTTTCTGGGCTACGGCTAGTTGCTGCAATATGTACATCTGGAGAATTACAGAACTTACTTTCTTATCAATCACTTCACCTTCTGATGCAAAGCCATAGATAATATCACTTACAACAGAAAAAACCAAAAACATTTTTTTAAAAGTGACCCTGGCCTTCTGTCACATTGGAAAACATTTTGGAGTGTGAAATTTCACAATAGTGAAAGATGTGTAGCTAA
This sequence comes from Acanthopleura granulata, assembly GCA_016165875.1. Taxonomy (NCBI): domain Eukaryota; kingdom Metazoa; phylum Mollusca; class Polyplacophora; order Chitonida; family Chitonidae; genus Acanthopleura; species Acanthopleura granulata. The sequence continues at coordinate 59,757 of JABBOT010000076.1, read as the reverse complement.
ATTCAGTGGAAGAAGGTTGTTGAAGAAGTAACTGCTTTGATATGCGATCATTGTTGTACGATAATGTGTTTTGGGCACAAGAGCTTCGCTTTACTAAACCACAAGACAACCAGTTAACTCCTGACGCTGTTGTTGCAGGCCACAGCTGAGGCTATCTGCCGTCGTATTGGCGTGTTCTCTGACAACGAGCCCACGGAGGGACTGTCGTTCACAGGACGCGAGTTTGACGAGCTGTCACCCGAGGATCAGAGGGCAGCTGTGATGAGGGCGAGGCTGTTCGCTCGTGTGGAGCCTGCCCACAAGAGTAAGATTGTGGAGTACCTTCAGGGAGAGGGAGAGATCTCTGCTATGGTAAGGGCGCAAGAAAGCGCGTGCACAGAGTGATAGGCCAGAAAATTCAAATTGAGATAGGTTTCGTTCCAGTCAGAAAAGAAGAAACTAATGGATTTTGTATATATACATGCTGCTCAATACTAGTTATGAAGTTCTTTGAAGCTTGAACCCAGAAATCCCCCAAAGCACAGTGGATTGGGTGAAGTTTGTTCAATTCTCTTTTTGTCGTTGGTTATATTGAGTGAACCAGGAACACCCCAAAAGCACAATGGGTTGATCGAATTCTCTTTTTGGAACAGTTATATTGGGCTTACGTTTCCATATTAAATTTAAACTTCTGGGAGAAAGTGATTAATTCTGAAATATGTCATTGTAAAGGTTGAATCTGATTTGCCTGGATGTGTGTGTTACAGACTGGTGACGGTGTGAATGACGCCCCGGCCCTGAGGAAGGCTGAGATTGGTATCGCCATGGGCTCTGGTACTGCAGTGGCCAAGACAGCTTCTGATATCCTTTTGTCTAGTGCATACATGTCCAATACAATCTTGTCCAGGCATTCCAGCTATCTCATAAATATGAGTTGTCACAGTGTTGGACTACTGTTTTAAAAGTAAACACACAAATTCTGCATGACATGGTTCAGACCTACAAATTTGAATGTATGGGAAAGTCACCAGAATTTGAAACAGTTCAGTTCGATTTGTATATTGGGCTGGAAAGACTGTGATATGAATTCAAGCCAGTCCTACGTCTGAAGATATGGAAATGCTGGGTTTTCGTTATACATATATCCTTGTATGATGAGCATTACATGTATATAAATTTGTTGACTGTTTTCATTGGATGAACATCTGAGTAGGAATTATGACTGTTGTTCATGATGTGATGTACCTTGACTGCTGCATACAGATGGTTTTGGCTGACGATAACTTTTCCACTATTGTGGCGGCCGTGGAAGAGGGGCGTGCCATCTACAACAACATGAAACAGTTTATCCGCTACCTCATCTCATCTAACATTGGAGAGGTCGTGTGGTAAGAAGGAATAGCTTGTTCTAACAAACATGTGCATGTGCCTACATAACGCTGAGCAAAAACTTACTCTTATGTCCCCCACAACACAAAACTGTTTAGAAATCAGCAGAACTAGGTTACATGAACAGGTTAAAATTCTATATTCCACATCAAAAAAACTGTTATATAGGCATTTACCTGAGGCCTTTTTTTTTTGATATAATCAGAATGATATATTTCCGAGTACGGTGTGAAACACCAATCAAATAAACAGTTAGAATGGCTAATGTGGAATTCCCTTATCATTTTGAGATTTGCCTACACTTAATATTTTCTTCTACAATGATGCTGGTAGGTGTCATATAAATGAAACGTACTTGATTACTTACTGAGTACTTGAGCTTAAAACACCAATCAAATAAATAAATAAATTCTTTCCTCTCTTTTATCCCTGGCAGTATTTTCCTGACAGCTGCTCTGGGTATCCCGGAGGCTTTGATCCCTGTCCAGCTGCTGTGGGTGAACCTGGTGACTGACGGTTTCCCCGCCACCGCCCTCGGCTTTAACCCTCCCGACCTGGACATCATGAAGAGGCCGCCCAGGAACCCCAAGGAGGGCCTCATCTCTGGCTGGCTCTTCTTCAGATACATGGCCATTGGAGGTGGGTCACTCTTCACACAGTATGCCGGCCTGTTGCTTTGAAGGACTGATTATAGCTCTCCTTTTCATCACAGTATTGCATGTACAGTCATGTCAAAGTGACATGTTGATTTCGTGTATACTCAGATAACCTGAAATCCCATCCAAATATTGCAGTTTTAGAGGGAAATTAATGTTATGAAATATTTTGGGTGCTCCAGCTTACAGTTTTCGGTGAAGATATCATCCTATCTGTACCAAACAAACTTCAAAATACAACCTTTCAAAAAATAAATAGAATTATCAGAATTCGGAGAAATGAGCAGAAGTTTAGGTCCCTAAGGGTATATCTCCATTTTGGGTTTTCTATTTGCTGAGCTATTTCCACTGTGAGTTGCCTAGAGTTGGGGACACAGTTCATGTAATGCCAAAGGAAAATATACATCTCACCCCGAATTTTCTTCAAAATGATAAAAGGGGCGAGATTGACCCGAGCCTGTCCGATAATATGTGAATCTGGCTCTGTCTCGTAATAATTTTAGCTTGATTTCACCTGACATGAATTTCATGGCTGGTGTTTGTCGTAACATGTACATGGTGTTTGTTGTGACACGCGCATGGTGTTTGTCGTTACAGTGTACGTGGGTTGTGCCACAGTGGGAGCAGCAGCCTGGTGGTTTATGGTGTACGAACACGGTCCCAAGCTCAACTACTATCAGCTGGTATGTACACGCTGCGAACGGGGCGACTCGCAAAACACCAGTGTTGTCTGCAACTTAATGCAAAATCCTTTTCCAAAACGTTAGAAAGGATCGACGCCGAAACATATTGCCTGTGTCAAGCTGTGTTGTTAGTTCAACATGTGGAATAGAATTGATAATTTTTAACCTTGGAAAAACAGAAGTTAAACTAATTTAGGGTTTTAAAAAAAATAATGAAAAAATATTGGTAGTGCTGTGTAGACGTGGCTTTCAGGATCTAATGAAAGGGAAGTGGTTTTCCTGAAATTCATTCAGTGCGCTAAGAAACATTCATCAGGAAATTGTGTTAAAAATATATTTTCTAAGAAGCAGCTTTTTCACAAATTATCATGCCAAAGGAACATTGTCATAATTATAGACAGGAATACTAAATTATTGTCATTTTGTGGTTCATTATCAATATTCATCACAATATTGTTGAAGTTTATGGAGTTCAGTTTATGTTTATCCATCCTTAAAATCCATTTGACTGTACTCAGTATAAAGGCCAGCCCATTGGCCTGTTAGTCGGGAGTTGTAATCCAGCTCTGGCAGGTTTGGCTACAGCTTTACATCAGGAGGTTTGCCAGATTCCAGGCAAATGGCAGTGGTTTCCTCCAGCCAGATCCCTGACAGCCGTCTTCTTCAGTACTGCTAGAGTGATAATCCCCAGTGAAATAAAATAATCCAAATGATAACTGTCGCTGTTGTTTTGCACAGACCCATCACATGCAATGTCCAGCTGAACCGAGGATGTTTAAGGGCGTAGATTGCGGTATATTTAACAATCCGCATCCCATGACCATGGCATTGTCAGTTCTCGTAACTATTGAAATGCTTAACGCTCTCAACAGGTAATACTTGGTCTCTTTAGTTTTACACCTGATGATGCACGGGCCTCTATCTGTCCGTCAGTCTAATCTCTGTTACTGAGGGGGGGAAATAAACCAGGTGGACTGGCTGGAATAGCCTGAAGATGGACGGTGGGGTGGGGGTGGGGGTGGAGGGGGAGAAAGAAAAACTCTTTTGGTAGTCAGACTTTTGTCACCATAATCACTGATAGTGAAAAAAATTTTAATTGTTGTTTTTCATTATTTGTGTTTCATGGGAAATTAAGATAAACGATAAGGGCCAAAGAGAAATCGAATATTATGGTATACTCATTGAAAAGAATGTTTTGGCCCACAGACCTGGTCGGCTTGGAAACTTCAAAGAGTTTGACCTTGAAACGAGTACTGTAACCTTGAGGTTAGATGAGAGGTGACAGACAGGGGCTAGTGCAGATGGTTATGATAATTCTCCCATTCTCTGGCTCCTCAATTCCCCTGCCTCATTTACCACAGACCCACCAAGCTCAATGCCTGGCACAAGATGAAATGTTTGCCGGCGTGGATTGTGCCATCTTTGGGGCCCCCGAGCCCATGACAATGGCCCTCTCCGTTCTCGTCGTCATAGAGATGCTGAACGCTCTGAACAGGTAAGGGGCGTGGCCCAGGTGTGGCCAGTGCCCGCGTGCAGGAAGTGGATGTCTTTGAGCATGCTCGTCTTCAGTCCTGCCAACCTTTTTTTATCGTGTGTTCTAAAGGGGGATTTGGCCGAGGCGTTTTCCGATACCTAAGACGAGAAACGTATGGGCTAAACTGAAAAGATTAAAAAAAAATACAGAAAACCTTGTGATCAGTAGATTTGAGCCAGCCAGCTTTTCTACTGCATGGAATGTCACGTGTAGTCGTCCGAAGAAAACTGTACCACATGGGGGGTGCATACTGGACGTTTCTTGCGCCTTTCGTCGTGCTTTTTTCTTTTTTTTCTTCAATTTTTCCAGTCTTCAAATTTTAGGTCCGCAAATGAAATGTTAAAATTTTTATGCGGACATTGACAAACGCAAAGCAAAATGAAAGTGAAACCGCGTAGTAGTACTGTTCTGGGCGTGTCCAGCCAAACCCCCCCTTATGTCGTACAAGGTTGTTTGGATTGATTGCGAGTAAGCCAGTTAACACGCAGCTTCCTGCATGGTTGGGCCCATCCCCCCACCACGGAGGTCCCGCCCCTTAGAGATCACAGCGCTCCAGCCTTGTGTGCCCAAGCATGGTGTGAGTTTGTGTGTGATTATTTTCTCTTATTTCACCCAATTTGTAGGTAATGTATTGTCTATCTCTTGGTTTCCTGAAATCTGTACACCTATGTATATGCAATATATATGTCGGCTATTATATCTCTGATGCATGTATTTTTGTACTTACATTATATTATGTTCAGAATTCTTAGTCACCTTTGATTGCGACGGAATTAAATTTTTATGTGATAATATGGCCAATGAAAAGAATGGTAGTAATAAAAAAAAAAAAAGAAAAAAATGATCAGTGGCATGTCGGTAGTCCACTTGTAGCAGGCTCCTAGCTTTCCACTGTGTTCACTGTCATCCAAGGATGTGATGAGTAACTGACTGGTTTTAGTCTTGCAGAATCTCATATTATCTTGCACTAAATGCATCTAGAGAACCATCCAGAGTGATGGAACAGACAAAAAAGTACTGGATACAACAAGAGCAATATACACAGTGTGCTAGCGAAGTGAGATTGGCTTTCTGGAGCTTGATTTGTCCCATGTTCTGATTTGGTAAAGTAACAGTTGCACAAGGAGAAGTGGTTTTGTGCACAAGTCTTATGGAAGAAATCGAGTCCGAGTTCACGGACGTCATGTGTGTTGTTGTTGTATTCATGATCTAGTACCATCGGGTCAGCCACAAGACTGGCATTTCCCGCCAGATGCCAGTAATGCGAGAGCGTGATTCTACAAAACTGCTACCACTCAGCAGGTCTCCTCTCCATCTGCACTGTCCTTCAAGGACACCCTTAGTGTTGATTTGTTTCTTCACTTATTGCTTGCTGTGAAATGCACTTGAAAAATTCCGACTTCATATACATTTGTATTGTTTCTCCTTTGATAAATTTCCTTGTTGAGGTTAATAATGCTTATATTTGTGTGACTTTGAAGTGCTGTGGTTGCTTTGACGTGTAATGGTGTTATGGTTGCACCCAAACTTGATTAACCAACTTAAAAATAGAGTGTTTTAAGATTTACACCCAGGATGGGTAAAAATGAGCTGGCTGAGAAATTTGGAAATTTAATTTAAAAGTAAAAATGCAAATGTTTAGAAGTTGGACCAGATCAGCTTAATGACCAGAAACCAGTACTATTGGCCAGGTTTGGTCTATTGAGGCACTTTTTCCAAAGCCATGGTGGTTCAAACCCAAGTTGATTTAATTTTTATGGGACATTCTCTCCCATGCCTTGGCACTTCTATTGGGCTCTCTTTACCATGCCTTGGTACTTCTGTTGGGCTCTCTTTCCCATGCCTTGGCACTTTTATTGGGCTCTCTTTCCCATGCCTTGGCACTGCTATTGGGCTCTCTTTCCCATGCCTTGGCACTTCTATTGGGCTCTCTTTCCCATGCCTTGGCACTTCTGTTGGGCTCTCTTTCCCACGCCATGGCGGTTCAGGCCGAAACAGAGTTCACTGTTATGAGGCACTCTTTCCAATGCCATGACGTTTCTAATGGGGCACTCTTTCCCAGGCCATGGTAGTTCAGACCCAAGTGGAGTTCACTGTTAGATAACAATAGATGCCTAAAATGTTTTTTTCAGTTTGCCCGCAAACCTGATCGCTAAAGCCTCATTGCTAATGAACGAGACTACAGAGTTTAGACCTGAATTTAGGTGGGAACGGTTCCCCATTACCATGGCAACATATGTCTGTAACATATATTGCCATTGTGGTTACACTTCAGTCACCTTGATCAGGCGTTGCTTTGTGGTATAAATGCGTATTGTACCTCAAATGTACAATATACCTGGCTAAAGACCAACTTGATGTAGATATTTGTAAAGCAGTGTTTTGTGAATGGATTATATACCCCATGGTGCAATTTACAACAATTTGTGTATAACCTGTCATCCTCTTTCTCCCTCCCTCCCTGCCAGCTTGAGTGAGAACCAGTCGCTGATAGTGATGCCTCCCTGGAGTAACTGGTGGCTCCTGGGATCCATCGCCCTCTCCATGACCTTCCACTTCATCATCCTCTACGTGGACGTCATGGCAGTAAGTATACACCTCATTGCCTTGGGGAAGCAGAGCAAGGCCCAGTGGCCAAGAGGCTCTTAGTAGTTAGTAGCAAGGTCACCTTGAGACAAGGGTTTAAATTTGGACAGGAAATTGTCGACATTCCCTCGCCTTCCACCTTATTGGAGCATTGGTGGTCAGTGCTCTCTGATGTCATCTTACATGAAGTTCAGAGGAGATTACTTCTGCCAATATGACCCTGGGGGAAAGGGTTACAAGTATAACTTCCCAAGGAGTGGTGCTTTAATTTGTGCACCCCCATTTCCTCCATCCAAAAATATATTGCTGGTATCGTATAAGAGGAAACTTGTTGATTATGTAGCATTTGACAACAGCAATTAAAAAAAAAAGTTGTTGAACCCCTCACTTCATCAGTTCAGCTGTAGCACTGGTTTTCCATACTAAAAATGAAAGACCCTTGCTGGTGCATTTGCGAAAATGTTAGGTTTGACCTGGCCAGTTTGCTGCTATCTTGAGTTTCAGTATGTTAAATACCAGGCAGATGAATGATTGGAAAAGTAATGGCCAGGCAGAAGTATGTAAAATGTTTTGTGTGTCTGACTTTGCTTTGTATTTGAGGCCATAGTCTCCTCTCTGACTTTGCATTGTTTCAGGCCATGTTCTCATCTCTGCCCTTTCGTTGTGTTTCAGGCCATTTTCCAGATCACACCTCTGAACGTGACGGAGTGGATGGCCGTGCTGAAGATCTCCATACCAGTGATAATCTTAGACGAAACGCTGAAGTTTATTGCACGCAAATACACTGACGGTAAAATACCGATTTTTTCCACTTCGGGAATTGTGCTTATGTGGGTAGTGTACGGTGGCTACTTGTACGCCACCTTCCTCCACTAGTGATACACCTTTTTTTCCTCCTCCTCCTCCCGTACTGGTGGTGGCCAGCGCTGGCACGGGCCAGTTATCTCCCCATTTTCTCCTTGCTGTGTGATGTGACCAAGGCTGGCCTGCAGTGTTGACCCCCCTCAAGCATGTTAATCTTTCGTGTTCAAACCACAGTTGTACTTTGATCGCCAGTTTTTATTACCAGACCCAACAGAATCGTACTGGTTATCTCCTTTTACAGCGGGGGTTTTCTGTGGGCGCTGGCCGATTTCAGGTCGATTGGATTGATGTATAAGATTCTATTAATGACCTCGAGAATGGCACTACTTTGCGTTGTAATTGGCTGACGAACAAGGTTATGTGACTTGAATGTTGAATGTAAATGGCTGGAGAGGTGTAATTAATTATATGCAGAAATTGTAATTATCTCGTTGTAATCATAATATTTGAGCAGCCAATTTTTAACGAGTTCATAACTTGCTGATCAAGGTCAAAGTGCTCGGAGGTGCAAATTATCGAAGAATATTTTTTGTTTTAAAGTTTCATTCTAAGTGTAAGCCAAGATCTCAGGCAGTCTGTATAAACATATGAATTGTACTTTAAAATTCTTGACTAAGATTGAAAGCAGAAAGGCACAGAAATCTGCAAGAAAATTTGTAGACATTATAGTCACAGAAACTACCGTGCTTAGTGCAAGTTTTTCAGTTACCCTGAGAAAATGTACTATTTTTTTTTTCCAAATTAAATTACCACAGCTGTTTTATTTTTCCCCCCAATGTTTTTTCTTGTTTTCTTATCTTTCTTTTTGATCATTTTTTTAATTTTTCCTTTCTTTTATACTTGTTTTGGTCATTGTTGTGCCTGTAATGTAAAGGTACTCACCAATTAAGTCAGATCACTTTCACGAAACTCTGTTCTCACCGCTGTTGTTTGGGATGTTACATTGAACTCATTTCACGATTATGTTGCAGTCGTAAGCCCTCCACCTTTCCTCTAGCCTCACACCCCCCTCACCCACCCCCCCACCCCCCAAGGGTCAAACAATCACCATCTCAGTTAACTCGCTCACACTTACCGCATTGTTTGAACTGTGGGTAAGGCCAGTTGTGTTAGGGCCTTCTTACGAGCATACACATTTTCATGGCATTTCTTAATGCAGGGTTTGTGTGAAGTTTTTGTGAGTGTATTTTTATGCTACAGTACCTTAAAGCCTTCACCTTTAATCCATGTTGCTAGTGTGGCATGTGTCCTCCTTAGATGCCGCTTGTCTAATTTTAAACCGTTTTACTGTAGTCTAGCGCTGTGCATAGGACTTGTGATACCTGATATTTTTTGCTGCAAACTTTTTTCGCGTTGTTGTGGATACGTATGATGCAAGTTTGTTTGTGTGAACTTATTTATTTCCAGTCAGATTTTAGATATGTCCTCATGAAAATTGTTTTGTCAGAGTATATTACTGAATGAAATATTGGTATGCATTTATTCATGAAGTGCTGGCGGGCCAGTGCAAAATCTACAGAAACACTACAGTAGGCTCACCAGTTTAGGGGCAGGTCTTTATTCTGCCCTGGGCAATACCCAAATCTCAAACCTAAGCAACAGGGCAATAATTGTGTACATTTCTGTCAATTATTACTTAGTCAAGCGCATTAAGGGAATCTGCAAAACTGTCAAAGCTTAAATCCAGTTGAAAGCATTTCATTCCCGACATGTCCATTCTTTTTTTTTTTTTTTTCCCCAAACAGCAGTGTGCAGCTATATTTATGCGAGTCCAAAATCTCTTATCAACTTCACGCAAACTATGTGAGCACCTTGTACAAATCAAAATTAATCTCCCTGCTTTTCTGAATTTGGAAAGATGACTTCACATATAGTAGTATCAGTATCACTACTGTAATCGTTTAGTTGTTCACTGAAGAAGTGATAATTCGTGTGTTGTCTGTGCTAACAAATGGAAAGGGGAAGACTTGTACCATGTCCAGGTGACTGACATCTTTTAATGGTGAGGGATCAATGTTTTGTTTGACTGGTACCTTGTGGCAGTTAATATTTCAACATTATATTGACAACAAGTTAATGTTATGCCTTTTACTGTAAATGTGCCTAACATGGTAGTTACTGCGGTAAATTGAAATTTGCGGTTTGAAAAGTCCTCTGACTGGCCCATGTTGGTATCGGCTGACTAGAATTAACATGCAGGAATAAAAAGTAACCTGATATAAGCCAATCAGTATATAGTTGACAGAAATAACTTTGTACATGTATCTCCATGAAAAATAACTGTAATTGACATGTAGTTTTAGTTGTAACATGTCTTATTTATCTCTGTGACTTGGTCGCATAGACTATTCTGACATTTTTCTTCAGCATTGTTGTTATAGATGTGTGCTCCATGTCGTTGGGTTCTGTTCATGTGTCATCCATATTAAAAAATGCTCTCACATTTTCACCTAGAAGTAGACGGGAAGTGTTTTTTTTTTTTTTTGAAGTTTCGTTAAATGGCATTAGTTTGCTCAAGAGATATGTTGATGTACAGATTATGTATATATTAGGGAGTGAGCTATGCATGTTTTTTTTTCCTTCATTGTTTCCATTTTCTTTTCTCTTCTTTGATACCTGGTACCTCACATTTGAATGGTACCACTGTGAACTATGTCCTGTACTTTTAAATGGTGTCCGTCTATCTGAAGGTGTCATCTGAACATCTAAATGATGTCACCTAAGCCTCCAGTCACCTGTGTGTATAAATGGTGTTCTCTGGGAGTAATGAAAAGTTCTGTGACTGTCACTAACCTCAACACATGGGTGAGGGAGCAAAGATGAGACCTCAATATATGTACATATATGTATCAATTGTATTATGGAATTCTTTTTATTAAACATGGAGATTTAAAGCATGGTGTGTTTGTTGGTTTGATTTTAAAGCGTGTTTTAAAAACCCAGCTCTCTTCTAACACCATCTCGTACTAATTAACCCTCAAAGCAGTCGGCAATAAAGCGACAATATTTAACCAAATAACCAAGGTTCGATGTAAACTTTATCAAATGAGCATGTCTTTGTAATCCGCAAGACTGCCATATTTTGCTTCAATTTTATTACATTTCTGTTATATCGTTAGTCCTTGTTTCTGCTTTTGTCATAGCTTATGTAGACTTCAACTTACACTAAACATACCTACATGTTTGTGATAACAAGTCCCCCGAAATGCGAACTCTCCGAATTTCCCTTTCCTTTCCAGCTATGGTTTGGGTTGTTGGGCAGTTATCTTTTGCTGTTTCTAGTTTTGTTTTCTTTTGTCTGTTTGCTCCCTTTCTTTTTGTTTTTTTTTTTTGTATTCTGTCTTTTTTCTCTCTCATTTTTTTTTCTCTTCTCTTTTTTTTTTTTTTTTTTTTTTTTTTTTTTTTTCTTTTTTTTTTTTTTCAATACACACTTGAAGTAAATTTTCAACATTTTGAGAGCCTTGTATCAGTAGTCTTGCACTGAGTAGCAGAAGATTCCTCAGGTTGTAAGAAGTCTATTGCCATTGTCCTCCATATGATTGCATACTGTCAAGTGCCTTATAGATGTTGATCGGTTTCCTGTCTGTGGTAAAAACAACTATACATAATTCTCCAAGTTGGAAAATATTTCACGCCGCAAAAATAAAATATCTGCATCTCAAGGGCTTGCACTCCTGCAGTGTTCAAAGAAGGTGGAGAAAATTTTCGCCAAATGAAGCAGTCGGAAGGAGACTGGAAACATAATGGTATAACGCGTCGTTGGACGTGGCCAGTCTTAGGTCCTGTCAGGCTTTGGCATCTCAGGAACTCAGAACCTATGTAAAAGACAGAGTTTATAATAGGCGTCTATCTAAAAAGCAGACAGGAATTAAACGCGTCCGATGTTACGTTATTTAACGACATTCCAACATGTAGAATGTTACTCGCCGTTTAAGAAAGACTAAATCAGAATGTTTCACCCTATCAAAGGTAAGGGTCACTTAAAGCCTGAAAGAAAGTGCAGACACAAAGCCCGCCGGTTGTAGTTATACTGGATATGCGACACGGTATTAAAACTGAAATTTCACACGAAAAGATACATTTTTAGGGAAAAATTGCAAACAAATTCTTATCCTGTAGGAAATAATTGTACCTTTAGATCACACGTTGAATTGCAATAGTGCAAAATGAGTAACTTTGTCCTGGACGAATTTTTATATATAATGAAGAACTTTGGGCGGATCCACCAGAAGTGAAGAACGAGATTTCCGTGCTATTAGACATACTTGTATTAACGTGTTGGTCCTATTCTATTTATGAAATATCACATTGAAAAGCGAGATTTCGCATTATTACCCAAATTGTGTCCCACATACGTAGTATCACCAAGGATTTGAAGGGTATAGGGGACCCCGGAAGTATAAGAAACCTATCATCGTACAGTTGGACTAACGGCACCGGTACCACGAAATTCCTTATGAACATTAAACTGTAGTTAGTGTTAAAAACGTCTAGGAGCTATATGTGTATGCCAAAACAATTATATACACCATTGCACAACCAGCATGCGATGACCCAAATACAGCACTCCTAATACATTACCCGTATGTTTATACACGACTGTCGCAACTACTAACTTACATCACTGAGTCCACTGAGTTTGTACCTGCACCGTGAGATTGTGCCCTTCGCCCAGAGAATGATGCCTGCCAAACGAGTTGTCTTGGAATTGCATGTGCAAGTCATGGCTTGATAGTCGAGTTTTAATCTGAATTGTGGAGATGATGGGATTTTTTTTTTTAGTTTAGTTTTTTTTTTCAGTTTGATAGTTGGACGATTCGCATCGGTCGAAGAATGTGGCGTTATGACCCCATCAAATGTTATGTTTCATTCCCGCATTTCAACTATTCGAGATCAGGTTTGGCGTTGTTAAATCTTTCCAAAATTGGGTCCTTTTCCATTTCATTCAAGGAGTTCTGGTCGGTGTGCAATTCGTGTTACCTGAACTCTCGCTTTAGAGCGAGATTTGCAAGATATATTGGCTGGGTGGTAACGTGCCACCAGTCCTATCATTTTCAAGAAAATTCACGTTGACAAGGGAGATTTTCCATTATACATGGACTGTATCCTATCTTGTCGCAGCCAATCGGAGTTTGCTCCCTTCAGTGCTTTTAACAGCGTCTCGAACGTATCCTTGGTTTTCTCTGACAAAGTTCCTTGTCTCACAGAATGAAAAATCTATAGCGGATCCTGGTTCTCTCTGCACGTTCCCACTAACCGTGTCACTTAAAACAAGGGACGTGCGAAATGCATGAGCTGACGTCAGAGGTATTGATTAGCAAGTCATACAGCCATTGCAACCTATTTCACGTACATGCATGAGACGGAAATAGTGATGGTATGAGCCGTTCATTAATAATATGCCAATACCTGATTAACCCAGCGTTTGTTAGTAACAAAGCCATTCTGAGTTTAGGCTTATGCGATTTCACCAAAGAGTAAAAGTGAAAAAGGTAAAATTATCAGCTTTGGCTGCAATGGAAGTTTAAAGGTATTAGGTTTACAAATTTTGGTATTTTGGTAACCAGCTTTGGTTGCTGGAAAACAGCTTTACCCACGACGCCATATGCAAAACTGTGCTGTGAGCAAACCATGTCTGTATGTATGTATGTATTGAGATATTGTGAGGTGTTTCGGAGAATAACTGGCTAGCTACATGGTACCACAGAAGCCCACAGGTGGCCAGGGAGTTGTGGATTCACCGTATAACAACAGGAAAACAGAGATCTTCGCAGTACTCATCCTGGTTTTGTTATCTACATGTAGTACATGTAGTAGCAATGTAATGTGCGCAGGCTATTACTCAGTATGGTTTAAATAGTTTTGCTGACAAGATTCATGTATATTAACGAATAGACATGAATGTGACGTCTTTTTTGTTTTCAGTGAAAATCGTATTGGTAGATTTTGAGATAAACGTGTGTGTGTGTGAATGGATGAAGTGTGTCTGTGTATATGCCAATGTCTATGCCATTTGTTTCTTTGTCTAACCCGTTGATTTTTGTCTCTTTATAAATCTCACAGAAGCCAGCAACTTCAGGAGTGGTAAGGCGTATTCCATTTGTCCTCACTGGTCGTATTATTCTCTCATGCACAATATTTTTTTTTAACAAGTCCTATCGTCAGTGTCATTTTGGTCACATGTGGCCTTCAGTTCACATCGTATTCTCAGTGATATGATGGAAAGGTGGAAGGTTCATTAGTATACTAACACCACGTTTCCATGGAGACTGGGCGATTTTGTTCCCGGACTTCCGGTTGCCCTTGCATGGTTGCCCGTCGCCATGTTCTTGTTTCATGGGCCGTCCTCTTCCTTGTTCTTCATTCAATGATTTGCCCATTTTACCCTGTTCTTGGTTCAATGTTACCCTTTTGACTCTGTGGCCTGATTCATGGGTACCTCTTTCGCCGTGTAATTGGTTCGCATTTTCCCTCTTAATCGTTTGTAACCCAGGAATCCCCCCGTTCTCATTGTTCGTGTCTCATGAAAATGTCGCTTTCGTTCTGTTTCAAATTGGTCATTACTCATGAATTCTCACGTTCTTGGATCAGTTTCATTCTCTTGTCTCTGCCCGCCCGCTTCCTCGATAAAAATACAAGCCGCGTCGAGCAGAACAAGTTGCACCAATAAAAACCGTGTGAGACAACCAGAACAAATCGCTGATCAAGTAGCTTAACCGCCTGAAGAAGTTATACATAGTATACAACAAGTTGCATCAAGGAAAACAAAATGCGTGGAGAACAAGTTGCGCCAAGCGGAACGGCTAGCGGAAGAGGCAAACCTCCACGACATGATGGAGATTGGTCTCTTCTGTCACAATTCGAAACTGAAATCAAATTACCTCAAGAGATAAGTTCGCCATTTAGACATTTATACGCGCAAGCTACATGACAAGGAAACGAGCTGTGTATATAATCCTTCTGTTTAATTCAACCGTAAAAAGTGTGGAGAAAAGCCCTTGGGTGCTAGCCTCTGATACTTTCCTCTTATCATCGACTTATTTATTCCCCTCTACTCAAGCGCATGCGAATACAGCCTGCTTATGCTAACATGCAACCCTGAAATACTCGCATGTTATGTGAGGTTATAAACTATTTAAACATCGAAATAAGATATTCGCAGCCCTGAAGGTGCTTAATTCAAGGTTGCGTAAGATGTGCATATAGTTTGGTAATTGAATTCCTCAACAGAAAGACCCACTGGGTATTACTGATGTTTGTCTACTGTTGAACGTTAGAACAAATTTCAAACATCTGTGTGTTCTGTTAAAAGATTTGTTTTACGAAAGTGCAGCTAAACGGCAGTTTCAGAAAAAGTTTGACTAGCGAATTAGCAGCTGTGTGCCAGATAGATCAAAATGTCGTCAATTGTGGGTACATATGTGAACTTTTCGCATTCTCTAATGATCTGGCCCCCGTTTCATGAAGCACACTTAGCTAAGTATTCGCTTAACTTCCATTACAACGTATGTTGTAGAGATAGGAAGTGCACTTAGCTAAGGGCTACGGTTTATGAAACCGGGCCCAAACAGCGAAGTTCCAAGTGACCACGCAAGGAAAGTGGATTAACCTTGTTGCCAGAGACTAAAACACTTGACCCACGTGTAGGCGAAACGATTGGTCGTTTATCGCAGAATTTGAATGAAGAAAAGAGATTAGTTATCATTTGTCGGGAAAACCGGAGATGTCCGTGCTTAGGTTGTTATTACGTTAACATCTGCATCATTTAAAATTACCTACTCCTCCGCTTCTCCTAAAGTCATTTTGAGAATCATTTTAATCGTCTTAATTCTTCTGGCGTTACTTTCCCTTTTATTGTTGTTTCCAATTGTCGTGAGCCATCATCGGGTTGTTGAAGGAATGTCATCATGTTGTTGTTGTTGTTGTTGTTGTTTTAATCATAACGGGTATGGGTTCTTTGTTAAGTTTTTCCTCTCATGATTAAGGTCAGAATTAATTTAATTCACTGAATTATTGGATTCCTTTTGAATGCACTATGGAAAATTTCTCTCTTGCAGCTGTTTTATTCGCCCCCCAAAATACGGACATGTGTATAAATATATCTACTTAATTTACTGACTTTTGCGCCAGAATTGTTTAGTCCTTGCTTCAATTGGTGTAGACTAGATTGCAGAAGCTGTAGATGTGCATGAAGCTGTAGAATTCTTAATTAATATGCAGGTGTATCTGGGCGGCTGGTAAGCAGTGATTGTCTTGTCTGTTTTATTTGCTTTACTTATTTTATGATTTTGTTAATTAATAATTAATAATCTTCAAAATTAAAATACAAAAATTAAAAAATAAAAAGACGATTTTGAGAAATACATAAAAGCTGTCGATGTAATAAAAGGCAGAACTTGTTTCACTCGGGTAAAAATTTAACTTTTTTATAATATAAACAGGTGTATGTAAACTTTTAAAATAAAATACGACAAAAATAGAATTTAAAAGAAAAGCATAAAATGTACACATTTTTATTTTTTCTAATTTCTTCCAGTTACCGGTATGCCAAGTCTCGACACTTACAAGAAAACAAAATAAAGTGGGAGCGTGGATTAAGTTGCGTGGAGAGAGGCCCTGTGATGTAGGGCTGTGTATTAGAATAACGGTTCTAACCAGTTTACATTGACACCTGATGATCTCCTTACCTGTGGTATTCTCCAGTTGCAAAATCAACAAAGCTGATCACCGGATCGAGGAGATCTGAGATATGGCACTGGAGCCACGCCGAATCTCGCGTGAAAGTTTTATTAACATTTCTCTTCTAAACTCGTAGAAGTGTGACTTCGGTCCGTCTTATAGGTCCACTGTTTGTGCCCTTCCCGCGTGATGGGGGGAAATCGATCTGATATGATTTCTCTTCAAGATAGACAAAAAAAGACTGGCGTGATGTTTTTTTTTTCGTAGGATCTTCGTTATTTGAAATGTGTGGAACTATTTGGAGGATAGCCTATTTACGGATTTGTTCTTACAGGTGTTGTTATATTCCTCCGCGATAAATATTATATATGCACAAAGTGATTCCCTACCCAATAAGAAGTTATTCTTGAGAATTTTACCTCGATGCTTTTTTAAACTTATTTTGAGAGTATGGGCGATGAAAATGTTAGACGATGAGATAAAAAAAACTTATAAAAAATGGACAAAATTGACATTGATATTCAACGACAGGTCCATCTGATGCATTTTGTACCCACAAAAAAAGAGAGTGAGTGACTTTATTAACCGTAAATGAGTTTTGAATAAATGGTTATTTTACTAGTTATAATGTTTGCTCGGCGCATCACCACTTATTTTCACTACCCATTGTTATGTATATTAAAAATGTGTTGTTAAATCTGTATGCCCGAGCTCCGTAGACCCCTGCAGGGGACAACTGTAATATAGAACGGAGAATGTCTCGTATTTATGTGTTATTAATCCGAGAGTTGGCTGTGTGAAAATATTATCTACTAGTTCATGACGGTCATGTCTCGTACACTAGCAACTTGGCTGTAGACAATTGGCATGCGACAAGGATGCTTGCTGTGCTCACTTTTATTAACTGACGTTTTTGGTTTTTTTTTTAGAAATCATGTAGGAAGTTTTAGAAAATTTATGTATTTTTTTTTTTAACCTTTTATCCGTTTTACTTGTTGGGTGAGTTTTTAAAAATCTTTTTTTTTTTCGTAAATACTATATGGGTTGCAAAGTTGTTGATAAGTTTGCGGGGTCTTACTTTGGACACGAATCCATGACGTCGGTACCCTAAACCTTCGTCTCACAAGGATCTCTCTCCTTTGTCAGACGGGTAGCCGTGTTGATTTTCCTGAAAGTCTCCTTCCCTCGTTATTTCCATACTTCAGCCATATCCACTCCACCACCAATCATTGCTTCTGGCCGTCTTTGTGTGAAGCCAACGATGTGTGAACTCTCTACTTAACACCGTAAATCCCGGTCTGTTATCAGTCCCAAGCCTGCAAATATAAGCCCGAGGCCCACCAGTGAGTTTCTGTATGAATAATTTTATCAGCTGTTAAAGAAATACTGAGGCATGCTGTCTATTTTTTTCTTGGCAAAAACGTTTAGTACATAGGCAGTGTTTATGATGCCAGAGATTTGGAACGAAAATAAAAAAGAAGCAAAAAATGAAAGTTAAGAATTCCAACTGCTATCCATTTTTCACTTTTTAGGTTTGAATCTATTTTTGCTGTGTAGACGAGGACAGAAATGTAGGCAACATTTTTACACTTGGGATTGTTAAATGGTCTTTCATATATAGCGCATCATACGATGTATTGTTGCCAACCATCTGCGAGCAACAGCAACAACCACCGTAAGTCTTTCTGGTCAAATTGTGAACTTTGACATTCAGTCATTTTGATACGCTAGTACGGTGCCCTGTAGATTTATTACGCTGTACCATTATAATATCAAATGCTATTCATGTACAGAGAGTTCTGTAGATATTAAAACAAACGTCCGGGTTTTTTTCTACCGAGTTTGTGTTGAAGATTCTTCACTTTTCTTTCAAATGTGTGTCTCTCAACGAAGTTCGAAGTTGCTTCCCTTTCCAGTGTCCGATTGGTATCTTTTCAAATCGGAAGCAAACTTGCGATACCAGGCCACGGGATCACACAGTTGTATTAGACTAAAGCCTGACTTCATTTTAACTTCGAAATAGTCTAATAAACTAAAATTGTAACTGACTTCTGTACTTATTTCCTGTTTTTCATGATAAAAGTGAAAATTAGCTTTGTATTTGATAAGTTAAATTCTGGATCAACGCGGCAAGTTGTACGCGTTCAGGTAGCATCGTGATCCTGGGGTCTGGAATGAAGCTTTTAATTAAGGGGATTGAGGTATAAGTTCTCAAATTAACAGTATAAACTAGAGGTTTCTTTACCCTGAAAAGAGCATGTATAACATATTGACTTCTTTACCTCGTGGGAACCTGGATTGCTTAGGAGTCCATCAAGAAAACTCCTCGGTGAGATTATCAAGGGATACCAGCAATGACAGTCCATTGGTTGTGTTGCTTTGCGGTGCACAGTGGTAACAAGCAATGCCCATGTGAGGAGAGACGAGCTTTACCACGCTTCACACCGGAATTACACCTAAGATGCAGTTGGGAAGTGTAAATAATTGAACTGAACACAGTATTTGTCTCATCGCTGATCCCACCCCTGGGTCATTCCTCAACGTCCATGGCCTTTTTAAAACAATGTAGTGTGTGGTATTTGTTTCGTTATATTTTATTGTAGTATTGGCCTATCTAGCTGTGTGATAGGTGAGGAAATATCGCGACATCGACCACACTTATGGCGTTTGTTCTACAGAACTGAAAACTGAATTTCTCAGCCTAGAAGGTGGAAGAATGAAGGTCTTCGTCCCAAGGACGTCAAACTGAACTCAGTCCCGAGGATTGAAAACTGAATTGAAATGCAAAACGGGGGTGTGGTGGGGACGGGGGGGGGAGGTCTGCCACCTGTTATGTCACAGCGGCAAATGTGCACCATCCAACTCACAAAGAATTGGTTCCAGTTTTTGGCAGGAGAAATTTGTACGACGCCTGGCAGGAAACAATTTTAAACTGAATCCGGCGTTCCTGATTCAACAAGCAAATAAACACTGACCAGACGTGACCTTTCTAAACATTCGAATTTTCTCTCTTGTATTTCTGGCAAGTTAGCTTAATCAAAGCTTGGCGTTTTGGGAGTGTTATTTAGGACGAATCACGTTTACTAGAATCTGTCTACTGTTTCTGTCCGCCTTGGTCTGAAACGCTTTCTTCGTCAATAACGCAGTGTATTAAACGCCCATTAACCCATTATCCGTACGTGTACATAATACTGGGTGTTGTAGCGTGCTTTGCGATTGCCACTCACGAACACTAACCAGGTTGAGGCGAGAAACCTCTCTAGGAAAAGGAGGCTGAAAAGTTTGTTTGTGATAAGTAACCATGGGTGGAGATCGCGGGTCTACATGTATATCAATTAATCAAAGTGGTGGATCAGTAAAGTTCTGAAGTTGTTCCCCGCATTATTCGACTAGGAATCGGGCCATCGTTTGCCCAATATGATGAATTAAAGCAGAAACCAGCTGTTTCAGACCCATTTTTACAAAACCTCGTGAATCACTTTTTTTTGCGCTTGTGATGTCTTATTGCATCTTGTCGTAGAGAACTGGAGTTCTGATGGTAGTTACAAGAAAATAAATGTGCGAAGTTTTGTGAAAGTGGCACTTACGTTTATTGTGTGACAGCTATTATCAAAGATTCTACCAGAAGGTATATTGGTTAGTCAACATGAATATCCTTTTTCCATTCACTGTTAAGTATGTATGCATGCTTGGGTTTTACATCGTATAACGACGAGGAGTCCTTAGAATGTAGATGTGCTGTGTCTCCCACTGGCAGAGCGAGTCCATGCCACCAAAGTGCTTCCGCCACTGGAACGTCATGCCGTAGACACCATGAATGACACCACACCTGGCCATGTTATACTGACACCGGGCAGACCAGCCCTCTTTCCTTGCTATAGCCTCTCAGTGCAGAACGCTAAGCGAGGCATCAAGTATAATTTTTAAGGTCTTTGGTATGATCCCACCCGGGATTGATCCCAGATCTCCCGACCTCGATGCAGACGCTTTAACCACCAGGCCACCGAGGCGGTCTCCACTCTAGAGAGTTAAATCTCAACCTGCGTATATATATATATATATATATATATATATATATATATACTGGGACCCAGTTCCAGATTACGGTGCAGTTGACGGTATGTTTTGTCTTTTTTCCAGGCTTTTTATCGTGATATACAGGCCTTGGGCAGCAGTTAAATTCCCAGGGCACCTCTACGGAGAAAGACACCCACTTATCTCTCTGGGGTATTCATGTCATGGACAGAGCCTTGATCATAAAATGCAAATGTGAAGAGAATCGATTCGCCGGCTTTGAGTTATGGACACGAAAAATCTGTCACGCGACAAAGCAATTGGTCGCTATTACAGACATTTTTCCCCTTGTAAAAAATGTAAAAAAAGAAAACAAAACATTGTAAACGACGATATTTCGCGTCTTTAGTTTTGACTGTTAATTCCCTCAATGTTAAATAATGAAGAATGCTCTGAGACTCATGAAATGTCTTTTTCATGAATTTGATATGCTCACCGACCATCGGAAGTGTTTTCCCTTATTCCCTACAGAATTATTCGTTACCATGTAGTGCGTCATAGAATTGCCTTCCCTTAGCTTGGGCATCTCGCGATATGTTTATTATTAGTGGATAAAGTCGCACAGAAATATTATTTTGAATCATAGGCCATGTTTTTTTTTATTTTGATATTAGCTACTCATTTGTGAAATAAGGTCCGTTGATGTGTTGAGAAAAAAAGACGCAAGAATCAATAAATCGATATGGAATGTAGACTATGTAGATGTTTTTATGACCGAGTCCTGTTGAGAAGCTGCTGGCATAGGGTTTAAATCAACCACAGTGTGCATGAGTGAAAGGAACTCATCTTCTGACATAGGATTGCCGATGACAACAAAAAGACGAATTCAGGGACAATTAAATAGATCTGCTACTGTGTCGTACCGGTATGAAGTCCTTCCCGTGTTGTTTTCCGCTTTGAATACATAACTATGTAAATATTTACTTCCCGAAATCTCCCCCAAGTATTCATTTTACTTATAGAGGACAGGGGATGTTAGCTTTTTTTATTATTCATTTCACCCGCATTTCACATAAAGTGTGTTCGTCATATGTCGGATCTGACCTTTAAATTTAATAACCTTGATACATTGCTGTCTATGTGTGTATTTGGTTCGCGTGACCTTACTTGTGACAGAATTATGAAAATGTGGCAGGGGCGTCCCTGGAACCAGAAAGAAGGAATTGTAAAGCTAAAAGGGTGTGGGACAGGCGTTGCTTCTCTCTACACACAGACTACACTTGGGGACACTTTGTAGTTTCTCTTGATTAATTTTGATTCTGACGTCCTCAAATATGTGGTGGCTACATTTCCCAATGGATGGTTCTTGGAAGTACATGTATTACCTTTGTCTATGTAACTTCAAGTTATTAAACAAGCATGTAATTGCTATCTACGGTGTTTCGAGTCGTGTTACAGGTACATAGAGACCTATCTTTTATTTCTACTTTTTGGACTACTCCTTAGTCTACTTCTGACAATTAAGGTTTCACCTCTGACGAAATTTCAAGTAACAAACATGGTCATTTCTTGCGTTTGGCCGTTCACACCACGTCTCTCCTTAAATGCACCCTATACCTGCTGAAAACTTAACTTACAGTTTGGTGTGCTTTAATATCTTGGTATTTGACCAGGATTTTTGCTGATCTGTTAGACATTATGTCGGAGATGAGAGACAGTCTTTTATATGTATTTAAATAACCAGATGCATTGGTCATATTCCGAGACTAAGACCTAAAGCTCGCTGCAAACACTTTGGTCATAGCATAGCGGTTTTTCCAGACAGTTTCCAATTTTCCAATCTTTTTTTTGAGTTACAAAAAAATTATTTAATTATTATTTACGCAAAGTGCACATGTAAGAGGGAAAACCCATTCGAACCTCTGCACGTAGATGAAGCCGGAAGCTTGATGAAGCAGAAGCTGGATTCGAACTCTCAATTTCATAGTTCTCTTCAGGACATGGCGCCTGTTATAGTTAACACGAAACTTTGTCACTGACGAAGACTTCTCATCCATTTCGAAACCTTTCGATGGTTACAAAAAAGTATCGACACGCCCTATTACACTGTATGAAACATTACACGTGGCAGGCGAGATGGAAAATATATTGTATTCGCCTCTGGGACGGGGCTCTATCGGCTGTAAGTTTACTGTCATAGTTCTGTATGTCTTCGTGGGGTTTAATAAGTCTATTCGGCACTTCGGGAGTCTCGCGGGTTCACGCAGTATTGCACACGACAAGGTGGTGGCTCTCGGGGAACACCCTGCTAACATACGTGATAATAGGGGAATTGCTAGCATGAATATACATCGTCATTGTCGTATATGTTTGCTCAACAGTACTCACGGCTGTTACCGTAAAATCATGTCTTTAGCTCCGTTAGTTTGCGAGAACATCCATCTGAATGTGCCGTTTTGGTTTGTTATGGAAACAGCCCAGGATTACAAAGCTGTCGTAGCCTTAATTCAGACTTAGTCTTAACTGCAGAACAGTTTTCCGTGCCAAAATTGTGATTTACCTGATGAGTTTTAATTTCATTATCAATCTGTCTCTTAAAATGACAAAAAAAGAAACTTAGCAGTTTAGCCCAAATCTCAGTTCAAGAGTGATACCACAAGTTAAGACTCCGTCTGACTTAAGTCTTTAAGACAGCTTTGTGATCTTGGGTCTGTAGTAATCAACTGGAGGCTTCTTCATACCAATGTAAATACCAAAATGTATTTGTCCGCAATGTCAGTCCCAATATTATACAACACCGAAATACATTTATTTGTGAAAACGTTCACCTTAAAGCTGTACATAGGGGGGAAATGCATATGTATGATATTCTTGACTGGTGAAATGTATGAATACACATACCCCTATATTAAAAACCCATGTAGTAGAGTGGTGAATGCTTCATTACATCTCCATACAAAATACTAATGATTTAAAGGGAAGGACAGCAAAAACTGAATTATGTGTCAACAGAAAAACGTCTGAAACTTGAACATTCTAAAAAAACTAAAAGAAACGAAGTAAAGGTAGTTTTAGATAAAGTTTTACTGATCTTTCTGTTGACACCTTATATATGTACTTTAATTTTTGTTTATGGTATTTGGTTTGGTTTATTCATTTGGTTGGTGTTTTACGCCGCACACTTGGAGTGTATCATTAAAACGACGGCGACTAGCATTATGGTGGGAGGAAAGAAAACCAGAAGTATATTGTAGCGATAGTAATATTACAAAAGTCGACTAAAACTTGCGCTTGTTTTGTAAGACATTTCACCGTGTGTCTCGGAACATCCGTGCGTCATATTAATAGTGTAGTTCATGACGATGTTAACAAAGTTAAAAAAACAACGTGGCATTCTGTTGGATGTATGTACTGGAAGTATCCGCCTAGGTAACCCTGTGAGCCATCACTAAGATTTACTTTCCGGTAGATATTTCTTCTCAGCCTCCACCAGCTCGTGGTCTCTCTGCAGGCGGAAGATTTCCTTCACCGTAGCAATCTGAACATTAACAAAAAAGAAACATTAAAACACAAGATAATTGCATTCAAGGAGGAATGTAACGGTAAGTTTTCATGTTAAAACAAAGCAGATTACGAGGTATCCTTTCCCGCGCAGTCGTGACTCGGCTCCTTGCTGAATTGACCATGCCCATCTTGTAATGAATGAGTAATACCATACCAGTTTGTCCACAAATCGTCATCGCAAAGGTAGGAATGGACAATAGAAAACAGAGTTCGGATTACTTCAGGAGGGAAAGGTGCCGCATTCCAATACAATTCTCATTATTTAATCGGCGGTTAATTTTTATGCGATATTTGGCGACATCTGTCGTCTTACAACAGAATCTTTTAACGAAAGTTCCTTTGCCACCCGGTCGTGAATAAACATTACTGCATTTTACAGCGATACTTGAAGATGGGATGGAAAAGTCTTCTCGTCCTTGATCATAGCCCTGGCAACAGCAACACCTCTTTGAACGTTCAAGTCGGCTACTTGTTACATGAATAGACACAGACGGCTTGTCTCGAATTCTATATTTTTTCAATATCCACATCAGCTTCCACATGTAGGAGTACCAGCCCAAGTAAATGAACGTTCACATAAGCTCTACAGGCCTGCATGTTAGAGCACAATGAACCCTTTAGTGGATAAAGCTCGAACAATCAGATGCGGGAAATGACTGTCAGTCACTGAAACTACGCGTTGAACATAAGACAAGGACAGGAAGAGTTGGTCAACTTGTTGTACGCCAAGTGAATTGCTTGACAGGTGGGGGAAGCATGGAGTTGCAGGATGGTTATTGGCACGATTCTGAAACTTCGGAGCTATATAAGACGCGTCTGGCAAGACCGACTCTGATTTTATAGAAGCTCGCCTGCCTCGGGGGTTCCATGAAGGTGTTCAGCGAACAGTCTGGCAGAGGAACAGTAAAATTTTCAAACAACACTCGGCTGTTTGAAACAGTATACATGTATTTAGTCCGGTCCCGAAACAATGAAAAAAAACTTTAAGATACACCGACACGCCTCTGTTGAAAACAGTCTGAAATACAGACAATAAAACTACGATAGGGTTGTCTTTATAACGTTTGCAAACACCCCTGTACAAGAACTGTCCCCTGGCTGGCGATTCACAAGGCGCCAGTGAGTCGCTCTCTTTGAAGAGGATGGGGATGGGGGTCACTCTAAAAGTAATCTAACAGTGTTAAACACAATCTGTTGCACAAAGAGAATTCTCTTCCAACAAGCGTTCTTTTGAAAGTCGGCTTCCAACGTTCATTTGACAGTTGGGTAACAACTTAAGCATTATCGTCATGCGAGTCGGAGCGAGATGTTCCTGCATCTCCGCCCGTCGTTAATGACGCACTAAGTAGGCACCTGGCCATTTTCGACACTCACTGAAAATCAAACGACCATAAGGATCGATCAATGAACAACTGACATCAAAAGTGAAGCTGATTCATCCGAACGGAAATCGTCCGCGTATGTAGCGTGTTATATTATAAATTAGCCAGATAAACACACTTTCGTCCATTAAGGCAGGCGTCCCGCTGAGCTTTTGGATGGAAGTGTTTTCGTACGCTAGTGACGTTCCCCACCTTAGTAATTTCGGACTGCTCAAACCAATGGTGTTTGGTTTATTGCTGACCTCACGTGAGCTTGTGTACAAACTGAAAACCAGGCGAAACGTCATGCACAGTGGATGTCATACCTCAGAGTTTACAGATATCGTGTGTGTTGTATTAAAAACTTATTCACTGTTACGTTAACGGACTGCCCACTAGACCCAAAGTAACGCCTCACAGTTCAAGATATTGAGGGACAACAAACATGGATGAGCAAACTTCATGCTGTTTATGATTACCCGAAACACGGGTTCCTCCATCTTTGGGCAACAAATCACATGAAGAAATTGATGAGAAACAACGTGCTAAACTACGTGCCGGGCTAAACTACTGAGATTGATGGTGTTGTTTTTTTGTTTTTTGTTTGTTTGTTTTTTGGGGGTTTTTTTTCACCTTACCGTAAGAGGCTGTGATTTTATGGGAAAACATTTGTACAACTATATACAGATTAAGATCGGCCTAGTGTGATACGGAAAAAAGCAACATGTCAATGAACAGATTTACCTTTTCCTCCACATTCACCAAACTCTGATCTTTGAATATCTGGCCTGTCGTTGCTTGAATAGCGGCAATGCTAGCCCGGATGTTGTGATTGGCCCATATCACCATAGAGACGCCCATGTCCCGGAAGTGTTGTGTCGGTGTGGTGTAATACTTGGTGGGGACAATGACGACTGGGCCCTGGTGACAAAGAATGTATCCGACGGGTTAACTGGTGGAATTTTCCCGAAGGAGTCGGATGCAAGCATAGGCAGCCGGTAACGGCAACACTTGAAATGAGGGCTGCAGGGAGGATTTGGCAACATTATTATTGGAGGCCATTTTATTAATTTTCAGAATCAAGACGTCGTAAGTTGACATTCTTATACCAATCGTCAGCCACAAGAGATGTCCCAGGTCAATAATCGCAAAATGACTTTCTAAGACAACGTTCAAGACAAATTTAATAGCTCAGAAAGTTTTGAATGTAAGAAATTAGGACGGATTCCTGTAATATGAACCGGTCATCAGTTTTCAGTGATAACAGAAAAACACAAAGATATGCAATAAGAGTATACATATAATGAGTATCCAGATTGGTCTGCGATGATTATACAGATGCTTTCGCTAATCAACATTATATTTGTCACTTTCGCTTTGCATCCAACTGTTCATGTATTCAAAGCGCTATTTTTATGAAATACAATGCATGTACCTATTCCATTTCGTTACATTATCGTTACAAGAAGCATTCAGAATTAACGGTGGTGACAACCCGGTATCTGTCTGTTGTGTCAGAGTTGGGTCTGCTGTATCAGGTGGGATCTGCTTTGTCAGGATGGGGTGTGCTACGTCAGGGTGGGGTGTGCTGTGTCAGAGTAGGATCTACTATGTCTGGATGGGGTCTGCTGTGTAAGGGTGGGGTCTGTTGTATCAGGGTTGGGCGTAGTGTCATGGTGTCTTCACTTCAGCACATCTCTCAGGCTTGAGCGAGGAAATCTAGACGTAAATTTGACTGAAGTTTAGAATTCCTCTCGAAAATTTCACTCAAACGGAATTACAAAGGATTTCTAGATGGAATGTAGGTGTTTTGCTCGTTCCTCAGTGGCCATCGCAGGGGGAGCGACCGCTCGAATGTACGTGTACATGTAGCGCCATTGGTCACATTCTCCACCGAGTTTGGAGTCAGTTTAGCCCGTGGCCTGCATTGTAGCGTCTTAGCGCATGCGGCGTGAGCCGGAAAAATGGAACATCGCACCAAGTCCTCTCATCAGTGGGTCATATCGACGAACGGAACTTTCCCTAGAATAACGACTTATCAATCAGTTTAGCAGCTTAACAGGATAAGTTCTCAGCTGCCAAATGATCTCATGTCCAGCCAAGAAAAACATGGCACAGTTAGAAATGTGACAAAGGTCGAGTCAACTTACCTGGTTATTCCATGCCTTCATGAACTCTTCGATTTCCTTGGGATCACTTCGTTTACTGTGCATTAAAATGGCGTCAGCTCCTGTATATATTTTGGGCAAAAAATAATACATGCTTTTCGTCACAACATTTCACAGTTGTATCATGCATAAAATGTCTATGGTCGTTGTTTATGGTCGTGTCATTCTAAAATTCTAAACGCGCAAGCTATCAACAATGCCTAATATATATACAGTGCGAAAGACATAACTGTAGTTAGTGCGTTGTTTGGTGCAGTAGGTCAAAGCACTACAAATACGACGATTGTTGTCAAGATTACAATTGTTCCGCCCTACAACATGGACATTGGCGTTGTTTCAACCATATCGCGGCAACCTACAGCGAGGGTGCAGCTACCACCTTTCTCGTCGACGTTAACCCAAAATTAAGGATAGAGCCCTTGCTTGGACAGATGCTTCAAAAGCTGGCTGTCTTTTGCCGAACTGTCAGGCCTTTGACCAATGTATTCGGATCCAGCTCTCGCGTGTCTGGCTAACTGGCTAATGGCGACGGTTTAATCCGGGCTCTCCAGTTTACTCCGGACTCTCCGGTTTACTCTGGGCTCTCCGGTTTTCTCCGGGCACTCCGGATTCCTCAGTCCATAAACCCGACCGCCATCATATGTTAAAGACTGGTCAATCGTTCGACCAAAGTAGGAGAACACCTTTTTAAGCATACGTCATACACAGTTAGAGAGTTTAAATTTCTGATAGATAAATGGTTTGACTTAACATGTACCTTGTGTGAGGACCTTATCTACATGGAGTATTTACTCATTTATTTGTTATTATTTTTTTTTCTCAATCTGCTGAGCTAATATGTTGGTAAACTTAAAATTATTGTTTTCAAGTTAATATTACATCTTTTTCATTCTTTCAATTTTTCTTATCAAATAGCAACGATAATTTTTTAAAAATTCTTATCGCAAATAGAAATAATAATTTTTTTCCTTTTTCTTAATATCAATTTATTTATTTGTTTATAGTTTACAGATATATTTTTCTAAACAAACAGAAAATGTATTCTAAAAATGTTGACAAGATTTTCATATCTTGCTACCGTATCTTGTTAACCATTGTTTATCCATTCTGCATAAGTAGCCTTTGGTTGGCTTGTTGTAACTAACCGACGTTAAATTACTGACCAGCGTTCCTGTAGGCCTCGGCCCTCCTCAGAGCTTCCTCCAGCCCCCACCCAGCAATGAAGGCCTCCACGCGGGCCACGATACAGAAGTCCGGGTCCGTCTGGGAATCTTTACACGCCTGAAACACACCAGAGACAGAATGACTCATCGTCTTTGTTTTTCCCTTTTTTTCTCTTGTCGTTTATTCCTTCCTAAGCATTCACACATAAACGTTACCACGTTTAAGAGAGTGGTACAAACGGCGGCGGCACTACATCTATAGTTTAAACCCGCCCGGATAGGGCAGTTGGTAGAGCGTCCGCTCTCGGACGGGAAGATCTGGGTTCAAACCTGGGTCGGGTCATACCAAAGACTTTAAGAAAAAATGGTACATCCTGCTTCCTCGCTAGGCGCTCAGCAATAAGAGGATAGAGGGTGGACTGGTCGGCCCGGTGTCAGTATAATGTGACTGGTCGAGGGGGCTTGTCGTCTCTGTAAAGGCAGCACCAGATAAAACATACGGTGGAAATCCGTCCTGCACCAAGGAAACACCGTCTTCGTATAAGAGAAATATTCTTTAGTTGGGCGTTAAACAATAAGCATTCATTCATTCATTCTATAGTTTAATCTCTGCATAGTAAAAGTTGCTGGACGATTTACTGTGATTCTGTATTTCAATTCATTTTAACTCAAAAAACAAAGAAAACAAATCTTCCGGTAAATCCGTTATTTGAGGGATGACGAATTCCTTTCCGTTGACCTAACGGATTATTCTGTTCCTGATTACAGATTAATGCGTCGTGAGGAACGGATTAATCTTGGACCCGAATTACATGTACTATAGGTACGAAATGTCCCCACGCTTTCTCAAGCAGATAAGGTGAAACAATGCAACTGTACTAAAATCAACTCTGATTGCAAGCAGACAAGGTAATGCTAGGCATAAACATACCTTTATTTTGAGAGAGAACTCTTCAATATCCGCTAAGGGTTGGGCGCGCCCGTCGTGGAGGGAATTTGTTTTGGGGAATAGTTTGTCTTCCAAACACGCACCTACATGCGACAAAAATAAGAGGCTTTTCAATGACTGATTTGAATGAAGAAATGAATTCATTGAAGATCACGGCTTAACACAATGTTGACAATTTTAGATCCATATCATGCCGAGGACATGTCTACACCAAGAGAATGTTAAATAATTTTCCATGCCATAATGAGAACATCCAGAATCAAACATATACATACGCATGTTTTTAAAGCAACTAAGATAACACAAGCCTCAGTTAAAGATCGAAAACCACATTCAGTGCTTTAAATATATAATTTAGAAAATTGATGGAAATGTATAAGAATGCTATTTTCTGATACATGACCAGAGATTTTATCTGTTGAATGACAGCATAGCCAGCGACACTGTCAGATAATCGAAATACAGTGTCAGCTGTGTAGAATCTTTGCCGGAAAAGAACAAGGCACACACGACATCCACGACGCCATAAGGACATTGCCCCCGTTGAGGATAAAACGAAGAAAAAACCAGTATGCTTACAATCACCGTGTTAGTTGATGCTTCAACAATACATTCAAATGTATTTTCGTGCTATGTAGCTCATTTATACCGTCACGGTTTTATCACTAATTTATAATCATGAATGGGACCCACTGGATTTCCATCACAGCCATAGTGGGACATAAATTTATTCAGTTTCATTTTATTTAAATAATTCTCATTTTTTTCTTAATTCTTGGGACAAATATTAGTGCTGCCGAAAGTAAAACATTATATTTCTCTTTCACATTTGTTATTTATTTATTTATTTATTTGATTGGGGTTTTACGTCACTTATACGACGGCG
Organism: Acanthopleura granulata; assembly: GCA_016165875.1. NCBI lineage: Eukaryota > Metazoa > Mollusca > Polyplacophora > Chitonida > Chitonidae > Acanthopleura > Acanthopleura granulata. The sequence continues at coordinate 29,282 of JABBOT010000076.1, read as the reverse complement.
GCGAGTATTATGGTGGGAAGAAACCGGGTATACAGCCCTGTGGAAACTCACGACCATCCGCAGGTTGCTGGCAGACCTTCCCACATACCTTAGGGGAGGAAACCAGCAAGAGCTGGACTTGAACTCACAGCGACCGCATTGGCGAGAGCAGATGTTTAGAAAGTAAAGATGTGAATATGTTGTTCACTGGATGGACTAACAATGTGAGAAAATAGAAACTATGTATCCCTGTTACAATTACATTTGTATTAGCTAAAAAGGGCAGACCAGTGTAGTCCCAGAAATAAGGAGAAATCAGGTATGACATAAATTACCTGCAACATTCCGCTGTTCCAGTTTGCGGACTAACCGCCTGGCATTGTTGAAGTTTCCGTATCCGGTGTCAGCATCGAGCAGAATGGGGATGTCAGTGACGTCACTCATGAATTCCATGACGTCAACAACTTGCGTCCATGAAGCCTCGTTGCTGTCTCTGACGCCCATCTGAGCTGATATCGATAAGCCACTCCCCCAAATGCCTTTGAAACCTGAGAAGATCAAGTCATTTAGGTTGATTAGTTACTGAACGATTCAAGGAAAATTCAACCTCTACATCTGTCAGAACAAAACTTTGGATGAAAAATACAGCCTGTCTGCTTTCACTAATGGATCTTATCGGTACCTATGCTACCACACTGCACACAGGCGAAAGCCTTTGCTCTAGCAAATGTACAGTATCAGCTATTGGGAAATGATGTTATATGTGTAATCCTTATAGATTGTTTTGGAAATGGGTCTTGCGATTATCAGCTGGGTACATCCCTTCATGGTGTACGAGTGGCACACGAAAGTTGAACTGCAGTCTGTTTCTTTTTTACTTGCCGCATATGTTCCGTTCATGTGTAACATCAGTTTAGAGATTAATCTCTATTACAGTTTAGCTATCTGATGTCACTGTGCGTCAAAACATATCGGACTGCTCTCATTATCCCACTTGTTCCGCATAATTAGACGGGGCACTGCAGTTTTCGTCGAAAAAAAAACAAGCTTATGAAGTTTATGAACCAGTAAAACTCTTCTAACTACATTTTCTTGCCAATAACATCACGGACGTCCAACATATCAATGTGTCAATGACTAAGGGCAATTTTGACAAGGGGTTTGACTAATTTTACAGAGAGCTGAATTTTGGGGACAGATTCAAAGAAACATGCTGGAGACGTTGCGATTCCAATAATTTGCTGAATTACATATGAGTGCTGCGGGCTACAAGTCATCAACTGTAATAGGGGTTCTGGCTCAGTAATTGCAAGGGGCCATCGTGGCTCAGTGGGTTAGCGTAATGACCCAGGTGCCTCTCACCAATGTGGTCGCTGTGAGCAACTCCAGCTCATACTGGCTTCCTCTCTGGCCGAACGTGGGAAAGTCTGCCAGCTACCTGCGGATGATCGTGAGTTTCCGCCGGGCTCTGCCCTGTTGCCTCCCACTTTGATGCCGGCCACCGTCGTATAAGTGAAATATTCTTGAGTACACCAATCAGATAAATGAAATCAATAACTGCAATGCCAATTTTCAAAACCATGTTCAACGCTATAGTCACACTGAAGCTTTAAATTTGGACATACTGATATGGAAAAATTCGTTTTTCAAATGAGCCCCAGATACTACGTGTAAAATACAGTCCTAATTTTTATGCCTTAGACATGACTAAGAATCGAACTGGTCTTCTTCGTTATGAGATAGGCGCACTAACCACTCGGCCATCACCGTGCATTATGACGTTTACCGTTACTCACCGGCCTCCTGGACAATACGGGCACTTATGCCATTATGGGCTTCCATAATGAATTCTAGTTCGGGGGAGTTCAGCATTTCCTTCAGCTGCCTGGTTTTCTGAAAAGAAGAAAAGAAGTCGAACAGATACATGTACATAAATATAGAGCCGTGTTGATGGTTGGTGAGCTGTGGTAGGAGGGGAGTGGTGGTGGGTGCTGCGTGGTGTTAGCTGGTGGTGTGTGGTGTTGGGTGTTGGTGGCGGTGCGTCGTGGTGGTGGGTGGTACCGGCAAATTCCGGCATTCCATCGACGAAAATGTATTTTTAGGAGAGGTATGAAATTTCGTTCTTAATTAAAGGGATTAAAGAGCCATGAAATTTTAGAAAGGTCTGTCTCTCTATACGAGATCTGAATGGACGACAGTTGCACCGTTTGATTATCATGTATTTTTGAGTTAACTTTTGTAAAAGCTACAACAAACTAAGTGAGAACTGACACGTTACACCGACTGCCTCCCGAGAATTCAAATACTACTTTTTGAGAAAATCTTCATAGAGCTTTGCCACTTGCAGAGAGTATTTATAAGGGATCCGTTGAAAAACCAGTCCAATTACAAAAACTCTTATAGGACTAGGAAGCTGGCAATAAGTATTTACCCAGGATTATGTTATCACTAAGTTACGCACCGGTTTCCCTGAGAACGTGTTAGTAGCGTAACCCCTGTGAGACATGATCAACGACAGGCCAGAGAGAACCCTCGGAACTGAAATATGACACAGAAATACAAACAATCGTACAGCAGCCGTCAACCGTAATCCGGCTCAAATATTTGCAAAGCCGACATTTAACAAAAACCAGCAAAGAAACTATGACAGTACACAAGGTAAGAAATTAGGAAGGATTCCTAAACATAAAGAGAAACAGTTTTCAATGATGACGGTATGTCGCGTGGAATTTTCTAGGCGTATAAATTTGATGAGTATCCAAAGAGTCCGTCATGATAGTTTATATCTTGTCGTTAATCAAAATATGTATGTCAGGTGAGGTTTCATTGCAAGTATTAATGTATTAAATGTTGACATTTCATTCAAGACGAGGCATATGCTAACCCCGGGCTCTGAACCATGATCATAGGGCATACTTTTATCATCTCTATGACGGCCTCGCGGTCGGCAGATCCGAGATGAATCTGGGTCGAGTCATTCTAAAGAGTTTAAAAACGGTACTTGTTGCTACCTCGCTTGGCGCTCAATATTGAGAGGTTACAGCAAGAAAACGGGACTGGTCGGCCCGGTGTCCGTTTAATGTGACTGGGAGGAGTGTCATGTCTGGTGTCTTCGGCATGATGGTCCAGTGGCAGCAGGACTTTGGCGGCATGGACTCTCCCAGCCACAAGGGCCCCTAGTCGTCATATGACTGAAAAGTTGTTGAGTTCATATCAGCACTGTTCATGTTCTTACTCGTTTGTTTTTGATATCGTATAGGGTGTATTTTTGAAAAGCGCTTGTGATGCAGCTTATGTCCACAAATCGGTCATATTTTTCTTTGTTCTTTTGCTTCCTTCGTAAAACTGACCAAGTGCGTCTATGACACTTTGCCATATTTTTGTATAATATCCTGAACCGTGGAATAACCATGCGTTTCGTAAGTTGTGGGTTTTTGAAAAAGAGCATAGGAGATAAGGTATAGACATATGTGCCGTATGAACATTGATTATCAATGTGATTAAATGTCAGTTGTGATGACGACTGTGTGTTTCTTTCTTTCTTCTCAAATTTGCCCGATTTTCAGTCACTTAACCCAAAAATATCGCACCATGAAGCAGCACGCGCTGCTTGCATTATCATGATGGGAGAAATGTATAGGCAAAGCCATGTCGTCTCCAAAAGAACTCTGAACTGACGAAAGCTTGATTCCCATGCAGAGTTTTAACAAAAATGGGATGTGGTGTGCAAAGGAAACTTCTATGTCAGCTATAAAGTATACTTCCATCTTACAGTGGATTCTATGTATCTGCAGAATTCTATTTGCATATGGATATTTTTGTCGGGTACTTTTGCGTAGTAGAGATCATTGTATAGTCATTGTAGGGATCTACATGTACACAAATGTAGACTGCATGCTATGGTGTTGACCACGTTCCTGGGAAGGTGTCAAAGTTAACCGCATATTTGCCAGTAACCTTGACATGTTATGACGTATAGAGTGTTAGCAGCAAATGGGCTTGTCCTTCAAAACACACGAGTCCCACTTTTTTCCACCAGATTTTTTTCATTGCAATATACTATAGTATATATAATATACCATTTTTTTTTAATTTTCGAAGAAAAATGTTCCCTAGACGTTAGTGATGTCAATATAGTTGTTTTATTTTCACCAAAATTCAGTATTTAATTTTGAAATAGGCCTTGTTTCAGAAAGACTAAACACTACACTTGTAATAGTGAAAATAATGTCTGAAAAAAGCACATCTCTGGCATTCAACATTATCAACATACACAAAGCCCATTTCAGTATACATACGCTTAACAGGAGTTTATCAAATAAACATATCCAAAACAACAGTCGTAATGGAATATGGATTGGATATTGCCTTCAGTGGTCTTTCCACGAATATTTACAAATGTCTTGATTTCTGTTCCTTGAACATTAAAAGTATGACTTTTATCGAGACCTTGATGGTATAATTTAATACATTTGTGTTTTATGTCTCTAGGGTCGAGATCAAAAGACCCCTCTCATATCTTTAGTTTTGGACAGCTATGCCCTGGATATATATATAAATGATACCATCCCACGAGGCACAGCTTAGCGGTAAAGTAATATAGTCATGAAATGTGTCAAGCTCCTGGTTTGAAGCCATGCCCGACGAGACTATAATGATTGATTGACTGATTATTGTTCAACGCCATATAACTCAACGGTTTTTCACTTATACAATGGCGGCCTGCTCATTGATGGAGGGATCAGTGTGCTTGGTGTAAACCAGCCACCTTTGGAAAGTTACTGAAGAACTTTCCCTCAAGCGATGTACAGATAACGTTAGGCTGCATGAAAGGCCAAACGAGCGCCACCAACGTCTTTTAACACCAAGGCCCAAGCGGAGAGGGAACGGGGTTAACTAACAAAGTTACTATTCCATTTTGGGTTTGAATCAGCGCTTTGCATGTCCTATATATACCGATTAAAAAGCACTAACTGCTTAGCCACGTAGTCCGCTCCCGACCCAATAACAATGTAATAACAATGCCAGTATGTATATGATTATTCATGATGTAGAGTTTCCAATTGTAAACGGGCCTTACATGTGTTACCCAATTGGAACACTTATATCAAGACAGGCTATTTGTTCAAGACCTGTAGACTGGGCCATATGTGGTTTTCGATGATGGTCGCACTGGATGCATCGTCTGTCCACAGTTTCCTGTTCAGCGTTGGCTGTTAAGATGGTGGAGGACCAGCCTCGTGGGCTATACCCATGTATACTGTGTGGGTATATATAGATGTGTCGATGTTGTAGATTCGCCCACATACCATAGTTACGTAGTCTATACAAACCCCGGGACTTAATGGGCGCCAATTTCATGCACCATGGGATATTCCTCGTGCATACGGTTTACACTCCGCTGATGTAACCGTCCGTGTTAAACAAATGCGCCAGAATTAACAAAATGAAGCAAATGCCGAGTACTCACCACAGTCAGCATGTCGGCCCCACCTTCGTCTACTATTACACGGAACTAACGGGGTCTGCCTTAATCTACCGGCACCTTCGGCACAACGAAACAAAGCCGGTCTGCTAAGCATTTTCGGACGCTATATACAGAAATGGCAGGCTGGCTTGTATTCGATGGATGATGGTTGATGCGTCTTCTTCTAGCAGGAGAGTCCCTATACACTTCTACCACGATGTAAGGGTATGGGCCCTGAGCACTCCCGTTACCAGTCAGCCTGCCTTCCTTCTGCACAGACGTGTAGTGCCGGAGTAACACCAGGCCATTCGAGTCTCTGTCACTCGCTCAGGCGATAACCCGGCCACAGTCACCCAGCTTCATGGAAAACTGCTGGTCTCAGCGACCATGTGCTTATCGATTAATCGCCGCCTAACCCTGGCTACAGTTGATATGACATCTCTAAACAGGCTTCGTGGCTGGCGTCCTTTGTTGACTTTATTCCCTTATTTTGCAGAAACTCAGCTGCTCGTAAATATACACAACGAGGAAGTAGTACAAATCGATCAGAATTAAAAATAAAATTACGACCCGAGCTATTATGTACATGTATATACATATATATTTCTTTGCAGGTGGCGGCAAAAAAGGAGGGCTATAAATGATATTGTAAATCATTGGCAGTAAAAACTCAATGTCTGTAATAGTTTAATGCTAAGTGAAAGGATTGGTTACCCATGCAGCTTTTATGGCAGGAAACCGATTCCACGTATAGCTGTGTGTTTGAGGGCGGGGGTGGGGTTGCGTGGGCTGACGCTCTAAACCAATTTGTAAAATTTCAATACATACATACATGCAATACCCATATATGGTTTTACGGAAGTTCACATTTGAAGTGAGAGACAGCTCATTACTGAGGTACTGTTCATTAAAAGGATTATAAAATTCTCTCTTGAATGTAAAAACCTGTTTGAGACTGTATGAATTCCTTGCTGAATTATCTTCCTTTGAAGTGCGGAGTATTGTGCTGCCAAAGGGGGCTCTGCAGGTGCCCATGCATTTGAGCTGATGATGGATTGGCCAGTCAGAGGGCTAGGAGATATCAGCCGTGATGTATATGTTCTGAGTTGTCTGTCAATGTAACATGTAATAACATTAGGGACAGCACACTGTTTTAATGTTATATGGGGTGGAGGAAGGGGAGCAGCCCCCTCCGTGGCTCCGCTAGCGCAGCGCAATGACCCAGAAACCTGCTACCATCATGGTCGCTGTGAGTTCAAGACCAGCTCATGCTGGCTTCCTCTCCGGCCGTACGTGGGAAGATCTGCCAGCAACCTGCGGATGATCGCGGGTTTCCCCCGGGCTCTGCCTAGTTCCCTCCCACTAAATGCTGGTCGCCGTCGTACAAGTGAAATATTCTTGAGGAAGGTGTAAAACATCAATCAAATAAATAAATACAGAAATACAGAAATAAATAAATAATGTTATATGTTTTAATTATAACAAGTACATGTAAGAACGACACTTCAAAGTATTTTCAGACCACTGTGTTGTCGCAGGAGTAAGTTCCTTGATCACTTCATGCTATAAATTAACATATATACTTATGTTACAAACACAACCCTAGCAGCTTACTACATTCTCCGATGATAAGAGTGTTCCGCGCGTGGAACAATAACGGCACAACGCAGACAGAATGGATATGGAACATAGGCGATGGAACACAATCTGATGTAAGTTTCCACTGTCGTTATGCCGGTTAGAAAATACTTTACAGAAATAAACATAATATTGTCCATCCTTTCTGGCAAAATCAAGTGAGAGCATGAGTTGTCTTTCACTTTAAGCCCATTTAAATGTCACTTGCTAAGTGTACCCAATCTAAATCCTATGATCCAAAAATAACTGTTTTAAACACGTTTTAAATTTTGACTTCAATCCAAACAGGCCTCGTAGGAATGGGAGGCTGGTGTATCGGCCTATGTAACTACATGTAGCAACGTATGTCCTCTGGTATACATCACTACGCATGTACTGCACAGTATACCAACAAAACACTAATTGCATTCTTTCATGATATGATGGTCAAGAATATTGACACCAATAGAAAAAATTGCCTGATTCGTTTCATTTCTATTTCCTCACTTACTATGGGCGCGAATTTTATATATTTCCTCGCAGGTGACGGTAAAAATGGGAGGCCTATAACACTGTAACTCATCGGCAGAAACAACAACACATTTGTAATAATTTAAACGCCAAGTGAAAGAGTTGTCTAGTCGTGCAGCTTCATACTTGGGATGAATTCCACGAAGGTATTATTTTATGAGAAGTAAACCAAAATGTAAAATTTCAGTGTACATATACCTGTAATACTCATATATCTTTTACGAAAGTTCACATTTAAATAGCCTACATTTTTTCTTAAAATAGCAGGTGGTATGGGTTCCCAGTCTAACTCAGTCCAAAAATAACTGTTTCAATTGCGATTTGAATTTTGACTTCAGTCAAAGCCAGCCGTGTAGGAATCGGCTCCTGGTGTATGGGCCTATGTAACTTATAGCAATGTGTCAACTGGTACACATCACAACACATGAAATATGCCAATAAAAGTTGATTTATTTTCCTCACTTGCTGTGTGCAAGTCATGCAAGCACCACCAGGTCATTCTAGTGAGAGTAAGAGATGAGAACAAATGGCCGGTGAGGTCGCAGACTCGACTTCAACTGTCGGCGGATCGAATTTTCCATGGTACCTATCCATGGGCGATTTTTTACTACCATGCCCTAAAAAAATCTTCCGTTAAATTCGTTACCTCAGGGTTGACGGGTTGCACTTTCGTCTGTCTAACGGATTTATCCGTTCTTGATTACGGAAAAAATTTTCGTTATCGTTAACTCTTTACCAGGAACGGGTTAATCCGTAAGATTTTAAGTGTGGACCAGTCGGATTCCACCCATAATATAATTGCAGCTAACATGAAACCATTCTTGAGTAAAATAAACAAATAAGTAGAATAAATGCTTCAATGAATGATTATGGTTTAAGCTCACAATGGTAATGTTTCAGAGATATTAAAACAGTTCAGAATAACTGAAATACGTTCGGTTCACAATGCGAGATTCAAATAGAACCGCAATCGGGGCTGTACATGTCAACTTTTGACTAAGCATATATATAAGTCATGCAGTTAGGCCCTTAATAAATACTAATCTTGTATTTCCTTTTCAATTTCTTCACATTATTTATTTCACAGGTGTTTTACGAAGTACTCAAGGGTATTTCAACTATATTGGATGGCAGGCAGCATTATGAAAAACACATAGCCGTCAGCAGGTTGCTGGCAGACCCTCCCACACAAGGCCGTGGGGGAAAGCATGCGTGAACTTACAGCGACCGCGTTGGTGTGGGGCTAATAAGTCATTGCGCCAGCTGCACTACAGCTCGTTAAGCACTCGCGAAGGACTCGGTCAGCGCGAACCATGATTGTATTGGAGTGATGTCATAGCAGCTCTGAGCCAATCAACAACATTGACTTTAGTGACGTTACCAAATACTGGAGGTGAAAACAAAGCAAATTTAACCCAGTCGGTGTCTTACGGCGTACTCAAGAATATTTCACTTAAGCTATACGACGGCAACCAACATTATGGTGGTAGGAAATCGGGCAGATCCGGAGGAAAACCCACGACCACCCTCAGGCTGGGCCTTCAATAAGATTTGGCCATATAAAAAAGACATATTTCTGGAAGATTAATCAGAAATTGTCTAGCCTTCAAATATGAGAGCTTCAGTGATCTGCACTTCATTAGATTTTAGAACTCAGCCATAATCACCCATTTTCAAGAATTACATTTCACCAATTTGGCCCAATGTTAAAGTTTTATTACCTCCGGTCCGTTGCGAAGTACCCGGAGGCTCGAAACTACAAACAGCTCCCTTTTTCCAACCGCCATCTCTTGTCGCGCTCCATTCTTGTGAATCCCCAAACACTGGAAACACCAAATATGTCGTTGTCAACTGTATGGACTTTGCCCACATTTGGTTCCGTGTAGTGGATTCGATATTTTTCTCGATACAAACTATATGTACAGTGGTTATCGAACTTAGTTTTTTCTGGGTTTTAAAATCGGCTCCTTAATTTTTATTTCGATTTTGAAGGTTATTATTTTCACGAAGAATCCATCATGATTAGATATGGCAGAAATCCGGCGAGTGTCACGTTAAGGATGTTCATTTGTTCTGTTGACACCACTTCAGCACATAGAGCTTTCGGACAAAGAAATATAGCATGGCGTATTCAGAAAACTTATACCGAGTGTAAGGCAAGTTGGCGGGAGCAGTGTCTTTCAGTATAACATTAAAGTACATGTACAGTACAGATAACATGCTGCTAAATCGGTTGTATGCTGTACGAATAGTGATCATATATGTTTTCTACAGGTCTTCACGCCGTAGTTCAGAGTATTTCACGTATGTGAAGATGGCTCGCATTTCACAGTTAGCAGCTCACAGTCCAAAAGGGACCAGTCCTTATTTTCCAAGCAAATATAACTACAGATTTACGCCTTAACAAATAGGCACAGAGATCTCATACTTTGTACACAAACACAACTTGGCAAGCACTACAAAATGACGTCAATGTTTTGTCATCCGACGTCAGGTTATATCACACAGAATTGTTAACCGAACTGTTAACAGGGGAGTTTTGAGTTCGAACTCTTTTGTCGTAGAAGGTAAAAAGAGTTCAACTGTGTCACGTGACTTGTCAAAAATGTCTGGTGATTTTGTTGATTTTAATTTACCGATCACCTGTCTTGCAGCGTTAGGGAGATGCAAACGACCTCTCCTTCAATCAGGAGCTTCTTAAATTAAAAAACTTCCATCTCCTCAACTTTCCCGGTCGTACGTCCAGTCTAAATAATTTTATTTGAAGCTTTCCTTAGACGCCCATGTTATAGTAAATGTAATTAGAAATAGTTGCATAACATTTTAGACAGGTCACATGGTACAGTTGGGCTTTTCTTACCTTTAGTGATAAAAGAGATAAAATCTCCCCTGCTGGACATTTCGACCGTCGGGGACAGAGATCTCATACTTGGTGCTCAAACAAAACTTGGCAAGCCCTACAAAATGACGTCAAAAGTTTGGGCGTCCGACGTATATATTTCACTTTTAGGACGTCGTCCAGGACGTGGTAGGAAACCGGGCTGGGCCCACGACCATCCCCAGGTTGCTGGCGGACTTTCCCTCGTCTACTGGAGAGGAAGCCAGTTTGAACTGGACTTGAACTCACAGTGATCGCATTGGTGAAGAGGCACCTGTAAATATCATTTGGACGAATTGAGCAAACGGCATTTGCCACACATCGAGGGTATATAGGCGACAAAGCTTAACCTGCTGGTTGCAGGGGAGCTGTGAACCATATCACCTGCTCAGTGCATAAATATAGTATCGTAAAAGTAAAAAGATAAATCCGTGTATAGTAAATTTACAGCACCTGTACAATGTATGTCAAGCTGTCAAACTATATCTTATTTAGAGAACAATTTTCAAGATTTTCTTTTAATTAAATAATTAAATTTGTAATTAATGTCGAGATCATGAAGACCTTTTGTGAGAAAAAAGGGAACGAAATACAAAAGACTCGCCAAACCTGGTGAACTGACAAAATCCATATAGGTATGATACACATGTGTAAGGCCCTCGGTTTTTTAATGATTCCCATTAACCTCACGTCTCCCCAACTCCCGCTCGCGTGACCCCATCCTCGTAACATGAGGGCGTGTTTCTAATGCCGTAACAAGGACATGAAAAGCTGCAAAGTGAGCTCAGTGGAAAATGACTTGTAGCCAGAATAATTCACTGAGGAGTTTATTTTTATACCTGGTCAACCAAAATTACAACAAAAATCACAAAGTAATTCAAATAAAGTTAAAATTACTACATCGACCCCTGCCTGCAAAAACAATTAGAATACATGTGGAATACATGTTAGTTTCTACCCTCCTAAATATATGTTTCTTGTCAGTCCCCCTGAATACGTTACTTTCTGTTCTCCTAAATACGTTACATTCACTCATCCTGAAGTTATCATAGGGCTAGGCGTCCCCGGTTGATTAAGGTGCTTGCCTGTCAATCGCTAGGACACACGAGTTGTGTGTTCAAACCCGGCGCTGGACTGGAAATTTGTGGATTCCCTCTCTCAGTATTCGTGGAGCGGTGGACAAAGCTCGCGAGGAAGGATTGTTGAGCTTGCCGTTGAACAACGTTCAATCAAATAGCTATAAATAGAAACAAAACAGATAAATGCAAATTAGTGAAACCCTCTTAGTGTAACATATATATTTCAAGTGTACTCACAAACGCACATAAAGCTATTCTGGGATCTCCTTGGCTCAGTTGGTTAGAAAGCCATCGCAGCACAATGACTCAGAAGCCTCCCACCAATGCGGGCAGTGTGAGTTCAAGTCCAGCTCATGCTGGCTTCCTCTCCGGCCGTAGGTGGGAAGGTCTGCCAGCAACCTGCGGATTGTCGTGGGTTACCCCCGGGCTCTGCCCAGTTCCCTCCCACCATAATGCTGTCGTGTAAGCGAAATATTCTTGAGTACGGCGTAAAACACCAATGAAATAAATGAATAAATACAGCCATTCTTTATATAGCACTGACCCCACAATTATCACGATCAAAACATCCAGGTCACAAATATCTCACAGGATTATTTAGACTATAGCTGTTATTCCAGTATACATCTACTCTACAATAAGGCGTACGTTGTTGTACTAATTAAGTTCACTGCACTAGCCTGGTGGACGGTGACATGGTCCTTTTAAATACTACAGAGCCTTCTCGAAATGTACATTCCACATGTCCACAGCGGCAAACATCAAAATGACACTTTCGCCACCTCCAGAACATTCTCTGTGGCGATTTACAGGATTATCATGGCCAGACCATGATCACGCGATAAACTTAACTATAATATTACCACATATCCACATGATACTGAAATTCACGAGGAAATGAAATAAGTCGACAGATCTTTATTAGGGTAATGATCATGGCGGCGTGCATGGAAAAAGCAAAAACATTGAATACAAACATTAATGAGACATGCGATCTTAGCGGACCAGTATTAAATTCCATTCGACTCATGTTCAAGAATTACATTTCAGGTATGTCTACTGCACAGTTTCATAGCTGGGGAACCTCGAGTAATCTTGGGTAACAGCTCACACGTTTGGATTTGGTTGAACTACGTACTGATCGACTCGATAAGAGACAGAATTTAAATTTCACTCTTACAGAGCAGATATAATCGTGTGTACAGACGGAACAGGATTTAATCATTTCTCGTATCAGGAAAGCAACATGTACTTAAGGTTGAGCTTTAAAAGCAATTGTATCGATCAGTATCGCATTAATCGATCAGACCTGTGTTTAACTCGAGATTCTGAAAGAAGATGAAAGACGAGTCAGTGAAATGACTCGACTAGTAAATGGTTATCGAGGACAGGGGTGACACGAAAACAACCATTACGCAAGTGCCAAGTGCATGTGTGTTTGCGGATACATGTATATACCTACATATGTATATGTAGACCCTATATGTACCTACAGCTGTGGTCTGTTTAATTCTTCCCAGCTTAGCTCTCAGGAGTGAACGTCGAGGCTAAGCTGGGAATATGGCCAGCTGCTCTCACAGTAAACCTGGGGTGAGGGGAGAGGGTGAGGCTACACTGTATATAGGCCTGCATCCATGAAAAACAGAGGATGCGTACTCTAGGCTATTGTCAACGTGGAGTCGTCAAGGACAGACTATCCCAGTTTAAAAAGAAAATAATTACATGAAAATAAAACATCAGGATGGGAAAGAGTAGAGGGTGCGCGAGTGAGTCATTGAGGGTAAAAAAAAAAAAAAAAGAATTGGTGAATATAGCGGTCAATAATTTTGAAAGATAGACGTCTTAAAAAAAGAACTTTGCCAGACATACATGTACAAATACCATGTGGAATAAAAATGAACACTGATCTTAAATGCGTTAGATGTTTGTCCTGAATTAGTTTCAACAAGTAGAGGAAATTGGTCTAACTACATGTATTAAGCCTATAAATGAAAGGTTGTGTGGGACACGGGCGGTCCCTGTGTACATGCACTATCCGTAACTCTGCATGGACAAGTCAGGCACAAACTTTGGCTGATGATATTCTCTTGACCTTGTCACTGAACAACCGTGGGCGAGTCCAGGAAGATCGTTCGGCAGTCTCCGGAGATAATTTGGTGTCGCTCGGGAAAGATCGCCAATCTGAAGTGTGCACCGTGCAGACGAAGCCGGAAGGTATATGTAACCTGAGATGTGCGACCGGGTGCTCACATATGGTTGGGCAAACATCGATTTAAAGCGTGATTGATGCCTAGTAAGGCCATTTGAGGTAAGTCCTGAAGGTAAAAATCAACGTTTTCATGATTGTCAGTGAGAACTGCCAAGCGCAATGCTGTTTCCTAGCTGGCTGGCGATTGGCTTGTTGTTGTTGTTGTTGTTGTTGAGGTTCAATCTCTGGCAGCGGAAAATGCATGTTATTTTTTATGACCAGATGTTGATTTGTTTGTCTGTGGGAGATGATTATGGGTCGATTTTGGCTCAAGATGAACGCAAATATAATGGTGGCGGCTCGGATAAGATCGACTCAGCAAGGTGGAATTGCTAAAATCTACTAGTACTACTACGATAGCGGAGATTTGGGGTTTGAAACCAGGTCACAGCATTGACAAAAATGTACATGTAGTGTTACTGTTCCAGTTAGAAAGTCGAAGGTTCAATTCCAAAACATTCAGTCAGTCAAAAGCGCGAGATTCGTTAATAGCATATATATGTCTGCAGTTTCTATGAATTTAGAGTGAAGACAGTGGTTTAGTTTAACGGGATACCACTGAAATGTTATCTCCCAACAGGTGTTGCTGCAGTGAATTAGGACCCTTACGTCATAAGTCTTTTGTTTGCTTAATTTCAGAATTGTTGCGAAGGCCAGTTTCATGTCTGACGTATATGGTCTATGCACTTTGAGATTGCACTGTTCAGATTGCTGTAGAATCTTCAGCGTCACTAAAATTTAAGGACGTAACATGTTACACTTCAGACATATGCTGGTATATCCATTGTGACATGAATATTTTACACGTGTGTGTTTCTCCAGTTATATGTGCACACAACGAATTGTGAAAAGAAAAGGCTACTTGTCCCCCAGTGCCACAAAAATTAAGAACAGATGGTTGATGTTAACACTGAATATAATTAACAGTGAAATGTATTATTCTCTGAAAGCTTGCTCACTGAGTAGTGTTTGTTTTGTAAGAAGGTACTACCTCCTGACTACTTAAGTCTGTTCTTTTCCTTGCAGACAGCAACTAACGGCTGAACATCATAAGGACATTTTAAACTTGTTACATGAGATGAGGGGTTTCATCACCATTGGGGAATGTTCATCGCTGCAGGTCGTTGCTGTGGTCCTCTTCATTGCCTGGTTACAGTTACCAGGGGGCGGAGCAATGAGTCACATTCATGGAGGGGTGAAGATGGGAATTTCAAGTCACACATGTGACGATGCCAGGGTAAGCCAATCACCTGCAAATGACAAGTCCTGTGTCTTGGAATTGAAGGAGACGTGGCCCAGTCAGGAGATTTTATTGCTTTTCATGAGTTGCTTTATTATATTTGTTATATTGTAAGATCCCAAAAGTATTGTTACATGTATTACTATACTTACAAGTAAATGTCACAGAAAATACTTTATTCATAGATTTGCAAGCTCAAATGAATTCTGCAATCACTGATTTGGCTATGGCTGGGATAAATAGTCTCATGTAACAGGCGAATGGGCGAGGTTTGCCCCGGGCAGTCTGGGATCCTCCACTCAAAAGCCTGCCTGCTGTCTTAGAAGTGCAAAATTTTTGAGTTTGGCATAAAGCACCAGTTACATAAAAAAATAAATCATTCAAATTAGCCATTGGTGGAGTAGGACATGGTAAAGTGAATAAGACACTTATCTTTCATTACGCAGGTACAGAGCAATTTCATTACGATAAAAGGGCGATTTCTATTTGTGCAATGATATTGTCATTTTACAGCACAGCAGGGCCACATGCCTATTCTTTAACAGGGCAGCTTATTTGATCAGAACAATCTACCATCAGAAATTCATTGTGTAGCCCAAAATGGTATCTAGCATAACTGCATAACAAATTTCCGAAGTTTTGTTTCATCGTTTTTGATAAATTTTCAATATTGTATATACCAGCCTGTGTTAAATTGTACACATTCACTGTGTCATACTGCAAATAAGCAATGTCACATCACATAGGGACATCACTTTGTTGTCATAACATATCCTCTCGAATGCTGTCTATTGCGATCTTTGGCAGGGAATTCTTTGTAGGACTTTTACTGGTGAATGTTCATTTTGACATTGTTAGTAGACCACACGTCTTCCACGGATACAATCTATATACATGTAACTGTATGTCACATAAGGAAAAGTTCATCAGAAGTTTGCCAAAGGCTGGTGGTTTACCCCATCTACTTGGTTTTCTTCCACTCCATAAGCTTCACTGTCATGGTTTAAGTGAAAAATTCTGGAGTTCAGTATTAACACCAATCAATAAATCAATCAGCCTTTGTGTTCTCTGTACCTGTGTGTAGGTCTTTTTGTGTGTGTTTAGTATGAACAGATGTTATTTCTGCCGGTGTTTTCCTGACAGACTAACCTGACCATTGACGGTGACCCGCGAGTGAGAGGGACAGAGGCGGAGTTTCTGTGTCTGGAGGAGGAGACTATTCCAGTGGAGCAAGTGAGTACTCGTACTCATGGACCATGAATGTAGACTTCCTAAAGTGGCAGAAAATCATAATAAGCATGAAATTTGGTCCAAATATTGATGCTGGCATAAAAAAAAGTTTATAATTAAATGGCATAAAAAAAATCGTAAAACAACAGACAAAATAGAATATAATCCGAAAGAAAATTCATGAAAAGTGGCTGGGAGGCCTGGGAATCTCTCACGTTGCTCAAGGCAACATATGTCCTCATCCCTGGTAACTCTTGAATGGATTGTCATCTTGATATGCCTCACAACTCACTTGCAGTATCACAGGATGATTGTGTGGAATCAGTCGGCTATAATGCTGTCACTGTGGTGGTAAACCATAATCATTCATTCAGTGGAGACAGTTTCCATGATATGGTCGAAATACTGTCATTATAGTGTTAAACCGTAATTATTCACTTAACTGAAATAATCTCCACAATGTGGCCGAAATACTGTCAGTGGGAAATCAGACCTCAGTCATTTATTCAGCTGAATCAGTTACCATAATATGGCTGAAATTCCTCTCAGTTTGACAGTGAACCTAATCATTCACTTAACTGAATTAGTGGCCACAGTATGGCGGAAATACTGTCTGACATTATGGCTCACCCTTATCGTTCAGTTATCAGTTTCGGGAGATAAGGCTTGTGCATTAGAAACAAACACTTCATTTGTGAACACACGGGTGAAATTATAGATCAAAGAGAGTAACTTTCTCAGTGGATTGACCTTTTCGTATGGGTTTGCCAAAGCCTCAGCTAAGTCTACATCGACACATATACACATGTACACAGTGTTTCAGGTACAGTATAAAATGTAGTAAGTTTTAAAAAAAATGTTTGATTGTTTTAAGTCTTGCTTACAGCGTATTTAAACATCCTTAACACTTTTATTCCTTTCTTCCTTCAGACCCATTCCCAGGCCTACTGCCAGCGTAAGGCTGACCAGGTATGCATTCTGAACTTTGAAGAACTCTCATAGCAATGTGTTGTTAGCTCACATTCTGGAAATTTGACTGTATTGTAGATTACGTGAGATAAGTGTGTATGCTACAAGTAGTATCAGAAATCCATAAATCATGAATCTCTTTATGATTGAATAAAGACCCTCATATAAGATGGGATATGATATAGATGACAACTTCTGCATAAAGAATACATAAAGCTAAGTGCTGTATGGTTTAACATGGCCTGGATTGTTGAATCTGGGTGCATGTGCAGTTGCTAACGGTGAAATGCAAGAAGACTGGAACTGTTACTGTAGCACTATTTCTTTCACCATCTGCAGTTTTGGTCATTTAGCCAAATTTTAGGTTGTATGCCATGTATAAGTGACCTAATAATGCTGCAGATGTATGCCTTGTGCATTGTGGCTAGTTGATAGCCTCAGAGTGGCACATAGACATGGCAGAGCACATGCACCTTATATACCTAAATGACCCAAAATTTCTTCCAAAAAAAAAGAAAAAAGGGCCATTTTTTAGTGGCAAATTAATAATGATGTGATAAAATATTATTTCTGATGTTGAAACTGAGACTTTTCCAGTAGAGCATCATACTGTCTACCAAACAAACCTCAAGATATCTTTCTGAAATCAGTAAAGCAAAATTTTAAACCATTTAGGGCACCGTACCGCTGTTCAAGACACAGATTGTATGTGTTTGTAACGTGTACAATATTCTGTATTTAACCTGTAGCTGGAGAACCTGTAGAGGCCACATATAGAAGCACACAAAGTTATACTGTTGATGCCAACACTTCAGGTTTTGTAATGAGAAATTAATCAGAATTAACAGTAAAAATTCACAAAGAACTCTTATACATGTAAGTTGGATGAATCAATCAGAATGTTTTGGCTTGAAAAAAAAGCTAAACTTCAGGTGAAACACTGTGTAAGTGAACCATACTGAAGAATGAACTATTGTGAAAGATATAGCAAGCAAACAGTACTGTTCAGTTGATCAGCTGTTTGATAAGGTGCAAAACTGTTTAATCCGAGTAGTACCATAAAATCTGTAGCTCCACTGTACTGGTTGCAGAGTTACAGCCCTGCAGTACTGTCGTTATTACTGGCAGTGTGCTGTGAAGCAAATTTACAATTTTGTACAGTTCCAGCCTTGTACTCAACATTTTAACAGTTGCAAGCTTTTAAACTGCAGTACTATGGCTATGGAGGTCAAATTGTGTTCAGTACTGTACAGTAACTGCATTGACAGTGCTGTGTCATGCAAATTTTGTTGTGCATGTCTTAAACTCTGTATGCCAGTGTCCATACCCATGCTTTTACTAACCTTACCTTCTAACCGTTTTGCATGTGTTTTCCCATTGCTATTCGCTCCTTCTAACCGGTTAGCCCCTACACAAGTGTATGAATGAAGCGATCACCTACAGAGATTCCCCTCCCCTCAGGTAAGTCATACCACGCCCAGCAACCCCACGATCCAATCATCAGGTCACAAGTATAAGAAAAGAAAGTAACGTCCCAAGACATGTGATAAGGCAATATGTGGTCTTCTGTGACATTTCCTGGTGGAGAAAATCTTGCAAATTAGGAAGATTTTCATCAAGGAGGATATCAAGTAGACATGATTTCCTACACCCATACATTGAGACCGGCAAAAATACTGGCTCGACTGAGACTGGTGACTTAGGGTGTCCACCGCTCAAACAAATGAGCTATCGAGCTAGAAGGTACTGGCTCGCTTGTTAGAGTCCAGTTATATGAAGTGAATGATTTATTCACAAATATGTACAAGATATGGTATATACATACATACATTTAGTAAATACATGATGTATGTTGTATGTTGTATTGTAATTGTATTTGTGAATAAACTGCCTGCCAGCAACCAGCGGATGATCATTGGTTTCCCCCAGCTCTACACAGTTTCCTGCCACCATAATGCTGACCACCATCATACAAGTGAAATATTCTTCAGTGTGGCGTAAAACACCAATCAAATAAATAAACAAATAAATTTGTGAATAAACCACTTTATATTTTCGAATAAATCACTTCTTCATGTTCGTATTTTTGTTGGTCTCGATATATCAGTGTAGGAAATCATTTCTGCTTGAGGTAGATCTTATGTGGTTATATGTAGGTGTCATTTCTAGTTTTAATTGCGTATTATATGTGTCCAAAATTGGCACATGGCCAATATTTTAACCTGAGGCCTGTTTCACAAAAGCTTAGGTAGCAGTACTTGGAAACCAGTGTATTAGGTGCTTGTGAAACGAGTGGCTTCAGGCAGAAAGCACATGTGAGTCGGACAGTGGTGTTCATTAAGATGGTGAATCAATATTTCGAAAAGTTTGTCATCATCAGTATTAGTATATGTATAGAATGGTTCTCTAGAATTATACACTTGGGCAATGTCAAATACGTAAGCCAAACAATGACAAAGAAAACAGTTGGGAGTGCAGTGGAAACAGTTGACCTAAATAACAGTTAGTTCTTTGGGGGCTCTGAGAAGTTGAAGGCCAGGTTTTCCCTCCTTAATGCTGATTTATAGATGTTTTAATGGGTAATTAATTTCTTAGATGCTTGTAATCCAGTATTGTAGCAGGTACTGTAAATGACCTATGTAATTTCTCTCAAGACTAAGTTGCACATATTTCTTGATTCTGAGAGCTCTGTTGATGTTAGAAATGTATCTTAATTTCAACATCAGAAGTCATATTTTTATATTTATGACTTTATGTGCCTAAAAATTTATTTTCTGTGAAACTTGACTTTGTTGGGTGAAATTTAGGTCATTTGCCATATAAGCATGTAATGGCTTTGAGAAACATCCCTTTGCTTCCATATGTGGACATTAAATTTATAATATTCTTTTTACACCTATCATATGATGGCGTCTGCCCCCCCCCCCCACCCGTAGCATGCTTGCTTTTAAAGGATTTTATTTAACCATTATTAAAATACAGGACAATACAGAGATCGGAAGTTGTTGCTGTGGTGAATAATCATGCCTAATGGGTTTTGTTGTTGTTGTAGCGGTGCCCATAGACCACTGTGGCCAGTGTATGGAGAGTACCTGTACCTCCCTGCTCAGCGATGGCTACACTCGATGGAGGTACGTATGTTTGTCACATCAAGATAAATCATCACAATATGGCTGCCATATTGCATTAGGCCATAATCATTTAAGTGGGAGAGGCTTGGCTTAGTTGTATGAGTGTCAATATTGAGGGTGACCCACTTGTCTGATGTTCACTGAGAAAAGGTCATTCTCCACTGAATTGAAGTCACTCTAACATGTGACAGCACCTTAATCTTCCATACAGCTATCTTTGAGCAATCACAATCTAGTACAGAATTTACCAGGCAAAAGTTGATCGGGCATGTCAGACTTGTCGTTGCGGTACGAAGTTAGGACAGCCTTGCGAAGCAAAGGGAGCAGGGTGTGGCTGAGTGGTAACAAAATACCGGAGGTGTAGGTTCAATCCTGGCCTTGAGGATTTCCATGTTCCCTCTGTTGCTCTCGTTGATTGTAGCTTGGTGACAGTAATCCGGGCACAAAATAAAGAGAAACAGTTGGGAATGCTGTATGGGGTTAAACAATATTCAAGTAAATATATAAATAAAAAAAAAAGGGTGGGGGGAGGGGGGCAAGGAAATGAATTCGTAAATAACTCCCATTGTAGAAGTGTTAGGTAAAGACAGTGGTGTGATCAGTGCAGCATCATTAAAATAAGCAGTGTACACATACAGTGACACTAGCAGGATAGGCCCCTGTGTCAGCACACTGTGACTGACTGAGGTATCATGTCTGTCGTTGTCATTCATCATGTCATTTTAGTGAGGCAGCACTATATATACTATGCATGTACTTGCAATGACCCTTTAGTAAATGGTGAAAACACAGTAAAAGTGAAAGTGGTGTTAATACATGAAACAAACAGCTGTCTAGTCATTTTCTTTGAAAAGCTTCACGGAGTATTTTTCTTCAGTCTTTGTGATTTTCCTTAATTCATGATGTAGTGAGGAGGGATAAGTAATAAAACCACAATAAAAATAGAAGCAGGAGTATACAGAACAGCTTTCCACTTGTGTATTCCTTTTTGAAATGCTTAAAAGAGCATTTTGCATTGAAAACTCAAGGCAGGCCTGTCCTTAAAAATATGTTTGTTGGGTGTAACCAGAATGACCCTCCAAAATAGTGCCCTGGTGCTCAAAAGTTTTTGTTTGTACTTTGATATAATTGTTTTTCTCTCTCTATGTTGATTTCATTGGAATCTCTTATATTTTTCAAGATCTAGAATAAAAAAAAAAGAATTCCCTACCATCCTTATGTTTTCTCATAGGGCTGAGTTACGCGCAACAAACAATTTTTAAAGGATGGCCCAGCTACAATACAAAACAAAGTGATTTTCAGTTGAATTCCCTTTGATGTACCAATCAGAACCAATGTTTGTTGTTGCTGCAGCACGGAGCCATAGTTTTGCTGTACCACCCATGTGCTGACCCTGTGGAACTGGCCCTATTGAAGGCCCTGGTCACAGGATGTATACGCCGTCACATCATCACACCTTACAGAGGCCTCTCTACACGACAGGTATTCACCCCCCCCCCCTCCTCCCACCAGGATCCCCCAAAACCATAGCTTTTATGTGTATTCCTCTCATTCTTGAAGGTTTCAGTTTTGTTTTATTCATGTCCATATCTTTGTCTGTCCGCCTGCACATCTCTGCACCTGTAACCCACCGGCCCTGACCATTGAACTCTCACATGTGGACTTATTAACCCCTGTAACCCACCGGCCCTGACCATTGAAGTCTCACATGTGGACTTATTAACCCCTGTAACCCACCAGCCCTGACCACTGAAGTCTCACATGTGGACTTATTAACCCCTGTAACCCACCAGCCCTGACCATTGAAGTCTCACATGTGGACTTATTAACCCCTGTAACCCACCAGCCCTGACCACTGAAGTCTCACATGTGGACTTATTAACCCCTGTAACCCACCAGCCCTGACCACTGAAGTCTCACATGTGGACTCTCACATGTGGACTTATTAACTCCTGTAACCCACCAGCCCTGACCATTGAAGTCTCACATGTGGACTTATTAACCCCTGTAACCCACCGGCCCTGACCATTGAAGTCTCACATGTGGACTTATTAACCCCTGTAACCCACCGGCCCTGACCACTGAAGTCTCACATGTGGACTTATTAACCCCTGTAACCCACCAGCCCTGACCATTGAAGTCTCACATGTGGACTTATTAACCCCTGTAACCCACCGGCCCTGACCATTGAAGTCTCACATGTGGACTTATTAACCCCTGTAACCCACCGGCCCTGACCACTGAAGTCTCTGGACATCGTGGCGGACTTACATTAACCCCTGTAACCACCATTTGACCGCTGAAGTCTCACGTATTGACGGACTTATTAACCCTGTAACCCACCGGCCCTGACCATTGAAGTCTCACATGTGGACTTATTAACCCCTGTAACCCACCGGCCCTGACCACTGAACTCTCACATGTGGACTTATTAACTCCTGTAACCCACCAGCCCTGACCACTGAAGTCTCACATGTGGACTTATTAACCCCTGTGACCCACCGGCCCTGACCATTGAAGTCTCACATGTGGACTTATTAACCCCTGTAACCCACCGGCCCTGACCACTGAACTCTCACATGTGGACTTATTAACTCCTGTAACCCACCAGCCCTGACCATTGAAGTCTCACATATGGACTTATTAACCCCTGTAACCCACCGGCCCTGACCACTGAAGTCTCACATGTGGACTTATTAACCCCTGTGACCCACCGGCCCTGACCATTGAAGTCTCACATATGGACTTATTAACCCCTGGTATTGCTGCTGCTTGAAGTCCAAGGTTTATGAAGTATCTGGCCGGTGAGACGACATAGGTTTACTTTGTGCTCCCGGATTTTGTCCGTCCTTAACTTTTACTGTTGTCATACTGGCATATATGCCAAGCTTTGAATACGACATAAAACACCAATTAAGTGAAGAAATAGCTTAACAAATTGTGGGCCGAGAATTAGAAAGTGCCATTTTCTGCAAGTGTTGAATTCTTTCACCACCTATTTGAATTGTTTACAGTTTGGATGCGTGAATTGGATGCATTCTTCACTCATGCGTGTATGAATTTTTTGTCATTTGTGAGATTTATTGACGACTTCTATGAATTGTTCATTGCCTGTATGAATTGTTCACCACCTGTATGAATTGTTCACCAGCTGTATGAATTCTTCACTTCCTGTATGAACTCTTAATCACCTGTATGAATTCTTGACTGCCTGTATTTATTCTTCACCCCCTGTATGAATTCTTTACCACCTGTATGAATTGTTCACAGCCATTTGCTCTTCTAGCCTGGAGATGTAAACTGACCCTGAGCTACGCCGATACAGCTGCTGTGGAAAAATTCATCAAGGTAATAATCTTATTATCCATAACAGCTTGCCAGATAAAGATGCTATCCATTTTCAGATTGAGCTGTTGTGAAATGAATTAGAAATCAGTATATGGGGCATTGTGTGTTTTTTTTAACTAGCAATTGGTCATGGGAAAAGGCTGAAAATATATATCATTTAGTTTCAAAAAATGACTTTGTTGAAAAATCCATAATTGCTTATCAAGTAAAATTTTCTCTATTTACCAAGAATGGCTCAAATTCTTACAGTGTCAGACTTGCAAACGCACTAAGCAACCTGCATTATAAATTTTACATACATGTACTTTATTACTCTGTTTGATCACTAACACCTGTGCAGGTGAGACTGGTATTTTGTGAAATGTCATTATTTAGACTATTCTGAAATAATAGCAAAAATTTGTTTTGATTAGCGAAATGGAATGGGGGCTCAAATCTCCAGTATATTCCCTTGAAACAGAGGAGACGGAGAGTTTGCCTCTGTATGTTGCTTTAAACCACATGCTAATCATTGTAAGTCGCATTAGTTTTGCTAAAACTCAGTCTGGATTATACGAACGATGGCTGGATGTGGTAAGAGGTAGTAAACCCTGTTTCAGCTGATGTCATTCCACCTGCTGGGTGGATGGCCTTTTGTCAAGTGCTTGTACAAAATGCCCCTTTTGATTTAATAGGAAATTAAAAGGATACATAATCGAGACTAGTTGGCTGACAGTAGAAGTAGGATTTCCAAGGTTAATGGCTACAGCCGTGGCCATGCTTAAATAAATTTACGCTACCATAATTTTTCTAAGAGAGAAAACTTACATTCCTCGCCCAGTTTTTTGGAGGGGAAGCGGGGGGAACAAGAATGATATGCCTCTGTTATTCATTAGATGCAATAACAATGCGCAGGAAAAAGACATTGTGTGTTAGTATTGCTGTTAGATCTATGTTTTCTAAAAAGAGCAGACCAGATTTCCCCCAAAATTTGTAAAGAATAAAGGATACCAGTATCCACAATTCCAGATATCTGGAGCTTGCCTATCTCTGAGTGATTTTAGTACAATGTAATGTGAAAATTTAGTCAGTGAACTGTTATTTCTTGTATTACCAGGAATTTGGGATCTTGCCAGCGCCAGAAAGTGGCGTGTATAAGGATGGTCAGTTTGATGTGGGGCTGATTTCCCGGGCAGAGATAGTGACGGATGTACAGGATTCCTATCTTTGTCCTAACGCCTAACAAGGTACACCTACACGCGACCAAACTTGACACATAGGTGATGAGGCTGTCATTAAAAAATTCCTTGTTAGGGGTAACCCAATGACTGAAAAAGGAACTGAAAAAGATTTTAAAAAGTTCACATGGAGAAAAAAATTTAAAGAAAAAGAAATTCCATCAAAAACTCTACTTTGAACTTTTAGAGTAGGTGCCTTGGAGAGTCAGTTGGGTCACCTCCAACAAAATTATTTTTTTGTGGTGGCCTGATGTCATGTCATCAGCTTTCAAAAGCAGAGTTTACAAAGTGTCACAGCGCTGGCCTCGCTGATAGGTCCCTGGCCATTGAGGTCATATACCGGAAGCAGGGTTTTGCCGGTTTGGCTGCGACTTGAAGTCAAGAAGTTCGTCCAGCACATGACAAAGTTCATTGGTTTCTCAGGATCTGTTTTTCTTCATCAATCAACTTGTCTGCTGTTGTGTAAGTGAAAGTATCCTGTAATTCATGTAGTTTAGTTTGCTTGCAGAAACAGAGCAATCTCCTGAATGGAGAAATGCTCATCTTGCAGATCAGACATTGTGACAGATGCTGTTTTGTGTGTGTGTGTGTGTGTCTGTGCGTGCGTGCGTGCGTGCCAACAAGGGAAGTAACTCTACGAGGCATAGTGTTCTATCGGTCCTGGAATTTTCATGAGGTTTTCATGACCTAGAAATTCCTTGAATTCTTCAAAAGTATGTTGTATGCATTTATCTCTGCAAGAAGTTTTGTACTCACATGTACATGCACACTGAATGGTCCTTCAGAGTGCAGGAAAAACATTTTCTTTCACTGAGATGAAACTTACGTGAGCACATTTTTCTTTCTGTGTTTTGCTACAGGGAAATGGAGAGCTTCAAACAGAAGTCAGTGGAAAAGTCAGCCATGTTTCCTTCAGTCATTGTTTTGTTGATTATTGAACAGGATTATATTTTTATGTGTCAATGGGCAAGATGGGGAGGTTATCACAATTCAAAGAAATTAATGATATTTTTAAGATGCTGCTCTACAGTGGCTAATACTGAAAGGTTTAAATGCTGGACAGTTGAATGTTACCAGTGAAATATATTTCCGGTACTTGAAATTAAAATATTGTCAAGTACTTGAAATATTTTTCCAGTAGTTGATAAATGTTACATAATGAAAGGTGTAATGTAAGAAACTAATCTACATGTTCTTACAAATCTTAGTTTTAGATAAGTGGATTTTATTTATAAAACGGTTTTAGTGACAGTATTATCATTACTTACATGTGTGTGTAAAATGTGATGGATTCATGGTAGGAAACCTGAACAGAGAGTTGGGGAAGCTGGAAAGAGCCAATAGAAAACCACTCAATTATGCCCAGGTTCCTGGAGAAACCTATTGCTTGAGCTAGCACATTCTATTTTAAAAAAAAAAACTGGTGAATGTTATACGTAAATCTGAGTCACAGCTGCATGTATTTATACATGTAAATGCAACAGTAAGTGTTTTTATTTAGATAAACATTTCATTTGAAGAAGGAATAATATTTGGATCAGTTTAAGTGTTTAGTTGTTCAAAAGGAAATTGACTAGTTTGATTGCGGATGTTGAAATGCAGGGCAACCGGATTCACATGCATATTGTAATGCGGATTACTGGTGTTAGTTATCTATTACTTAGCACTAAGTATGCTTCATGAAACTTACCCCAGGACACTTGTAGGTATTCCTTATTCATTCACGTTTTAATACGTACAAGGAAGAATTGAATTTTTGAGAAGTATCAACACAAACAGTAATATCCACTGCTTGTATTTCATACAGTGTATGAGAATTTGTTGCACTTGCACAAATTAAACAATGTCTTCAGTCCAAGGTAACGTCCTAAAATTAAGACTTCCTCCACCCATAATCCAGGCTGACATTTTACAAGTACATATGCATATAAAGTAAAATATTCTTGAGCACAGTGTCAAACACCTGTCAGATTAAAACAAATTTATAAAGTATATCTGTAATCGAAAATATGAGTCTCTCAAAGAGATAAACATGACAGTTTTCTTCATTTAATGAAGTTTGCTGAAAGTTTTATTTTTGGTAAAACATTCCACGATATTTGGCTAGGAGTTTGAATAGTAATCTACAAAAAACATGTTATTTCCTTTGAGTTTTTACATCTTAGTACCAATTTCTTGCATTTGATTTTAAAGGTCACTGAGCACAATGGTGTGTGATGCATTCTGGGATAATGGTGTTTAATTTTCATTTATCTTTCGCAGTAAAATCAAAATAATTTTGGGAATCTTAGGATCTGTCTTATTTTTTCTTTGAGTTTTACTTTTCAAGTTTTACTTGCTATATGTGGTACAGTGCCTAGAATGTAGTACTTAGGTGGTTAAATTAATAAATTAATGTCTGAGGTACAGTATCAGCATTTACATTACACAGTTATAGTCATTTTATGGTGACATTAAAATTCTTGGTACATGCGTCCAGTGTTGCTATTTAATATATTTGAATTTGTTTTATGTGGTACTTTATTGTCCTAAATTCTCTAAGAGCTCAATTGTCTACATTAGGCACACTCTGTGACATTTAGAGGAAAGTTCAGGTTATTTTATGATCTCTCTGAACGACACACTTGTTGATCAATAGATTTTTTTTTTGATCTTCAAAATGTTACCAAATATGTCTTTAATTCTAGCTCATGCTTCATTGCTGGATTTTGGGGAAGATTTATGATACAGTACTTATTTGATACATTTTATCTTGTTTGTGATAACGATACATTGTTTGTGTGTGTACTTGTATCTAGTATTGGTGTGATACGTGTACGTGTATCTGTTTTATGTGGTACAGTATCTGCTGTATTGTTATATGGATACTGTGATTCTCTTGGTACGTGCACAGGAGGGAAAGATTGTGATACACTTATGTGGTACAATAGACCTATCAGTGTATATGTATTTGTTGTGTGAACGGTCACCTTGTTACATTTTTAAATACAGATGCTGTTTTATTGATTCTAGACATGCTTACTGTAACTAATACTGTTTCTGCTTCTACTGTTCCTGTATTTAACTGCGTGTTATCCAGTTACACTTAGTTTTTTTCTGGTTTATGCAGCACTTGTTACATATACATACATATGCCTATATATATATATATATGTATGTATCTGGTTGTATTTTCAGTGCACTCTTTACACTTACGGTTTGATGCAGTACTGGAATTTTATCTTGGTACATGTATTGGGTTATAATACGTTTACAAGGTCTCTCAGTGTGTGTTTCAATCTCATGTAATCCAATAATTCCCCCCCATTGTAATATCTCCCTGAATTCTGTATGCAGCCAGTGCTTACAATTCTTGTTGGTAATCGTTAATTTTGAAATTTTCCAATTCTCCTGTGTTTTTATTCATTACTTCCCTCTGCCATTAGACTTGTACATTTTGTCTTGATATACTTACATTTACTTGCATCTGGTGAAACTCGGCTTAGGGTACTTTCTCTACCTTGAAATCCTGTTGCACTTATCATTGTTCTGTCATGATATCCACTATACAACTGCTTCTGCTTGCTTTGCTGTGATACGTACACTTTGTTTGGATGTTTCGTTTTTGTCACTTCAGCTGTGTTGCATGTTCAGGGCCTGGTAGATATGGTACAGAAAAGATTGAACACCATTAACATTGTTTGATGATGATGTAAAAGATAACCTTGTCTTAAAGGCATGAGGCACAAATAGACTGGGTACATTCCCTTAATTCATATCCATCTTTTACAAAAAAAATACACAAAACAAATACACAAAACAAATCCCTATGGTAGTCAGACTACTGGAAAATATTCAGTATATTATAGTTTGCGCTGAATAACAAAGAATTAAGGACGGCTTAAAGATCAATGTACATGGATCGATTTCACAAAGCCATGTTTGACTGTAATCAAAATTTTGAAGTTTAAGACAAAATTGATGCATATAGAATGTATGGCTTAAAACTGTAGAAATTGCAACACATTTGATATAACTCAACATAGGTCAGAACCAGCTTTCTGGAATCGGGAAACTCTGTTGTTTAAAAGTGTATTAAGTTCAGTGTGAACTTCTGTGTAGACTATAAAGGCGACATTTGCTTTGTACTGTGAGTATAACGAGACTACTTAAAAAAACTGACGACTTTAACTAAAGTAGGCGTCATCTGAAAGAGCATTTGGTGCCGGGTCCCGAGACAGTATGGCCTTCATTTCTGTTTTGTTTGGTGTACGGTGATTGTAGTGCAAAGAGAAATTAAGGTGCTGTGGTGGAATTTTTGGACCAAGTTGAACAGGCGGAAGCATTAGCTCTGAAAATGATGAAAAAC
>JABBOT010000075.1:0-179322 GCA_016165875.1 Acanthopleura granulata | reverse complement strand
CCCAAAGCCGGTATCCAACCCGTGTAATAAAACCACCACATAGACTAAGTATCTAAAGTGAAATAACTGATTTGTAACAGGAACGAAGACAGGAATGGGAGTTGTGTAATTCAGATTTATTTCCCTTACTTATTTATTTGATTGGTGTTTTACGCCGAACTCAAGAATATTTCACTTATACGACGGCGGCAAGCATTATGGTGAGAAGAAACCGGGCAGAGTTCGGCGGAAACCCACGACCATCAGTAGGTAGTTGGAGGACCTGCCCACGTGCGGCAGTTTTATTTGCCTTAAAGATTAAGCGTAAAAGGGGCAAAGTTTAGTCATACCTGTGATATCGCGGAACTACGCAAAAGATTATATCAAATATTTGCAATACCGACTTACTGTGATGTTTTTCAGTAAGTGGTAAAATTTAATGTCCAGGTTAACGGTATAGCGAATCATAACAAAGGCAATGTTTGCTCAGGAACTCATTTTTGGTACTCATTCTAAGTAGGAAGGAGGGTGATGTTTGTTCATCAATTTGTGCATGTAACAGTAAAAGGGAGATGACTCCAAATTTACTGCACAAGTAAAGATGATGACGTAATCATCCTAGAGCACTGAAGAGGTGTCTTCTGCATGTGTTAATTAACCCAGGTTAAATACATACCATCTATGAATTAAACCGATTTGTATTCGTTATAAAAATAAAAAGATTGCCTGAGTTCCAAAATATCCCTGTGCATATAATGGTTAAAACTGTATGTTTCCAAAAACAACGAGATTCCAAAGGCTTTTGTGTAGTCTCTGTTACGTGTAGAACATTACTCTGTCAATTGTAACTTAATGGTCTCCTGGAGACATGTAGTCTTTTTTATTCAGTCATTTTTTTATTTCTTTAAGTATTTGTTTGCTTAACTCTTCAGTTAAATACAATGGCGCCCACTTGACGGGGGTAGGACAAGAAGATGTAAATATCAGGAATTGGTATACCTTATGTACGTTTGTCTTCCCCTCATGGGATAAAACCATGTCAAGAGAGGTTGAGTAATTAGTGATTCTGCACGCCGGCCTCCCATAATGTATCCCTCGCGCTATCCTATTCTACCAGTAACTGGTGTGTTTTAATGAAAAAAAAAGTAAACGAAGAGAACATCCTGTAGCGAGCAAATCGGTCATTTTTAACCGCGCTCTTGCTTTCATCCGACCAAAAACCTGAACACCAAGAGAAAGTCAAGAAAAAATTATTTTCAAGCTGCAGTGCATCAATATTCCCTTACATTTATTTACTTATTTGTATATTTGATTGGTGTTTTACGACGATTCACTTGTACTACAACGGCCAGCATTATGGAGGGAGGAAACCCACAAGCAACCGCGGGCTGCTGGCAGACCTTCCCAT
Organism: Acanthopleura granulata; assembly: GCA_016165875.1. Lineage (NCBI taxonomy): Eukaryota > Metazoa > Mollusca > Polyplacophora > Chitonida > Chitonidae > Acanthopleura > Acanthopleura granulata. The sequence goes on along the minus strand of JABBOT010000075.1, from coordinate 177,935 downwards.
GCACGGCTCCTGGGTCAGTGTGCTGCGGTAGCCCGCCAACAACTTAGGCAACCGAGAACCTTATTCCATTACAACAAAGCCCCCCCCCCCCCCCACGTTACTAGGCTTGAGCGTTGTTCTCATCACAAATAATTGACCTTCGGTCGAAAATGAGAGTCCAGTTTTAAACCCCGCTCTGAGCCAGAAGGAACATGCCGAAGAGCGGTTGTTTACTTTTCACATCTTGAGTAAGGAAACCCTGGTCTAATCATCAAAACCAATGTCGTATGAACCGTCGGTGATTCTTGTTTAATTCATCTCTCCCTGGGTTGCTTCAGCTGGCTCACAGGGGTCTACTCCACAAAGTTAGCCTGAAGTGAAAAGCATACTTCCTTATTCTTTGATTTAAAACAAGGCACCCCTGATATAATTCTTATGCCAAAACATATACATGTATATCAAAATTTGAACTTCTTGTATCTTGTAATCTATGAAGTGTACATGGTTTTAAAAACTTGAACTTAAAGTAAAAGAAACACATTTGTGAAACCGGCTCGTAACACTGCATAGCCTATACTCCTTAAGGGTTTGTCTTCATTAAATGCCTGCCACAAGCGCTATGTATCTGTGTGGCGTCCTGTGGCCTCGTGACAACCACGTGCCCTTCAAGTTTATCTCATTGGGTGATGGACTTGTGTCTTCTATCGCTCCGTTCTTCGCCTATCCCGTTCTCAGTAAGAAGAAGCTTTCTCGCAGAGAAACCACGGCATCTCGGGCGGATCCTCAACACTTCAGTCTGACACATCGACAGATTCGGCGCTGGGTAACATCTCCCCTACGGCTAACCTCTTCCCTGTATCCTGCATGGCACAGCTCACAAACGTGGACAACCTTTACATTCCTTTTCTCATCATCGCGGTGGTGATGCTGCCTCCAGGAGTCGCTTTCGGCCATTACGCCGTCTCTGACAGCCAACCGGAAGTGATGTCAGACACTACTTATGACGTCTTGACAGAATTCGAATCGGAGAATGAGCCGGTGAAAAAGCCGACTGATGGACTGGTTAGTGCTGTGCATGCTGTTGGTGTTTTACGTGCCATATGGCGGGATTCTGATAACGTTCAGTCACCTGCTGGCGGCTTTCGGCATGAAAAGTCCGCTGCAGCTGTCGGCATCTACCATGGCGCTGATGACGTCAGTCTACTGGGGTTGCTTCCTCCTCGGAAGACTTCTCAACACCATCTTCTCCACTTACCTTAACCAGTTCGTCATAAATGTCTGTAACTTTGTCGGTCTCTTCATCTCCACTTGCATCCTTGTCTTTCTCGCCGGCGAATTGGAGTCCGCTCTGTGGGTCGGCTCCGCCCTCATGTCGCTCTTCAAGTCGGGTTTCCTACCAGGAGTCATGACTTGGATCGGATAGTACGTCTCATTGGAGGGAAACACGATATGCTTGTCTCTGACTGGCGTAGCAAGCGGCGAACTCCTCCTCCCATTTTTAGCCGGATACGCCTCGCTGACAAAGTGAACCCTGAGAAAGGCCTGTTAAGATACGGACCCCTTGAAACCCTGTTGTTGTTTTTATTGTTATTATATGTGTGCAGTAAAGGTGTTATTCATATGCAAAAATGTTGAGTTGTGATGACGAGTGACTAGGTAGTAAGCTGCTGAGCAAAGTTAGGATTTAAGACTCAAGTTGGTGACACTGGTCTTGGTGTGGCCAGCAGTACCAGGCAATCGGCCCGACACTGATTTATTTATTTATGCGATTTGTGTTTTACTCAAGAATACCTCACTCGGACCAGCATTGATTTATGTATTTGATCTGGAAGTTTAATCCTCTTTAAAAATATTTCAAGCTGCTATGATGTTCATATTCGACTGGATCCGCCAACAACCTGCGGATGACCGTGGGTTTCTCCCACCACAACGCGAAATCAGAGGACAGAAATTTCTCGATTTGTTCCACACTTTAAACCGTTCTGTTTGGATTAAAATTTAGGCTCAGGCTTGAAACTGCTTTGGGAACCAGTCCCTTGTGCACTAAGTGCATGTCGACGCCGCGCACCCACAATGTAAGATGTGGCTGAAATAATATTGAAACGGACGCCAATTCTAAAAGAATTTCCAAACGGTAAAGACTTAACTGACATTCTCTGAAAAGCGCATTAACTAAACTGTGTATCTGTTCCGTTAAAATATTTATTTACTGGGTGAGTTAGTTCTTTGATTGGTATTATACGCCGTTCCCAAGGATATTTCAATTATATGACGGCACCTAGCATTGTGGTGGCAGCCCAGAGGAAACCCACGCCCCTAAGAAGGTTGCTAGCAAACTTCCCACGTACGGACGTCGAGAAAGCCAGCATGAACTACATTTGAACTCACAGCAACCTGGCACTGGGTCATTACACCGATGTTTAACCTTGAAAATGATAAATATATCAACTACTGTTCAAGAGACTGGCGTTGTATTATAACAGAGTCATGGCTCATTATTTTGCTGAACTTAATTGGTGCTCCACACAAAGAGAAACTGTTTGTTGTTCATCACAAAATTAATGAACAATTGTTGGTAGTATTTCCATTGTTCCAAGAAAATCAGTTTTATTTCCCACTTGAAACATCCAGAACGATCATATGGTAAGACATCGTCTCTAGGGCATTTACAGGGAGATACCTGGAATAAAACAAAGAGTAAATGTATATTTTTTTTACACTGGAATGAGTCTAACAACAGCTTGAATAGAGAACATTTCACGCATGCATGTAAGTCAACCGGTTCCAAGATATGCAAATACAGAAGTCCTTGTTCCCTGAGAAAACTCCAGTCAAAGTCCTGATAGGGCATGGCCGATGAAATTTTTTGCAAATTTGACAAACAGCGGTCAGGGGTCAAGTCCACCCAGTGACAGATCAGTGAGCCCTGATTTATGTACTTTTGCCTTGTGTACATCCGCCTCCATTTCCTGAAAAACACACAAATGTATACCTGGAATGAAACTCTGAATGCTGTACTACAAAATGATACCACTCAACAAGCAGAAAAAAATAAAAAAAGGGCAGAACAGGGGAGCAAAAGAAAATATCTCTAACAATAGAAAGGATCCAGCTTCGTCCCTCCCAACCCGGAAGAATTAATTGTGGTGTGCCGCCTAACAGGACCCCTTTATGACGTCTGATATTCAAATACTTTTGTCACAAATTACCTAAACATGCTTCAAACACAGCTGACAAATGACAGACAAATATAACTAAAGACAGAGAGTCAATGGGAAATTTCCCAAGGGCACCCCCAACCGATTTCCCTCCCCTTTTAAGACTTACAATTTACTCTGAAAATCAGAAGTCCACACTTTTCATAACTTGAGAAGCAACGAAGACATCTTCATTCTGTAAAAATTTCCTTCAACAACACAGTGTAACGTACAAGAACAAACAAAACTAATGTATAAATGGCATTTAGACCTCACTGTTTATACAAAGTTATCCCAAAACACATACATCTAATGACATTTAAACTTTCAACTATGATTTTCATAATAATTTAACCTAAGATGATCACACAGTTAGTGCAAATGATAAGGAAGGACTGAGGGTTGCTATGGGCCGAAAAATGTAAATAAAACATGGAAAAGTCCACGTGGCTGACGCCGATTCTGTGTGCAAAAATGCATGTCTATGGGTATTGCCAAATCTGTACATTGCCTGTTTCTGTTCAGTCAGTAATGGCGACATTGTTAAGAAAACAACAAAGCCATGTTCACAGTCAAGTACACACCCAAAAAGTGATCACATGTGACAATCTACAGCCACAGGGGCATGCTCAGTTGCCCCACCCCCTAAACCACCCAATCTTATCTCAATAAGTAGGCCACCCAGTAAAAAATGGCAGCCCAGAAAGGATCTAGCTTCTTCCCTCCCGACCCGGAAGCATTAATTGTGTTGTGCCGCCATTCAAGTATTGAAACATTTTATTTTCGCAAGGTGTCTACAAAGTAAGACATCCAACTATAGAGAAGATATTTAATTAACGTTAGTGGAATGAAAGCGGTAGAATTGCAAGTCGAATAGTAGTTTTTCGGAAACATTGTGTAAATACGTTAAAATATATGCAGAGGGAATAACTTAAGTGGTGGGGCCTAAGTGGTAGAGGACAAAAGCGCGCTAGTGCTACGTAATGACCCATGTGCCATTTACTAATGCGATCATTGTAAGATCAAGGCCACTTCACGCGGTCTTCCTCTTCGGCCATATATGGGAAGGTCCGTCAGCAACCTGCCGATGGTGGTTGGTCTCCCTCGGCTCTGTCAGCTTTCCTAACACCAAAATGCTAGGATCTGTCGTATATAAATGAAATATTCCTGAGTACGGTGGAAAGCACCAATCAAATAGATAAATTTAATAAATAACGCTGCAAGCCGTAACGCGCACGACTCCCAACCATTGATACAACCAGCACTTGTCCAGTCTTATTCGTATAAAGGGAAACTCTGCATGATGTTGTCGCGCTCCTTGTTATTGGGGTGAGGATAATCGGTCGACGGTATTCGTGTGGCAGATTGAGCAGTCTTATTTTCGTTAATTCGTTAATTCACTCATAACAATGTATCGTGCAAGTCTCTACCTCACACGTCAGAAAGATCGTCATGCGCTAACGGGCCGGAGATCGCTGGATCACACGGATCATTCTGGTTTCCTCCGCCAACTCTAGCATTAAAGCTAGAATTTCTTCAGTACGCTGAATAACAACTGAGAGTGATTGAGTGAATTTGAACATTTGGCCTTTTAACAAGCCCGAATAGGGATGATGCACACTACGATTAACAACTGTCAAATACATGGCTAAAGGCAAATTAAATAATACTGAATGTAAAGCAAATTATCTAATATTGTGCTCATAGAAATTGCAACCTCCCATTTACATCCTCCGCCCCATCCACCGAAGCTGTCTGTCGTGCATTTCTTAGGTAGCTTAAAGTTAACACAGCTTAAACATTTAGCCGCCAGATGAATCAACACGAGTGGGCGAAATCAACCCCAAGAAAGTAAGCCATCTGATAACATTTCGTAATATTTCGATATTCACTATACTAGAGTGCTTCAGTAATAATTTTTCGCTTCAACTAAAAAAAAGTTCAAATTTCATTTGGTTAAAGTCTTGCGCCTAAAATCAAGGCTATTGCTTTCTTTCTTTTTCATGTTTTTTTGCTGTTCACCCCAGCAGAAAGCAAAACTGATCGTCAGATGAGAAAGGGACATAACTACGTGTTGAGACTTCCAGAAGTTATTTATTATAAGCCTACAATAAAGCGTGTTAAATTAATGACGTCAACACCAGCCAAGTTGAAATAATATTCCTTATTGTATCTCAGAGGAATCGGTTTGCCCCATTATATTCCAGGTGCTGTGACTGCCGATACACTTTTCAAATTAGCAAGAAATATTTTATAAAGCTCTTTGACAAAAACACATTTCTGGGTGAATAATTCACATTAAAACATGTACTCTGCTATGATGAATTATAAATTGAAACAAGCTTCAAAATAATCTTAAGATAAGTCTGTAATAATATATAAAATATACATACAAAAATCTCAGTACATAAGACTTCAAACGGTTTTGTCAGCACAGCTCACTTGGATACATTATCTGTTAGCTTTGTTTTAAAATAACATGCAGAAATTGCTGAGATTTTGAAAATACCCAGTTCATTTGTTTGCTTCACGACGTGGTGTACACGAAGAACTAGTCACCACATCCTTCCCCCCACCGGTTTTTACTGTGGCGGATTTTTACACATACCACACCTGGGGTGTGTCCGCCCCGTGCCTGGGGTGTGTCCGCCCCGTGCCTGGATGACTGCCTGAACCCTTCTCCTCATGCCACCTACCAGCCTCCTAAAATTGTAACCCAATCTGGTCCACAGTCATCAAACAAATTCTTTTCCAAATCCCTACCTTTCTCTGTCAGCATTTAAGAGCAACACAGAACAGCCCGTTTATTTCAATTGCATACACCATATTCTCTGTTTACTTAATCGTTATCTGAATTAAAATGCACCGCTTCCCACCCCCCTACCAAACCTCTGACCCTCACCCCGAGCATTACCCCCCGCACCCGCCGTCACAGCACCACCCCCACAGCATCACCTCATTCCCAGCCCAACTCCCCACTCACTCTTCAGCACCACAACCCTTACCCCCCCCCCCCACCATCATATACATGTGCACAGGCCTAAACACTTAAACAAGGTCACCGAGTCGAAGAGTTAAAATGGCCTAGGTTTGTGCAAATCCCTCTGTACTTATTTCCCACGACGCAACGGCCTATCACACACGAAGGCCGGCTCGTATTCCGGACAGCATTCATTGTCCGTGCAGTGAGTTCCAATGGCGAAGGACCATATAGAACTCTATCCAATATGCTGAGGACAGCGAACTATGAATAGGCACAGGAAACCGTTAGCACGGAACCTAGTCTTCGCTCTCTCGAACACTGAGGCCAGTGACCTGGTAATGAACACAGGACACCGATAGCACAGAAACTAATGTGGACTGTTTCCAAGATACTGAGGCTTGTGAAATGGGAATTAGTAGAGGGAGCCGTTAGCACAGAACCTAGCGTGTAATCTCTCTGCCAAATGCTGAGGCCAGTCAACTGGGAACTAACACGGACACCGAGAGTGCAGAACATAATGGGGACTCTCTACAATATACTGAGGCTAGTGACCTTGGAATTAGCAAAGGAAGCTGTTAGCACAGAACCTAGCTTGGTCTCTCTTTAAAACTGAGGACAGCCACCTTGGTACACACACGAAGCCCGGTTATCACAGAATCGAACGCCCAGCGTGGAGTCTCATCAATATACTGAGGCCAATGACCTAGGAATTACCACAGTACACCGTTAGCACAGAACGTAGTGTGGACTCACTCCTTTCTACTAAGGCCAGTGGCCTGCGAATAAGCACAGGGAGTCGTTAGTACAGAACCTAGTGACTCTCCCTTTAATACTGGGGCCATTGACCTGGAAATTAACACAGGAAGCCTTTAACACAGAACATAGTGTGGACTGTCTCTCTAATACAGAGGCCAGTGAACCATGAATTAAAACAGGAGGAAGTTAGCAGACAACGCACTGTGGGCTGTCTGCCACATACTGAGGCTACGAATCTAGGAATTAACAGAGAAGGCCGTTAGCACAGAATCTAGCGTGGGATCTCTCTCATATACCTTGGCTAGCGAAAAGGGAATTAACACACGAAGCCGTTAGGACAGACGTTAGTGTGGACTAGCTGCCAAATCCTGAGGCCACTGACCTAGAAATTACCACAAAACACCACTGGCACAGATCCTAGTGTGGGCTGTCTCTAAAATACTGAGGCCAGTGACATGGGAATTAGCACAGGAAGCCGTTAGCACAGAGCCTAGTGTGGACTCTCTGCCAAATACTGAGGACAGTGACCAGGAAATTAACAGAGGAAGCCCTTAGCACAGAATCTAGTGTGGGCACTCTCCAAAATACTGAGGCCAGTGACATGGGGATTTGTACAGGAAGCCGTTAGCAGAGAACCTAGTTTGGACTCTCTGCCAAATACTGAGGACAGACCAGGAAATTAACAGAGGAAGCGGTTAGCACAGGAACTAGTGTCGACTCTCTCCAAAATACTGAGGCCAGTGACCATATGAATTGGCACACGAAGCCGTGAGCACAGAACCTAGTGTGGACTCTCTCCAAAATACTAAGGCCAGTGACCTGGGAATTAGCACAAGACAGCGTTAGCACAGAAACTAGTGTGGACTCTCTCTCGAGTGTACTGAGCCCAGTGATCTAGGAATTAGCACAAGACAGCGTTAGCACAGAACCTAGTGCAGGCTCTCTCCGATATACCGAGGCCAGTCACCATGGGATTAACACACTAAACCGTTGACAAAGAACCTATCGTGGACTCCCTCTCTCTGAAATACTGAGACCAGTGACCTGAGAAATAACACACGAAACCGGTAGCACAGAACCTAATGTGAACTCTCCCTTTCAAAGAAAGCAAAGTTAGCAAAGAACCTAGTGTGGACTCTCTGCTAAATATTAAAGCTAGTGACCTGGGAGTTAATACACCAAGCCCTTAGCACAGAAACTAGTGTGGACTTTCTGCCAAATACAGACGCTAGTCACCTAAGAATTAACACACGAAGGAAGGAAGCCTTGATTTGTTTCATTGCTGACGACTTAAAAGTAAATTGAACAATGGTCGCAACTGTACGTAAGTAAAGACGGCAGCTATGTCGTTAAATATCCTACCAACTTCTAAACCTTGTCTAAAAGTCATCACGGTGGATACTGGCGAACACAGGTCGGCGTTGTATATTAAAAACATCCACAATTAAAAGCTTTTCGTTTTCTTTGGGGAAAATACACCTTTTACTGCCTTAAAATTGGGGCCTTCTTGGTTCCGCGGCTGGCACCATAGCTCACCACAAAAGCTCAGCACAAGAGCTCAAGAGCCTCTCACCAACATTGTCGCTGTTAGTTCAAGTTCAGATTTCGCTAGCTGGCCTTCCACTGATATGTGTCAAATTCTCTCCCACCATATACTGATCGCAGCCATGCAAGAGAACATATGGTAAGATGGTGTTCATTTAAAAGCTCGATGTAAACTCCATTAGGACATTTACAAACAAGTGTCATAAATAAATAATAAAATTTCTCACTGGCTTTTATTAAAAGAAAAACAAAACTGGCAACATCATTAGTTAGAGAATTAAAATCAGTGGCGGCGTTGACAGCAATGGGTCGCTTTTGAAACTCAGACCGGCATCCCTGCGGTACCTGAGGTAAACATTGTGAGGGCCAGTATCAGTTTCTACCTGGTTTGAATTTCTGAACCACTGATGACAAATAAAGTGTGATAAAATTATTTACATCTATAAAACAATTAAAAAATGAGTAGATGAGTAAAACCGACATTATGCACTTTGTGAGACAAGTTCAACACGGGTGATAAAGCTCACATTTGAATTTTAAAACTTAAGATTTCATTTTATTTATTTATTTGATTTGTGTTTTACGAGGTACTCAAGTGAATACTTCACTTATAGGAAGGGGCCCAACATTAAGGTGGGAGGAACACGGGCAAAGCCCGGAGGAAGCCCACGATCCACGGGTTGCTGGTAGACCTACCCATGTACGCCCGGAGAGGAGGCCAGCATGAGTTTACATTGAACTCACAGCGACCGCATTGGCGAGGGGCTCCTTGGACATTACTCTGTGCTATACCGATAACCAACTGAGCCACTTAGGTCTCCAGTTTCATTTTATTCAGGGAAGAAAGCAGGTTTCAATTAATAGGATTAAAATTGTTTCAGAACGCAGTTTCCATTGATCTACCAGCTGAGGACTACTCAAAGTCATAATAGTATGGAACTGGGCGGACTCCTTTACTTGGGAATGTTTCAATCAATCAGCGAAACTCTGAATTATGGGTAGAGGACACCATCGGGTCTATAAAGGAAACAAGTGTTCGGAGAAAACTACCGCCTTTTGCATGGTACTTTGCCAACCTTTTTATGTAAATCTGTGATCATTTTATCCGAGGGACGCTCAAGGCGATCACATTGATTTGTTGCCTGTAGAACAACGTTTTAGAACCTAATATATTTTTTCACTGGATTTGGAAAAAACACAACACATGAAGACTGCAGTGATTGCATGGATTTCTAAGTCGTGCTGAATTCTTTTAAAATTATTCTACGGCAGTCATGTTTATGGGCGGAGAATATGGGATAGCTGGAATAATCCGCTGACCATCTCAAATACATACATCCATACAAATACAATACATACATACTTCACAAACAAGCAACCTCCTGGGTCAGAAACTGCAAATCAGACGAACACAATTTATTGTTCTGTGTCCGATATATATATAGCTCACCTTACAAGTTGCTAGAAATCCAATGGCAATGATGCAAATCAGCACCTTCATCGTTGAGTTCAGGGATCAAGTGTAAACCGACTATCAGGCCTGGGCCAAAACAGGTTGCTGGTGTTAGTCAGGGCTAGCCACTACACCCAGTCTTCCTAACTCTAGATAATGCCAGACATATCTTAGCCATATCTTCTTGTGGAAATTTTCCACATGCAGAATTTCGCATAGCCAGTAGTTCATGTGATGGAAAAGATACTGAATGATAAAGTTTAAGGTCGGTTTATTGCGTCATGACCAAGTGGATTGACATCTATACATTGCCATTTTGTACATACATTCCAAAAACAATCTTGCATCCAGTAAATAAAAATACATTAACTGAAAGCTGGTTAAAGATGGTACTTCCGATACCATGAACTTGTATCTACGCACACGTCCTCCGAGATACACAAATTCTCTATATCGAGTTTTCTGCGATTTCCCTCTAGCCTTCATCTTCTTTTTTGGGGGCCTCCGGGGCTCAATCGGTTAGCGCTCTCACGCAGGGGAATGACCGAAGCCTCCCACCAATGCGGTCGCTGTGAGTTCAAGTTCAGCTCATGCTGGCTTCCTTTCCGGCCGTACGTGGGCAGTTCTGCCAGCAACCTGCGGATGGTCGCGGAATTCCTCCCACCATAATTCTTGCCGCCGCCGTATCAGTGAAATATTCTTGAGCACGGCGTAAACACCAATCAAATAAAATATATAAATCATCTTGCCTTTTTCTTAAATTATGCTTTTTCACTTCACATTCGGGAATACTGCGGTTGTACAAAATCACTGAAGTATATGGCCACGTCCCATCGTAACCATGAAAAAAAAGAATACGGTCAAACCTCTTAATAATATATTATGGCTGAATTAATGAACTGAATTAATATAAATATGCACGTTATGGAATTTTGACTGACAAATGCTTTACTTTATAACTTCGTTGTTTACAATGTTTCGTTGGTATGAAAAGGCTAGTTTCTTTTAACAATAATCTCCATCTCTTCTGACAAGAGCGTGAGGGTGGGTGGAGGGGGAGGAAGGGGGTGAGAGGGGGGAGGGAGTCTGGGGGTCAAATGTAAGGGTTGCCTGGCTTGAGGTTTCGGGTGAGGCTTTAATTTAAAGACGGTCTTACGGTCTTACACGGAGGGTTTGTAAGTTCTTACATCTTGAACATTCACATGAAGAGTTGAAATAAATAATTGAAGATTTACCAGCTACCACGCTGTCGTCACAGCTCTGGTTTTACTATAAGTGCTGTAGTTTTATATGCAGTTTATTCCGGTATCCCCCAACCGTAAACTTCAACGAGGTCACATGGCAAAGACATCCCGCTCCGCTTAAATGTAACTCTGTGGATTCATTACACCGAGTATGTCACTATTAGCCCCAAAGTAATGGTATCAATGCGATCGCCCATTGAACATCTACATGAAATACCTCTTGCATAAGTGATCAGTTAACCTATTCAGACTCAATGAATAGATTATTTGTGCAAAGAACGTGTAAAATCTTTTGAAAGTGTATGGAGGTGTTTTGTTCATAGCTGACCGGTCCATGTTTACGGCCAATTAATCCCCAACCAATGAAAAAGCGCGATAAAAGTACCACTGTCACGAAAGAGAGCCTGTTCGTCAAAGAATGCTGCGTTCAATGGCATACACAGTGATCGCCAAAAATCGCCAGTATGTCGAAAAACCGCATCAAGATATTAAAATACATAATGTAATGAAATTGACCAAACTTTTCTGAAACTTCACATATCAAATTCTTCCATATCCGATAATATTTGAAGAAGTTTTGACTAGGTTTAATTATATCTCAACCCGAATGTTCTATATTTTATCACAACAGTGCATGTGCCCATGTTTGGAAATCACTTGTTAGTGCACAGATGTGTATATATAGCGTCGGCTTCGACTTCTAGGTTCAGGCTTAAGGGTCTGTGGAAGCGCATGTTGACCATGACAACTGCACATACATTCAGTGTTTCATTGTTTATCACTATATTCCATGTATACCCTGCTCAGTTTTCGTGCACGAGACAGGTGTATCTGCGGTAAACTATCAGTCTTTGTTAAATTACTGTTTATCACATACTGGTGGAAGACAACTTGCCTTCAACGAACGTGAAACTGCTTAAACGGCCTCACATGCGCCTTCCGTCTGTTATCGTTACTCAAATCCCATGAAAACGCAATGAGAGAAGAGGATGTATAAATTCTCTGTTCAAGACCAGGATTGAGCCTTCATCTCGTGTGTCCGAGTGATTGACAGACAATCGCCTTAGTTTCCTGGCCCCGGTGGGCTCCTCACATGTCAGGCTTAATTGTTATTCATATCAGACGTGTGTGTCAAGCGCATTTAAGAAAAAGATTTCTTCGCCACTTGCGCACAAAAAACGTCGTAAATCAGCATCTCGTAACTTTTGTCGTAAATCACGTCGCCTTATGGCGGTATAACCTAGACGACGTGCTTTATGAGAAGAGTTAAGAAAAAAGTGACTCACGAAATTCTGTGAGGTGGCCCCAGAAGTGAACAGTTACACTGGCCTACACTGGATACCAAATTTTCTATCACGAAGCGCACGAGCATCGGCAGGTTGCTGGCGGATCTTCCAAAGTGCGCCCTAAGCAGAAGCCGGCATGCGCTGAACTTGAACTCACAGCGACCGCATTGGTTGGAAGCTTCTGGGTCATTAGGCTGGGTAACAGTAGAAAGAGAGGAATAACAACTCTCAGGACAGTCTAAACCACTGTGTGATTATTGATCGTTCTATGCATTCGGCCTCCTTCATTATAAGTACTATAGCCCACACACAAAAGAAAACTTGCAGGCATTCACTCCATTGTTGCAAGTGGGCCTGGGAACGGTTACTACACAGTTGGCCAGCAAATGAAATAATGTTGAAATTTCGCTTAAAAATCCACATTTGATGCTTCCTTAAATTTTGAATCACAATTCTAGGGTTATAGAAAATGTAAGTTTTTATATGTGTTTAAACTGCTTTTCTGGAGAAAACGAAAAGTAAGGCTTAACACACCAGCGCAAATAAATGAACTGAATATATGTAAACGTTACATGGGGTTGTAAAGAAAGAACACGAACGACTTCATAGATTTTACAAAGCATAACCCCTGCACGAAAAGCTGAAGGAATCTGCCGCCAGGAAGCTGAATGCACAAAGCCCCCTGGTGGCAACATCCCATCAGGGAAGGTAATCCAATGTTGCACAGGTTTTAGCCTTCTCGTCAATCTTTCAGCTATTCGCGCAGAAATGACACTTGAATTTATAATACTTCAAAAAAGAGGAATAAGCAAAACATAAAAGACTATCCACCACAAATTAAGTTCCACGATATCTGTTTACAATACAACAGTTGTTACGAAACAAATGGTTTCGTACTATTTTCCGTAAGGCAAGAAACCCGATTCACTTCCGGTATCGGGTCTTGTAACAACGCTTCAATATGAGCCATAATGTCCAGGGGGTTGACCCGGAAGAAAATTCGATCGACCGGATAGCCAGCACGATTTATGAGGAATTTTTCAAAGTTAGATCTGACATCTCCATTCCTCAGAGGTTTATAATACATCGCGTGTACCTCTTGAAAGAGGAGGTCGGTTGTTGGGGGGCAATATTCCTGAAAACGGAAACCAGAAATTGAAAATCTTTGAAGAGAAAAAATGTATCATGCATTATTGTATTACATTATTTGACAAAAAAGTGAACAGTAGGCCTACATCATTCCATTCATTCCTATCCCTGGCTACTGAACGTGAAATAAATAGATAGCATAACGTAGCTACTATAGATGTATGCATTAACAACCAACAAAAAAACAAAAAAATCATATGGCGAACACGTGGAAAGCATGACAGCCATAGCTGAATTTAACCCGCTCACAGCATCTTTTGTGCGCCAAGATTACATTTTTATTTAAGAGGATGGCAATAAATATTTATCTGATTTGAAAGGAATTAACGCTATGTCATACTTGTGTTGAATTTTGAAAAGAGTAAATTTGTCAAGAAAGGAAGATCATACTTGACTGTTCACAGCGAAATTGTTTATCCATGAAATCAGAAGGCTCACATTTACCTTCAGGTAGGTATACAGAGGATGCTCTTCCTTTCCGTTAACCTTGATCTTTTCAAAAAGAGGAAAGTTAGGCACAAATCCGGATCCAGGTCGAACGTGTTTTAGGCTGTTCATGATTTCTGTTCCGTTAGCTCCGGGCTCTCGCTGAAATGAGTAGTGAACGAATAAGAATGTACTAGTCTAATCTGACAAAGTCAACATTAACTCTCCTGTCGTGTCTAGGAAACATAAAAAAAAATTAAAAAAAAAATTAAGGAAAAGGACGTTTGTAGAAATGTACCATGCAGTGTACTAACCCTAAAAGAAATCGGGAGATAGACAATGTTGAGGGTGCTGTGTAAAAACACTATGTGTAATCTAATGTAATCTTTACTGTTTGGATGTTGTTGTTAATTTGATAGGAAGGTTGAAGGAGGGAAACTTGGTGAATTAGCTGCACCATTAGGTTAATTGATTCATTCAGCATAATGTGAAATACATGCTTATATACATGACGGAAAGTTAGACATTAAAAAAATAAAATCATGAATTAAATAGTATAATGAAAATGTATATATAGTATGCACATAAAAAATATGTTCAAATATCGGTGATCATTTGCTGTTGATTAAACAAAAACAAAAAGTTAAAAAAACGAGGAAATTGGCAGCCTCCCAGCAAGAATCCGAGGGTTTAAAAAAAAATTATTTCAAGTCCATTGTACAGAACCTACATAATATCCGATTTCAACCTTCAACTTTTAAGTGGTTCACAATTACAGGAGCTGTACCCCGTTTACGGGTCATTTGATCCTACCAAGGGGACATTGAATTACACAAGACTCGATCAAGTTTTGTGATGTCCGAATGAGTTGATTTCATTTGATTGGTGTTTTAACACCGTGCCCAAGAGGAAGCCAGGGTCATCTGGAATTGAGCTCACAATGACCACATTGGTGAGAGGCAACTGGGACACTGCACTAGCGTTCTAACTCCCTCGGACTCCCGCGTCCCCAGGTCCGAAGGAAAACTGGCGTGCAGTTACATTCCGCACTTGGTTTTGACATTCAGGTGTGTTTATGGAGAATGAACCTCAGTTGCGTGCAATGGATTAAGAAGGGGTCGGAAATACCAGCGGAAACAATGCCAGTGTATACGGACTACCACTGACCTTTTTGTACCACTATCGGAAAGAAAATCTTAAACAGCTTGTTCAACTCTTAGCGATAGGTCCAACACAAGATCAAAACAAAGAAACACGAAGATGCTTGGCAAAGTTCAATACATATGTTTCAACAAAACAGATAAATAGTACAACTACAATAATATACAAAAACAATACATATAATTACACCAAATATGTATAGTTTACCACTGCTGACAGCGTCCAAATCCGGATGGAATATTCCGGCTTCCAAAGGTAGGTCAGTCCACGTTAATATAGAATCCACTTGGGAATTCTCGATGGAAGGATGACAGTAGTGACGAACAGCAGAGGGCACGATTCGGGTATATATCCAACTCCCCGGCAAGGCGCAACTTTCCTGGGCAGACGGATTGAGAATAGGGTCCGTGATGCCGAGATACCGATGTATGTTTCATAACTCGGAAATATACACAAAGTCACTTTCAGGCTAAACTGGGATGAAACGTACGTAATCGCACAAAAAGACAATGAGCGATACAAGCTTAAAAAAGAACGTCTCAAACCAAATAGCAAGTGGCGAAACACAAGCTCACAAAGTGCTCCGTACAAAAAATGGAATGGTATGTCGAATAGAACGAAAGCCAATATCTCCAAATCCCATAAAATCCTTCTAAATGAACGAGAGTAAATATGGCTGCTCTCACATGAACTTGAGTAAGACTGCTTTCACGTGGACATAAATAAAATGAGCTTTACAAGTTCGTCGCTTATATTTATAGGTTAACGTAAAAGAAAATTCTTGGTGGTTTGTTAGTAAACATGTTTACAATATTGGTACATCGTTCCAGAATGTACGCTTTATATACTATGACACGAAACTGAAATACAGGAAAGCCTCGAGAACACTCAAGTGAAGTCCAGAGCAGGCTATCGCGTAGACAGGAGGGAAAATGTAGGTAAGACACATGCCCGTTTACCGTGAAAACAAATAAGAAAAAGACAATCTCCTATCTTCAGGACGCGGTTCGTAACACCTAATAGATGTGCGCAGGAGCGTAGAATTACAATAGAGAAAGTATCGCATATAGTAGGGATAATTGCAACATAGTCTTAACTTAGAATCGTACACTGCCCCTTCCCTATATGTGATAAGGGGACTAATTCCAAATAACACTACACACCCGTCAGAATTCTGACAATTAAAAATTAAGGAGAAAAAGCAGTTATAAGACAAGTTAGATCCCTTACTTAGGTTACAATTTCTTTAGTTCATTGGTACTTTTACGCCGAACTCCAGAATATTTCATTTATATAACCGTAGCCAGCATTGTGGTGGGAGGAAACCGGAGAAACCCACCGACCATCCGCAGGTTGCTGGCAGACCTTCCAACGTGCTGCCATGGAGGAAGTCAGGGTGAGCTCGCCTTTTCTGTTAAACTTGCTTCATATCCTGTACCACATAACCAAAATAGCATCATGTAACTTTACAATTCCCGATAAATAGACCCACAGTACATATCCAGGAGTCGAGGCGGGGGGTGGGGGGGTGGCATCCGTGGCTGAGTCGGTTAGGGCGCTATCGCAGCACAATGACCCACCAAAGAGTCCCACCAATGCGGTCGCTGTGAGTCCAAGACCAGCTCATGCTGGCTTCCTCTCCGGCCGTAAGTGGGAAGGTCTGCCAGCAACCTGCGGATGGTCCTGAGTTTCCCCGGGCTCTACCGGGTTTCCTCCCACCATAATGCTGGCCGCCGTCGTATAAGTGAAATATTCTTGAGTACGACATAAAACACCAATCAAATAAATAAAAAAATATATAAATCAAAGCAGGTGGTGAATCTTACCTTCCCAAATAAGTTGCAGGGGAATCCAAGGATTTCGAATCCCATACCGGCGTATTTTTCTTTCAGTGCATTCAGTCCGTGGTACTGGTGAGTTGAACAGCAGAAGCTAGCCACATTGACGACAAGAAGAACCTGGCCTCTAAACCGGCTAAGAGAGACCACTTCCTCCTTATGGACATCGTACAGGGAAAAGCTGTAGATGGTCCTGTTTGCCAACTGTGCGTGCTGGCAAAGGTTGTGGTGCCGAACCCAGGCGTCGGCAGTCATTAGCCACGTCATGATGGCCAAGCAGATGGTCTGGGGATGCATCACTGCTGGGCGCTACGGCAAAGGCTGTGTCCAGTGCCGTCCGACCCGTTTCTGCAGTGCTACAGCGTAACCAGTTCCTGGAGTTCTATACTGTACACTGCAGCTGCGAACTTATATAGCGTGCTGGGTCAAGAATCAGAGTGTCGAATAACAGCAAACCCAGGGAAGGCGGGCAATGCAGACACAGTGACGTAAATGTAAATATACGGTGCGCTAGAAATGCCAGAACGCAGAACAGACTGTAAAGTGATTCTCTGACGTAAGCTGTTTAGGACTGCCCATAGCACAAAATCACTCAAATTCCAACGGGTACCGAGAAGGGCCATTGTCCCTCCTTGACTTATGTCAGCAGGATGGGGGGACGAAACAATGGGAGATGCTGTCACATAGCTCCATTGGACGAAATCCAGCGATGGAGCGACTAGATTTACATGTAGTTATGGTATGACGGATCAGCGCTGATTATTGGCAATCCGGGATCAGTCCCCGATCGGACCTTACCAAAGACTTTAAGAATTGTACTTGTTGCTGCCTCCCTCGGCACTCAGCCTGGAGGGGTTTAGCTGCTGGGGAAAGAAATGTCAGTATACAATGTGACTGTCACAATGGGTACCATGTTTGTGTTCTGTATGATGTTCGAGTGGCGGGAGCAATTTGGCGGCATGGACTTGCTCTGTCACAAGAGGACGAAATCTATAAACATTCCAAGGTCTCCTCATGAAACATTGTTGACCTAAAAACCTAAGCGTAAACAAATACATGCATACAGACAAAAACACACATACAGAGCGAAGAAGCGATGGGGCGACGTGATTCAGCCTTGCTGCGACACAGCAACGCCCTCTGATTGTTAATATAAACCTAGTGAAAAACAAAACAAAACAGGATGATCCTTCTTATCGGTCATAGTTCATCATGTGTGGGAAGGTCCAAAGCCTGTTCATCCACGAACCACTGATAGCCGAACCATAATTCGCCAGCTGTTTGGTGTCGTTGTGCACGGAGTTTCTATTCCGTGCAGAAACTTCCGATTTTAGCTAGATTTTAGACGTTGAAGTCCTGATAGCAGTTTCACTTTATCTGCTACCTACCGTTTAAAACAATAAAAACCAGGAACAACTGGTGCAAAAGATCGATAATTAACTTCTTGCTTTCGTCGTTTACAAGGTTTCTATGGGATATATCTTTGTGAACTTACATGTAAAAACATATTTTTAAATTCACCTGAATTTCGGCTTTTTTCAGTTAACACATTTTACTTGATGCGGATTAAATCATCAACCATAAACGGCCATTAAAGAGTCTTTAGTGAAATATGATTAATGAATTTTAAGTTGACTGAAATGAACATCGGAGCATTTGTAGTTGGCAATAACATCCATAAAATATTGAAATTAATACTTTGGTACAAACATACGCATACGCTTATATTATGTGGTTTAAATTGTAAAATTAATAGTTGTTGGAAAATATTCTTTTTGGACCGATTTGATGCATGATGTATAGACAAACTCCACACCTTAGAGTCTTACTTCCTTTGAGCAGAATGTCAGCATGTAAGAAACGAGTGGCATGTTTTGTCCTTATCTGTGAATGGCATGAGAAAAGGCCAAAAATCCACACCGAGAATTGCCTTTATGTATTTCTTGATCAAAGTCATTAGACTGATGTGTTTCTATTGGATTTCATTTAAGACATCAGCACCTCTTCAGTTTCTAACCTTTATTTTTTGTATACAATACAGGTTACAAAATAAAGCGGCGCTGACGTAATACATGTTTCCTGGACACATTAATATTACATTACAAGTTATTGTCTGTTGTACAATAGATGTCATACGTATATCAAAAACTAGAGCACGGAGAGTAAACCTAGAGCAGCGAGTTCAGTGTGATTGTTAAACCCGGCCTCTTGTCAGTTTACTTGAGTTATGGTTTTATTCTAACTGTTCATATAAGAAGTGTTTAAGAAGTTACAACTTACACCACCCTGGCACCAGGGATTAAGCAGAATTCGGTAAAAAAAATTACAGTGATGTTAAATGCAATTTAGTAGGCGTCACTGGTCTAGATTTACTGAAAGTGCCGTCTTGTCATCGAATTTATTATATGTATACACAATAACATGAAAACAACGCAAAGGGACCAGGCCTCGGGATGCCTACAATATTGCGTGCTACAATCCACGACATATCAACTACCATTAACTGTAGCCTTTTCTGCTATTGCACACCACCTGTCTTTAACGATTACAAACCCTATTGTGGGCCACAGTTCACAACTTAGATGTAACAATAGCGATTACAAAGTATCTGTACTACAACCCACGCCACTCCTGTACTGTACTGTAAATAGGCCTCTGTAGAACTTTCCTGTTTGGAGGTAATAATTGTTGTCGCTTTACATCTAAACAAAGAATTGAGCACACGGAGTTTTGCAGCCAGATATTTACGTTCCTTGTGGCTTGAATGTTATGCTCGACTGCCAGCTATACCACTTTGAGAGTTTATAAACATCCTTTTGCACATGGCTGACAGTGCAAAATAGCCGACGAACTGCAATAATGTGAAAAGTTTGAGAGTTGAACTGACTCATAACAACAAAAAAACACAGCCTAAGATCGCAGCTTTAGTGAAAATCCATGAAAGAGTCTTGCTAACTAGTGTATATGAAAGTTAAGTAACCGCAACAACATCCCAGAGGCTCTGAAGACTCTGTCCATATTTAACATATCCCGTAGGCCTGGTGTGACCTTTGTAAACTTTAAGAGTGAAGGTATTGTACAGAATATACTCGGCACACCAGTTTCCGCAGTAAAAACTTGTGTTCCTGATTAAAATCATCAGACAACAGAGAGTCTGACAGATGCTACAGGGTGAGATATATGTAAACCATTTGCAGATGCTTTGGTATACTACTATATTGAGCTATTTAGGGATGATTAACAATATTAGAATCGAAACAATCCCTCCTGTCGCCTTCACAAGAAACAGTTAATTGTGGTCCTTGTACAGTTAAAATCCAGGGAGTAGGCACCAGTGCGAAAGTAGTGGTAGTTGTTTCCTTTAAATGTAGTGAAGTATGCCGAGGTGGTCGGCCCGGTGTCAGTATGTGACTGGGTAGGGTGTCAAGTATGGTGCCTTCGGCATCATTTCCCACTGGTGGCAGCACTCTGGTGGAATGGATTTGTCTTGACCCAAGGCGGGACAGGCTGAAAAAAACTGAATAGACAAGAAATATCACCAAAGTTATTTCAGAAAATAGGTCCATACAGACATAATCTTGCATACGCATATCTACATGACGTGCTTCGAACCTCTTTGAATCAACTTCTGTTTCTATTAACAGCCGGATCGTTACTGTGCACTACAGTTTCTGAGAGTAGCACAGAAATAACGATGATACGGTCAACCCTGTAGACATCTTGGAGGGAGACTGACAACTTACCAACCCAGAGGATATTATTTTTACTTGTAGTTCATGTATGATGTCAAACTCAAGAAATTTTCCTCTTACACGATGGCGGTTATTTTCATTGGTGGAGCATATGGGGATTCCCGCCATAGATATACCACTTCGTGTCACAAAGGCCCGGTGAATATACAAATTTCCAGTAATGTCCAAGGTAGGATGAGGTGTGTCCTGGTGACTAAAAACAAGTACCTTACCACTCGGCCACGGGTCACCCGCATGCACACAAGCTAACATGGTATGATCTCTAAGGTAAACAAGGCCGTTCGATTTGTACACATTTGTACCAACTAACTTACTATCAGCGATCCTTAAAGACGCCTACTTCAATAAAGATAAACCGAAACCGAAACTTTATCGATGTTAGTGTTTAAACGATTTATTACTGTCTTTGACAAAAGCGAGATTGTCTATATGCTTACTTTAACTAAATATTAATTGGTAACAGAACAGGCGCTATATTCTTCTATATTTGAGTTTTTGATGCAGTTTGTAAACAAATGGGGATACCCCGTACAAAATAAATCAAGGCTTTACCTTGAGAAAAATTTTTTTCCGTATTAAGTCCTTTTTATATCTGGATACATTGAAACTCCAAGTTCTAAATTATTCATTTTCATCACCTTGTTCCAATAATGTGTGCGTTATTTATGAATGATGTTTTCCTAAGGAGCTGGAGATATCACTGTTAGATATCACACATTTTGAATATAGCACAGGTTCAAGCGCTGAAAACTATTTACTTTACTTTACAAACCACGAAGTTTAAGCCGATACTTGTAGTTATCTGATTGAAAACATTGTTGGTAAGCGTAAGTTCTTTATCAATCTGAGGTGTGTTTCATTTTAGGGAAATACATTCGTCGAAATATTAGATTTTATAATCGCTTATTTTTACCAATGTGTCAGAAAAATGCACTGGCAGAAGGGAACCTATAAATATCCTGTCCAAAAACTGGGTTTCAACCAGCATTTGGTGTCCTAGCGATTGACAGACAAGCGTCTGTTTTTTCTTTGAATATATATTTATTCACCATTATATCCACTTACAGACATGTTACACAATAATTATACCCTATTACATGTTAAAAATGTTATAATAGAAAAGGAGACTATGATACGGTATCATCAACAATCAAACGACTGGTGTTTCTCCAGTTGAATTGTTCTTGAAGCGTCGACCAAGAAGCAGGCTTTGTTAACTAAAGCCTAATTCACAGAAGGTCGTTTATGATCTACTGGATAACAGAAATTTCATAATACTTCTGGTACCAAACTACGGGAATTCCCCAGAATTGAGCGTGTCCGTGTGAAAACACCCACGGTTGTAAGGGATATAGGTGGGTTCCCGGCATAATCAACCCAGGACTTGGACCAAGAAATTTTACAGTTTGTGTTGGATCCAAAATCGGATACTGTCACCTGGATCATCTTCTTAAAGCTGGGCCACAGTGAAATGAAGTATGCATCAGTTTACCACAGCCAGTCAATGTGAATAACAATAATAAATACCACTTGTACAAGCACCTGTAACGGAGCCAGTTGTACAGCCTCCCAATTCAACATTGTGTTGTATACCCTTGAAACAACCAGAGCGTATTGCATCTCCAGTTTCTACAACCATTAGTTGTACCCGATCTGCAGATTCAAAAGCAACCGAATGGAAACCCAAAGCCGGTATCCAACCCGTGTAATCAAACCACCACATAGACTAAATATCTCAAGTGAAATAACTGATATGTAACAGGAACGAAGACAGGAATGAGAGCTGTGTAATTCAGATTTATTTCCCTTACTTATTTATTTGATTGCTTCTTCGTCGACGCTTCAAGAACAATTACGCCGTACTCAAGAATATTTCACTTATACGACGGCGGCCAGCAATATGGTGAGAGGAAACCGGGCAGAGTCCGGCGGAAACCCACAACCATCGGCAGGTTACTGGCCGACCTCTCCACGCACGGCAGTTTTATTTGCCTTAAAGATTAAGAGTAAAAGCGCAAGGTTTAGTTATATCTGTGATATCGCGGAACTACGCAAAAGATTATATCATACATTTGCAATGCAGACTTACTTTGATGTTATTCAGTAGTTGGTAAAAGTTAATGTCCAGGTTAACTGTAAAGTGCATCATAACAAAAGGCAATGTTTGCTCAGGAACTCCTTTTTTGGACTCCCATTCTAAGGGGGACGGAGGGTGATGTTTCTTCATCAATTTGTACATGTAACAGTAAAATGGAGATGACTCCACGTTTACTGCACAAGTAAAGATGATGACGTAATCATCCTAGTCCACTGAAATGGTGTCTTTTGCATGTGTTAATCAACCCAGGTTAAATACATACATTTTCTGAATTAAACAGATTTGTATTCATTAAAAAAGTCAAAAAAATGCCTACAATTTCCTGTGCATATATCGGTTAAAACTGTGTGTTTCCAAAAACAACGAGACTCCAAAGGCTTTTGTCTCCGTTATGTATAGATCATTACTCTGTCAATTGTAATCTGATGGTCTCTTGTAGACATGTAGTCTTTTTTATTCAGTCACTTTTTGATTTCCTTAAATATTTGTTTACTTAACTCTTCAGTTAAATACAATGGCGACCACTTGATGGGTGGAGGACAAGAATGTCCATATCAGAAATTGGTATACCTTATGTACGTTTGTCTTCCCCTCATGGGATAAAACCACGTCACGTGAGGTTGAGCAATTAGTGATTCTGCATGCCGGCCTCCCATCATGTATCCCTCAAGCTAACATATTCTACCAGTAACTGGTGTGTTTTAATGAAAAAAAAGTAAACGAAGACATAGTGGCAAAGAGAATATCCTACAGGGAGTAATCGGTAATGAGATGACTATTCTTGAAAATTGCAAAAAAATCGGGTCGTTACTGAGTGATTAAACGGTTTTCTTTTAAACCAGTAGGACACACTAGGTGCGGGTTCAAAACCGACCTTGGGCAAGGAACTTGTACTTGGAAGTATTCGGTGAAAATTAGCAGTCTACGACGCTCGTGGGGTCGCTTGCCCAGTGTAATGCCCGTTGATGACCACTTGTCTATCGCCAGTGTAATATCTACATGACACGTAGTTTGATTAACATATTTGCATTTCTTACCCAATTACGCCACGGTACCAGCGGGGGTTGAAGTTGCTAATATTTATCAGCGCTTATACTGTTACAAAAGCTTAGAATAAAACTAAAACCGAGATGAAATACGATGTTCACACTGAATTCACTGCAGAACGTTAGACCCGTGCACACATCGTGACGTATGTTAATTCATTTATTTCAACAGTGTTTCACTAATACGACCTTAAAGTCTTGGGAAACAGTGCAGAATCCGACAAGAAACGCACGACCATCGGCAGGTTGCTGGGAGACTTTCCCACGTATGGCCAGGGAGGAAGCCAGGGCGCCCTGGGCGTGAACTCGCAACAGTCGCACTGGTGAGAAACTCTAAGGTCAATACGACGCTGTAGCGCGTTAACAGCCATCACCACGGAGGCCCCTGAAAGATATTAATGTTAAGATACATAATTTATTGGAAATATTTTGGGTTGCATTTATTTTCTTACTTATTTCAATGGTGTTTACATTTCAAATGATATTACTGGAAGACAAATGATGTTCAGTGGAGTGGGGGGAGGGGCTCCGTGGGCGAGGAGGATATACGCCAGCTCGACGTATATGACCCCGTGCCTCTCACCAATGCCACCGCTGTGATTTGAAGTCCAGCTCATTCTGCCTTCCTCTCCGGCCTTATATGTGGGAAGGTCCGCCAGGAAGCTGCGGGTGGTCGTGGGTTTTCTTCCCACCGTATTGGTGTTTTACGACGTCCTCAGAGAAAATTCACTTGTACTGCGGCGGCCAGTATTATGGTGGGAGGAAACCCACGACCAGCCTCGGGTTGCTGGCTGACGTTCCCATGTACGGCTCCTGGGTCAATGTCCTGCCGCAACCTGTTAACCACTTCGCCAACTGAGATCATTATTCCATCACAACAACGCCCCCAATACGCTACCAGGTTTGAGCGTTGTTCTGTTCACAAATAATTGACTTTCGAGAGAAAATAAGATTGCAGTTTTAAACCCCGCTCTGAGCCACAAGGAACATGCCGAAGAGCGGTTGTTTACTTTGTACCCTGGTCAAAGAAACAAAGAAACCGTTAGTGTGGTGATAAATGACATCAAACCAAATAAATAAATGGGGAAGAAGAAATAAGAAATTACAAGCAACCAGCCAAATGACTAAGTGCTCTCCTTCAAGCAATTTAAGCACACTTACTAACCACCATCTCCACATATCACCTGTGTAGTCTGAGATTGGGAGCTGGTTTGTTGTTAATTTATTTATTTATTTGACTGCTGTTTTTACTCAAGAATATTTCAGTTATACGACGGTGGCCAGAGCTCGGGGAAAATCCACGACCATCCGCAGACCTTCCGGCTTACGACTGGAGAGGAAGTCAGAATGAGCTGTGCTTGAACTTACAGTGATCGCATTAGTGAGAGGTGCATGAGTTATTGGGCTGCATTAGCGCCATAAACGCCTCGGTCACGGACGCCCCCAGGGATTGTTGTTTGGTCAACCTGTGATACTTATGAACTTGTGTATTATGCATCTGTCCACTCGATTACTCAGGATGCCATCTCTTTTTCTTTTAGTCCTGTTATCCAAGTATGAACTTGTTTACTTGTGGGAAATATAAAATGAAATAAATACTTGGAAAAAAAGATAAAAAAAAAAATAACAAGCATGACAATCCACTAACGGATTTCTGTAGTTCAAGCAAATGGTCTCCAGAGCCTTTCCATCTATAGCGTAAGCTCATTTACTAGCCCTTGTCTGCATATATCAATTGTTCAGTCCAAGACAGCATGTTAGTGTGTTTATTGTTGTTGCTTTTTCAACTTCTAAAGCCACACTCATACGGCTTTTCCGTTTGTTGGGAGGGGTCAGATTGATGAACTTGTATATCATGCGTCTGTTTACGCGATTCTTCTGTACACCATCTGCCTTTCTTTTAGTGTTGTTATCCAAGCCTTGAACTGTTTACTTGTGCCATGTATATATATACTCGCATCGAAACGGGACGTGACTCTCCTGAACATAGGGATCTCGAAGTTCGGGTTTAATCCCGGGCCTGGATTTGTGGGTTCTCCGGAATTCATCCTTCTCTGGGCCTAGCTGACAATAAGCGGTCATACACCGTTCGTGACCCTGTGAAGCTATGCGTCCGTCCAAAAACATTTTACCACTATTTGCGCATATGGTAATTTTGAGACAAGGGTCAAATAAAAGGGGTATCTGGGTTGCCTCAGCCGGCTCACAGGGGTCTACTCCTCAAAGTTAGCCTTAAGTGAAAAGTTTGAAATCCAACATGAACAGATACTTCCTAATTCTTTGATTTAAAACTAGGCCGCTCCTAATTTAATTCTTCTGCCAAAACAAATACAATAATATAACAATTTGAACTTCTTGTATCTTTGAATCTATGAACTGTTCATGGTTTTAAAAAACTTGAACTTAAAGTAAAAGAAACACCTTTGTGAAACCGGCTCTTAGTGTTTTATTAGTAACACTGCATAGCCTATACTCCTTAATGGTTTACTTCATTAAATGTCTGTTACAGGCGCCATGCATCTGTGTGGTGTCCTGTGGCCTCGTGACAACGACGTGCCCTTCAAGTTTATCTCAGTGGGTGTCGGACTTGCGTTTTCTATCGCTCCGTTCTTCGCCTATCCCGTTCTCAGTAAAAAGAAGCTTTCTCAGATAGAAACCACGGCATCTCGGGCGGATCCTCAACCCTTCAGTGTGACACATCTTCAGATTCGGCGCTGGGCAACATCTCTCTTACGGCAAACTCCTTCCCTGTATCCTGCATGGCAGAGCTTAGAACGTGGGCAAATTTTATATTCCTTTTCTCATCATCGTGGTGGTGATGCTGCTTCCAGGAGTCACTTTCGACCATTACGCCGTCTCTGACAGCCAACCGGAAGTGATGTCAGGCACTACTTATGACGTCTTGACAGAATTCGAATCGGAGAATGAGTCGGTGAAGAAGCCGACGAACATGGTATACTGATTAGTGCTGTGCATGCTGTTAATATTTTACGTGCCGTATGGCGGCATTCTGATAACGTTCAGCCACCTGCTGGCGGCTTTCGGCATGAAAAGTCCACTGCAGCTACCGGCATCTACCATGGTAAACTTTCAGCTTTGATTTTCATAATAGAATGGTCACAAAGTTAATGCAAATGGGAAGGCAGGGCTGAAGAATGCTATGGGTTGAAAAATGTAAATAAAACATGGAAAAGTCAACGTGCCTGACACCGATTGTTGTCTGTGTGCAAAAGTGCATATCTATGGGGATTGACAAGACTGTTCATTGCCTGTTTCTGTTCAGTCAGTAATTGTTAAGAAAACAACAAACACCATGTAGTCAAGTACACATCCCAAAAGCGATCAGCTGTGACAATCTACAGCCACAGGGGCATGCTCAGTTGCCCCACCCGATAAACCACCGGCCCTAATCTCAATAAGTAGGACACCCAGTAAAAAATGGCGGCCCAGGGGAGTAAAAGAAAATATCTCTAAACATAGAAAGGATCAAGCTTCGTCCCTCCCGACCCGGAAGCATTAATTGTGTTGTGCCACCATTCAAGTATTGAAACATTTTATTTTCGCAAGGTGTCTGCAAAGTAAGACATCCAGCCAAACAGACGATATTTAATTAACGTTAGTGGCATGAAAGCGGTAGAATTGCAAGTCGAGTAGCAGTTTTTCGGAAATATTTTGTAAATACGTTAAAATATATGCAGAGAGAATAACTTAAGTGGTGGGGCTTATGTGGTAGAGGACAAACGCGCGCTAGTGCTACGTAATGAGCCAGGTGCTTTTCACTAATGTGATCACTGTAAGTTCAAATCCAGCTCATGCTGTTTTCCTCTCCGGCCATACGTGGGAAGGTTCGCCAGCAACCTGCCGATGGTGGTTGGTTTCCCTCGGGCTCTGTCCGCTTTCCTAACACCAAAATGACTAGTAGCCGTCGTATATAAATGAAATATTCCTGAGTACGGTGTAAAGCACCAGTCAAATAGATAAATTTAATAAATAACGCTGCAAGCCGTAACGCGCACGACTCCCAACCATTGATACAACCAGTACTTGTCCAGTCTTATTCGTATAAAGGGAAACTCTGCATGATGTTGTCGGGCTCCTTGTTACTGGGGATCTGGTGAGGATAATCGGTCGACGGTATTCACGTGGCCGATTGAGCAACCTTATTTTCGTTTATTCACTCATAACAATGTATCGTGCAAGTCTCTACCTCACACGTCAGAAAGTTCGTCATGTGCTAACGTGCCAGAGGTCGCTGGATCACACGGACCATTCTGGTTTCCTCCGCCAACTCTAGCATTAAAGCTAGAAATTCTTCAGTAGGCTGATTAACAACTGTGAGTGATTGAGTGAATTTAAACATTTGGCATTTTTCCAAGCCCGAATAGGGATGATGCCCGCTACGATTAACAACTGTCAAATACATAGCTAAAGGCAAATTAAATAATACTGAATGTAAAGCAAATTATCTATTATTGTGCTCCTAGAAATTGCAACCTCCCATTTACATCCTCCGCCCCATCCACCGAAGCTGTCTGTCGTGCATTTCTTAGGTAGCTTAAAGTTAACACAGCTTAAACATTTAGCCGCCAGATGAATCAACACGAGTGGGCGAAATCAACCCCAAGAAAGTAAGCCATCTGATAATATTTCGTAATATTTCGATATTCACTATACTAGAGTGCTTCTGTAATAATTTCTCGCTTCAACTAAAAAAAAGTTTTTCAATTTTCATTTGGTAAAAGTATTGCGCCTAAAATCAAGGCTATTGTTTCCTTTCTTGTAAATGTTTTCTTTTGTCCACGCCAGCAGAACGGAAAACTGTTCCAGTCAGATGAAAAAGGGACATAGCTACTTGTTGAGACTGCGAGAAGTGATTTATTGTAAGCCTTCAATAAAGCATATCAAATCAATGACGTTAACACCAGCCAAGTTGAAATAATATTCCTTATTGTATCTCAGAGGAATCGGTTTGCCCCCATCACATTCCAGGTGCTGTGACTGCCGGTATATTTTTCAAACTAGCCAGAAACATTTTATAAAGCTCTTTGACTAAGATACATTTCTGGGTGAATAATTCACGTTAAAACATATACTCTGCTATGATGAATTATAAATTGAAACAAGCTTCAAAATAATCTTAAGATAAGTCTGTAATAATATATAAAATACACATACAAAAATCTCAGTTCATAGGACTCCAAGCTGTTTTGTCAGCAAAGCTCACTTTGATACATTATCTGTTAGCTTTGTTTTAAAATAACATGCAGAAATTGCTGAGATTTTGACCAATTCTATTCCTTAAAATTGACGTCTACACATATAGTTCTATTCTTTAATGTCGATTTTTAGATAGAAAAGACCACCTTAATTGATTAGAGATGTGAATAACATTGTAAATGGCAAACCTTGTCCCGGCCCGACAGAGGCCTCAGTGCAGCTATAGAGAGACTGACCTGGACAGGCTTTACCCGTCACTAGGCCGTCTGCTTTTCCTGAAGGAATCGGACGCTCGGCCTTCAGGAAACAATCTGCAAGCAGTAAAAATAACACAGCGTATTATTACCGGCTTCCGAACACAGTACACTTGGAGCCAGGTACTTTGATGGTTTCGGGGTAAGGTGCACCCATGACCAGTGACACTAACGCTGTACGTTGATGGTTTCCGGAAACGGAACTCACACTGAAATAAGAGCACGCCACTGTATTGGCTTTAGAAGACGGCATGCTCATAGAAAATACCCAGTGCATTTGTTGGCTTCACGACGTGGTGTACACAAAGAACTTAGTCCCCCCCCCCTTGGTTTTTACTGCGGTGAATTTTTACACATACCACACGGCGGTTGTGTCCTCTTTGTGGCTGGATGAAAGCCTGAACCCTTCTCCTCATTCCACCTGCCAGCCTCCTAAAATCGTAACCCAATTTGGCCCACAGTGACCAAATAAATTCTTTTCCAAATGCCTACTTTTGTGTATCAGCATTTAAGAGCAACGCAGAAGTTCCCGTTTATTTCAATTGCATACGCCATATTCACTGTTCACTTAACCGTTATCTGAATTAAAATGCACCGCTTCCCACGGCAACCAGTACCAAACATCTGACCCTCACCCCAAGCATTACCCCCCCCCCGCACCCGCCGTCACAGCACCACCCTCACTACACCACCCTCAAAGCACAACCTTACCTCAGCACAACTAGCCACTCACTCTTCAGTACCACCACCCTCTACGCCCCCCCCCCCCACACACACACATCATGTACATGTGCACAGGCCTAAACACCTAAACAAGGTCAGGTCCCTCTGTACTCATTTCCCACGACGCAACGGCCTATCACCACCAAGTTCGGCTCGTTTTCCGAGCAGCATTCATTGTCCGTGCAGTGAGTTCCTATGGCGCAGAACAAGTGGAACTCTCTCCAATGTACTGAAGCTAGTGACCTGGGAATAAGCACAGGACACCGTTAGCACACAACCTAGCGTGGACTCGCTCCATTATGCTGTGGTTAGTGACCTGGGAATCAGCGCAGGAAGACGTTAGCACAGAGCCTAGTGTGAACGCTCTCTTTTATACTGAGGCAAGTGACCTGAAAAATAACACAGGACAACGACAGCACAGACCCTAGTGTGGACTCTCAGCAATATACTGAGGTTAGTGACCTGGGAATTAGCACAGGAAGCCGTTAGCACAGAACTCAGTGTGGACTCTCTCCAAAATTCTGAGGCCAGTGACCTGGGAATTAACACAGGACACCGGTAGGAAAGAAGCTAGCGTGGACTCTCAAATACAATGAGGCTATTGACCTGGGAATTAGCACAGGAAGCCGTTAGCAAAGAACCTAGTGTGGACTCTCGGCTAAATACTAACGCTAGTGACCCGGGAGTTAGCACATCAAGCCGTTAGCACAGAAACTAGTGTGGACTTTCTGACAAATACAGAGGCCAGTTACCTGATTATTAACACAGGAAGGAAGGAAGCCTTGATTTGTTTCATTGCTGACGACTTAAACAATGGTCACACCTGTACGTAAGTAAAGACGGCATCTATGTCGTTCAATATACTACCAATTTCCAAGTCTTGTCTGAAAGTCATCACGATCGATACTGAAGAACAATGGTCTGCGCTGTATATTTTTAAAAAATCCAAAATTAAAATCCTTTCTTTTCCTTCGGGGCAAAGACACCTTTTACTGACTTAAAGCGTGGGCATCGGTGGTCCAGCGGCTGGCACAAGAGCGCACCTTAAGAGCTCGGCACAAGAGCTCAAAAGCCTCTCACCAACGCTGTCGCTGTCAGTTCAAGTCCAGATTTCGCTGCACATGGCAGTCGCCTTCCATTGGTATGTGCCAAATTCTCTCCCACCATATACTGACCGCAGTTGTGTAAGATAACATATAGTAAGATGATGTTCATTTAAAAGCTCGATGAAAACTCCATTTGGACATTTACAAACAAGTGTCATAAATACGCTAAAAAGGCATTTGTAACAATAGTGAAACAAAAGATAAGTTTGCATGTGCTAAAATTTTAGCGAATAAAATTTCTCACTTATTTAAAAGAAAAACAAAATTGGCAACATCAGTAGCTAGAGAATTAAAATCAGTGGCGGCGTTGAGAGCAATGAGTAGCTTTTAAATCTCAGGGCGGCATCCCTGTGGTACCTGAGTTATACAATGTGACGGCCAGTATTTCTACCTGGTTTGAATTTCTGAAACACTGATGACAAATAAAGTGTGGTAAAATTATTTACATCTATCAAACCATTAAAAGATGAGTTAATGAGTGAAACCGACATTATGTATTCAGTGAGACAAGTTCAACACGGGTAATAAAGCTTACACTTGAATTTTAAAACTTAAGATTTCATTTTATTTCTTTATTTCATTGGTGCTCTATGAAGTACTCAATTGAATATTTCTCTTATACAACGGTGGCCAGCATTAAGGTGGGAGGAACACGGGCAAAGTCCGGGGGAAGCCCACGACCATCCATTGATTGCTGGTAGACCTTCCTACGCACGACCGGAGAGGAAGCAAGCATTGAGCTGGCGTTGAACTCACAGCGGCCGCATTGGTGAGAGGCCCATGGGTAATTACTCTGTGCTATCCCGATAGCCAACAATGCCACAGAGGTCCCCGGTTTCGTTTTATTCATAGGAGGAAAGTAGGTTTCAATTAATAGGAATAAAATTGTTCAGAATGCAGTTATTGTCCATTGATCTACCAGCTGAGGACTACTCAAAGTCATAATAGTATCAAACTGGGCGAACTCCTTACTTGGGAATGTTTCAGTTAATCGGCCGAACTCTCATTTAAGTGTAGAGAACATCATAGTGTCTCTAAAGGAAACAAGTGTTCGGAGGAAACT
Organism: Acanthopleura granulata; assembly: GCA_016165875.1. Lineage (NCBI taxonomy): Eukaryota > Metazoa > Mollusca > Polyplacophora > Chitonida > Chitonidae > Acanthopleura > Acanthopleura granulata. The sequence goes on along the minus strand of JABBOT010000075.1, from coordinate 145,659 downwards.
ACCGCCTTTTGCATGGTTCTTTGCCAACCTTTTGATGTAAATCTGTGGTCATTTTAGCCGAGGGACGCTCAAGGCGATCACATTGATTTGTTGCCCATAGAACAACGTTTTAGGATCTAATAAATTTTTTCACTGGATTTGGGAAAAACACAACAAATGAAGATTGCAGTGGTCGCATGGATTTCAAAGTAGTACTGATATTTTTTTAAAATTATTCTACACCAGTCAAAATGATGGGCGGAGAATATCGAATAGCTCGAAGAATTCGCCTGCCATTTAAAATACATATAGTTACCTGACAAATCTACTGACTTCTAGCCGCGAAAGTATGGCTGGAATTGATTTCAGACAAGCAACATCCTGGGTCAGGTGCTACAGATCAGATGAACACATCATTTATTACTCTGTCCGATATATATAGCTCACCTTACAAGTTGTTAGAAACCCAATAGCAAAATCAGTACCTTCATGGTTGAGATCAGGGATCAAGTGTAAACCGGCTATCAGACCTGGGTCAAGACAGGTTGCTAGTGTTAGTCAGGGCTAGCCACTACACCCAGTCTTCTTAACCCTGGATAATGCCAGACTTATCTTACCCACATGTTATTGTGGAAATTTTGAACACACAGAATTTCGCATATCCGGTACTTCATGTGAAAAAAGCCCGCTGGAGAATAAATTTTAACGGCCGTTGACTGCTTCATGATCGAGTGGATTGGCATCTATACTTTGACATCCTGTACATACCTTCCAAAACAATGTTACCCCTAGTAAATAAAAATGCATTACCTGACAGCTAGTTAAATATGGTAATTCCGATAAAATAAATTTGTATATACGCACACGTTCTCCGCGTTTCCCAAATTCTCTATATCGAGTTTTTTTCCGGTTTCCTTCTTGCCTTTTTCTTAAATCATGGTTTTCTCTTCACACTCGGGAATATTCCAGTTATCCATGGGGTATATGACCACGTCCCATGCTAACCATCGAAAAACTCCGGTCAGACCTCTTAATAATATATTATGGCTGAATTAATTAACTGAAGTAATGTAAATATGCGCGTTATGGAATTTTGACTGACAAATGCTTTACTTTATAACTTCGTTGTTTTCAATGTTTTGTTGGTATGAAAAGGCTAGTTTCTTTTAACAATAATCTCCATCTCTTCTGACAAGAGCATGCGGGGTGGGTGGAGGGGGAGAAAGGGGGTGAGAGGGGGAGGGAATCTGGGGGTCGCTGGCTCATATGTAAAGGCTGGTTGGCTTGAGGTTTCGGTTGAGGCTTTAATTAAAAGCGCCTTGTGACGGTTTTACACGGAGGGCTTGTAACTTGTTACGTCTTGAACATTCACATGAAGAGTTGAAATAAATAATTGACGATTTACCAGCTACCACGTTGTCGTCACAGCTCTCGTTTAACTACATGTGCAGTAGTCTTATATGGAGTATATTACGGTATCTCCCAACCGTAAACTTCAACGAGGTCACATGGCAAAGACATTCCGCTTCACTGAAATGCAGCTCTGGGGATTCATTACACCCAGTATGCTACTATCAGCCCCAAAGTAATGGTATCACGTGAGAAGAAACCAAAGCAATTTATTGACTTGTGTATGATTGAATTTTCAATGTTCAGAACTCTTAAAGCTATAATCAAAAAAGCAACACTTAAATCTTGAAAAATTTCTGAACGTTTCAAATATAAAGACTTGTACAAGGGTTGATCAGGTTTGTATATGTATACCGAGTGCGCACAAAGACACGCGTGTGCGTGTGCGCGCGTGCGTGAGCATACGTGTGTGTGTGTTTGCACACTTGTGTAACATTATGGCATTTGTGTTAGACATGGCATGCTTCGGCGGGCTCTCCAATAATGAAAGTATTGAAAAAAAGTTAATTTTGGACACTTGACCTGCATATAATTCAATGCGATCGCGCATTGAACATCTACATGAAATAAAGTGCGAAACCTCTTGCATAAGTGATCAGTAAATCTATTCAGACTGAATGAATTGATTATTTGTGCAAAAAACGTGGAAAGTCCTTTGAAAGTGTATGAAGTGTTTCGTTCATAACTGACCGATCCATGTTTACGGCCAATTAATCTCCAATGAAGAAGGGCGATAAAAGTATCCCTGTAGTGGAAGAGCCTGTTCGTCAAACAACCCTGCATTCTGTGACATACGCTGTGATCGCCAAAAATCCCGAGTATGTCCAAAATCCGTGTCAAGACATTAAATACATAATGTAAAAAAATTGTCCAAACTTTTCTGAAAATTTACATATCAAATTCTTCCATATCCGATAATATTTGAAAAAGTTCTGACTAGGTTTAATTATATCTGAACCCGAATGTTCTATATTTTATCACAGCAGTGCATGTGCCCTTGTTTGGAAATCACTTGTTCGTGCACTGATGTGTATATATAGCGTCGGCTTCGACTTCCAGGTTCAGGCTTCAGGGTCTGTGGAAGCGCATGTTGACCATGACAACTGCACATACATTCAGTTTTTCATTGTTTATCACTATATTCCATGTATACCCTGGTCAGTTTTCGTGCACGAGACAGTGGTATCTGCGGTAAACTATCGATCTTTGTTAAATTACTGTTTATCACATACTGGTGGAAGAAAACTTGCCTTCAACGAACGTGAAACTGCGTAAACAGCCTCACATGCGCCTTCTGTCGTTAATCGTTACCCAAGTTCCACGAAAACACACTGAGAGAAGTGAATCTATAAATTCCCTCTCCAAGGCCGGGATTGATCATGCATCTCGTGTGTCCTAGCGATTGACAAACAAGCGCCATAATTTCTCGGCCACGACCGGGTTATCACATGTTGCAATTAATTGTTATTCATGTCAGACGTGGTTGTCAAGGACATTTAACAAAAAGATTTTTTCGCCACTTGCGCACAAAAAACTTCGTAAATCAGCATCTCGTAACTTTTGTCGTAAATCACGTCGCCTTATGGCGGTATAACCTAGACGATGTGCTTTATGAGAAGAGTTTAAAAAAAAAGTGGCTCACGAAATTCTGTGAAAGTGGCCCCAGAAGTGAACAGTTACACTGGCCTACATGCATACCAAATTTTCTATCACTAGTCAGAGCCCGGGGGAAGCGCACGAGCATCGGCAGGTTGCTGGCGGACCTTACAAAGTGCGCCCGAAGACGAAGCCAGCATGAGCTGGACTTGAACTCACAGCGACAGCATTGGTTGGCGGCTTCTGGGTCATTAGGCTGCGTAACACTGGAAAGAGAGGAATAACTCTCAGGACAGTCTAAACCACAGTGTGATTATTGATCTTTCTATTCATTCGGCCTCCTTCATTATAAGTACTATAGCCCACACACAAAAGAAAACTTGCAGGCATTCACTCCATTGTTGCAAGTGGGCCTGGGAACGGTTACTACACCAGTTGGCCAACAAATGAAATAATGTTGAAATTTCGCTTAAAAATCCACACTTGATGCAAGTTTGAATCACAATTCTAGGGTTATAGAAAATGTAAGTTTTTATATGTGTTTAAACTGCTTTTCTGGAGAAAACGAAAAGTAAGGCTTAACACACCAGCGCAATTAAATGAACTGAATATACGCGGTTGTAAGGAAAGAACACGAACGACTTCATAGATTTTACAAAGCATAACTCCTGTACGAAAAGCTGAAGGAATCTGCCGCCAGGAAGCTGAATGCACAAAGCCCCCTGGTGGCAACATCCCATCAGGGAAGGTAATCCAATGTTGCACAGATTTCGTGCCTTCTCGTCAATCTTTCAGCTATTCGCGCAGAAATGACACTTGGATTTATAATACTTCAAAAAAGAGGAATAAGCAAAACATAAAAGACTATCCACCACAAATTAAGTTCCACGATACCTGTTTACAATACAACAGTTGTTACGAAACAAATGGTTTCGTACTATTTTCCGTAAGGCAAGAAACCCGATTCACTTCCGGTATCGGGTCTTGTAACAAGGCTTCAATATGAGCCATAATGTCCAGCGGGTTGACCCGGAAGAAAATTCGATCGACCGGATAGCCAGCACGATTTATGAGAAATTTTTCAAAGTTCCATCTGATGTCACCATTCCTTAGGGGCTCATAATGTATCCCGTGTCCCTGCTGGTAGAAGAGATCGGTTGTTGGGGGGCAATATTCCTGAAAATGGAAGCCAGAAATTGTACCTCTTCGAAGAGAAAAATGCATCATGCATTATTGTATGACATTACTTGACACAGAAGTGAACAGTACGCCTACATCATTCTGTTTATTCCTATCAATGGCAGTGAACGTGAAGTAAATAGATAGCATAACGTAGCTACTATAGATGTATGCATTAACAGTCAATCCATTAAGGTCTAAGAAGGCTACGACTGTAGTATAGCCTGTATTTACCCCCCAAACTTTGACAAACTATATATATGCGCTGAGGAGTCGAAAAGAGAAGACTTAGAGAGGACATCACAGATTTCACATGCTTACCTTCTACATTATACGCTAGAACTAGGATTTAAAAAACGTTTAAATTTTTAATTCATCAATCGGTATTAAAAACCTCTTCACAAATCCTTAGTTTAAGCAGGTGAACAGTTCGTCTAGTATCGCTGTGCCTCATAATAAGTCGAAATAAATTTCATTGTGGGCACATCAAAAGAACAACGGTCTCAATACACACAGCTTATGGACGGGTGGGTGGTGATAAAAAATCATACAGCGAAAACATGGATATCATGACAGCCATATCTGTGAATTTATTCCGCTCAGGGCATCTCTTGTGCTCCAAGATTACATTTTCATGTAAGAGGATGGCAAGAAATACCTATCTGATTTGAAATGAATTAACGCTATGTCATACTTGTGTTGAATTTTGAAAACAGAAAATTTGTGAAGAAATAAAGACCATACTTGACTGATCACAGCGACATTGTTTATCCATGAAATCAGAGGGTTCACATTTACCTTCAGGTAGGTGTACAGGGGATGCTCTTCCTTTCCGTTCACCTTGATTTTTTCAAAAAGAGGGAAGCGAGGCAAAAATCCGGATCCAGGTCGGACGTATTTTAGGCTGTTCATGATTTCTGTTCCGTTAGCTCCGGGCTCTTTCTGAAATGAGTAGTGAACGAAGAAAAGAAAAAATCTGAGAAACCCAACATGGACTCTCCTGCCGTGTTGAGGAAACGAAAAAACAAAATACAAAAAAAAAAAAAAAACAACAAAAAACAAAAAATTAAGGAAAAGGACGTATTGTAAAATGTACCAGGCAGTGTACTAACCCTAAAAAGAAATCGGGAGATAGACAATGTTGAGGGTGCTGTGTAAAAACACTATGCGTAACCTAACCTTACTTTTTTCATGTTGTTATTTGAAAGGAGGGAAACTGGTGAATTAGCTGTACCATTAGGTTAATTGATTTATTCACCATAATATCAAATACATGCTTATATACATAGGGCCTACATACAAGATAGTAAGACAATAAAAAAAAAAAATAAAATCATAAGTTAAAAAGTAAAATGAACCTGTATATAAAGTATGAACAGAAAAAAAATTGGCTCCAATATGGTGATCATTTGCTGTTGATTAAACAAAAACATTAAAACAAAAATGTAGAAATTGCGGGCCTCCCAGTTAGATTTTATTTGATTGGTGTTTTACGCCGCAGTCAAGAATATTTCACTTATACGACGGCTGCCAGCATTATGGTGGGAGGGAACCAAGTAGAGCCCGGGGAAAACCCACGACCATCCGTAGGTTGCTGGCAGACCTTCCCACGTACGGCCGGAGAGGAAGCCAGCATTAGCTAGTCTTGCACTCACAGCGACCGCATTGGTGGGAGACTTCGGGTCATTGTGCTGCGATAGCGCGCTAACCGACTGAGCCACGGAGGCAACCCCCACCCCCCACCTCCCTCCCAGTTAGAATCAGGGTTAAAATTGCACATTTTACTTGGAGCCTATAGTACAGAAGCTACATAATATTCGCTTTCGACCTTCAACTTTTAAGTGGTTCACAATTACAGGAGCTGTACTCGTTTAAGGTTCATTTGATCCTACCACGGGGACACGCATTACACAAGACTCGACAAAGCTGTGATGTCCAAGCGAATTTATTTTATTTGATTGGTGTTTTAACGCCGTGCCCAAGAGGAAGCCAGCATCAGCTGGAATTGAACTCACAATCACCACACTGATGAGAGGCAACTGGGTCATTACTCTCCACTAGCGCGACAAGTCTCTCGGACTCCCGGGTCTCCAGGTCCGAAGGGAAACTGGAGTCCATTTAAATTGCGCACTTGGTGTCCCTCTGTTTTGATATATAATCGACAGCACGTCAACATCGTTTGAACGGACTCCAGGGACTGTCACTTTGACCTCTGGTTTTGACATTCAGGTTTATTTATGGAGAATGAACCTCAGTTGCGTACAACGGATTACGAAGAGGTCAGAAATACCAGCGGAAACAATGCCAGTGTATACGCACTACCACTGACCTCTTTGTACGGGTGCCACTGTCGGACAGAAAATGTTAACAAATGGCTTGCTCAACTCTCAGATAGCGATAGGTCTTACACAAGATCAAAACAAAGCAATACTGACAATAATATACTAAAACTATACATATAATTACACAAATATGTATAGTTTCCTACTGCTGACAGCGTCCAAATCCAGATGGAATATTCCGGTTTCCAAAGGCAGGTCAATCCACATAACTATAGAATCCACAGCCCTTGGGAATTCTCGATGGAAGGATGACAAGTCTTGTGGTGACGAACAGCAGAGGGCACGGTACGCCGACTAAGGTATATATCCAAATCCCCGGCAAGGTGCAACTTTCCTGGGCAGACGGATTGACAATAGCGTCCGTGGTGCCGAGCTAGCGATGCATATTTAAACCCTCGGAAATATACACTAAGTCACTTTCAGGGTAAACTGGGAAGAAAAGTACGTAATCGCACAGAGACACTGAGCGATATAAGCTTAAAAAAGAACGCCTCAAACTAAGTGGCTAGTGGCGAAACACAAGCTCACGAAGTGCTTCGTACAGAAAAATGGAGCTCAGCATGGCGTATGTCGAATGTCACGGAAACCAATATCTTCAAATCCCACAAATCCTTCCAAGTGATCGGAGTAAATATGGCTGCTCTCACGTGAACTTGAGTAAGACTGCTTTCACGTGGACAAAAGTAAAAATGATTGCGAGTTTTACAACTTTGTAGCTCATATTTACAGACTAACGTAAAGAAAATTCTGGGTGGTTTGTTCGTAAACATGTTTACAACATGGGCAGATCTTTGCACATCTACGTTTGATGTACAATGACACGAAACTGAAATATAGGGAAGCCCCGAGAACACTCAACTGAAGTCCAGAGCAGGCTATCGCCTACACAGACGGGAAAATGTCAGTCAGACACAGACCCGTTTAGCGTGAAAACAAAAATCAGAAAAAATATATAATCCAATATCTTAAGGACACGGTTCGTACAAATGTGCGCAAGAGCGCTGAATTACACTAGAGAAAGTATCGCATAAAGCGAGTATAATTGCAATGTAGTCTTAACTTAGAATCGTACACGTCCCCTTCCCCATATGTGAAAAGCGAACAAATTCCAAATAACACTACACGCCCGTAAGAAAGTTAGCTTTTAGTTAGTTTATGTGCCAAAAATATCCGATTATCGGCCTTAGAAAAGAAGAATTCATGTAGAGCGATGAACGCCAAAAAATACAAATAACATAACAGTATATGAAACTCAGGCAAAACGAAAATCACGGTTTAACGCGCGATTTGGCTTGGTACTTGATGAAATGTATATTATTGTGAAGGAGACTGATGCCATTTTCTTCTTGCTATTTTCATTTACAAGACAAAGGTCTTATTTTAGAATCCAGTTGTATATTAAAACCATTTGAACTACGTCACATTATATTAGCACTGGGTGGTCACAATAACTTCAATTAAAATATTCTGCCATTTACAGATACAAAAATAAAACTGAAAGGAACAAATATTTAGCAGTTTTAATTTATTTTAAGTCGTAGATTCTACATACTAACTTTTTTGTCGTGACGGAATGACCAGTCACAATGGTCACATTGTGAGGATTTTCATTCACTGTTTCCTAATGCCGGGATACGTCATTAATACGAACGGGTGATCTTGGACGACTTCACATCTGACCTAGTTTGACTTAGCTGCTCGAATGCACGTGCACCCTGGAAACTTTACATTATTGGTTACGCTTATAACCATTGGGATTGACTAGTTAAATTTTTCGGAATTCTGACAATTAAAAATTAATCAGAAATAAGCTGTAAGAGCAGCTAGATTCCTTGCTTAGGTTACAATTTATTTAGTTCATTGGTATTTTTACGCCGTACTCCAGAACATTTCATTTACAGCATTGTGGTGGGAGGAACCGGAGAAACCCACCGACCATCTGCAGGTTACTGGCAGACCTTCCCATATGTTGCCATGGAGGAAGACACAGTGAGCTGGACTTCAACTCACAACGACTACCTGCATTGTTGAGGGGTTCGATCTTGGGTCATTACGCTGTGCTACCGCGCTAATCCCTCGGCCACGAAAGTTAATGGCTCTATATATAACATATATATGTTAAATGTGGCACTTACTTCTGTGCGGTTGTTTTGCGATTCTTTCTCTAGCCGCGCTCACTTGAACATGTATTTGTACCGGCTTACAGGATTGAAGAAAATCGACGGTAACGTGAAAATGGAAAGTCAAGAAGACGAAAAGGGGTATTGTAAGTTTTATAGTGCTGCAGTTGTTTGTTTATCCCCTTTTCTATCAAACTTGCGTCATATGCTGTACCACATAACCAAAAACAGCACCATGTAATTTTATCGTTCCCGACAAACAGACAAACAGGAAAAAACCAGGAGCAAAAGCACGTGGTGCATCTTACCTTGCCAAATAAGTTGCAGGGGAATCCCAGGACTTCGAATCCCATACCGGCGTATTTTTCTTTCAGTGCATTCAGTCCGTGGTACTGGGGAGTTGATCCGCAGAAGCTAGCCACGTTGACGACAAGAAGAACCTGGCCTCTAAACCGGCTAAGAGAAACCACTTCCTCCTTATGGACATCGTACAGGGAAAAGCTGTAGATGGTCGTGTTTGCCAACTGTGCGTGCTGGCAAAGATTGTGGTTCCGAACCCAGGCGTCGGCAGTCATTAGCCACGCCAGGATGGCCAAGCAAATGGTCTTAGCATGCATAACTGCTGGGCGCTACGGCAAAGCCTTTGTCCAGTGCCGTCCGACCCGTTTCTGCAGTTCTACAGCGTAACCAGTTCCTGGAGTTCTACACTGTACACTGCAGCTGCGAACTTATATAGTCTGCTGAGTCAAGAATCAGCGTATCGAATGTCAGAAAACCCAGGGAAGGCGGGCACCGCAAACAAAGTGACGTAAATGTGAATATACGGTGGGCCAGAAATGCCAGAAGAGACTGTAAAACGATTCTCTGACGTAAGCTGACACAAAATCCCTCAAATCCCAACGGGTACCTAGACAGGCCATTGTCCCTCCTTGATTTATGACAGCAGGATGGGTGGACCGAACAATGGGAGATGCTGTCACATAGCTACGGTGCCACGCAATACAGCAATGCAGCTCGAAGGAGAGACCCGATTATTGGCGATCCGGAATCAGTCTCTGATCGGGCCGTACCAAAGACTTTAAAAATTGTACTTGTTGCTGCCTCCCTTGGCACTCAGCCTGGAGAGGTTTAGACGCGGGGGAAAAGAATACCAGTGTATACCGTGTTTGTGACTATGGGGTTACCGTGTCTAGTGTGTTCCGCGTGATGTTCGAGTGGCGGCAGCACTTTGGCGGCATGGACCTGCCACATGAAGACACAATCTATAAACATTCCAAGGCCTCCTTATGAAACATTTTTGACATAAAAACCTAAGCGTAAACAAATACAGCCATGCATACATAAACATACATACGGAGCGATGGAGCGACGTGATTCAGCTTTGCTGCGACACAGCAACGCCCTCTGATTGTTAATGTTATATAAACCTAGTGAAAAAACAAAATAAAACAGGATGGTCCTTTCAAGCGGCCATAGTTCATCGTGTGTTGGAAGATCCTAGGCTTGTACACACTTGTTCACCCCCGAACCGCTAATAATCGAACTAGTTAATTCGCCAGCTATTTGGTGTCGTTGTGCACGGAGTTTCCATTCCGCCTCGGTAGGATACTCCAGAAACTTCAGATTTTAGCTAATAATCCCATAAAACGTTGAAGTCCTGATCACAGTCTCACTTTGACTGTTACCTATCGGTGTTAATAAAGCTTTTTTTTGATTCAAGATAATGTATGAACCCGTAATTCTGATCTCACTCAGTTGGTCAACTTGGACTGGAATCCTCGATCTACGGAGGAGTCTCTGTGGTTGAAAAGTGGCGGGGGAAGGGTTGGGGAGAATTGGTAGAGCGCCATTTCAGCGTAATGATCCAGGTGTCTCTTATCAGTGCGATCGCCGTGGGTTCAAACCCAGCTCATGTTTCTTCTGAGGTCGTACGTGGTAAGGTCTGCTGCAACCTATGATAATCAGGGGTTTTCTCCCGGGCTTTGCCAGGTTTACTCCCACCATAATGCTGACCGCCGTCGCATAGGTGAAATATTCTTGAGTACGGCGTAAACACTTATCAAAACCATTCAATAAAATAAATTCATTTATGGATCACGGACGCCGGTGTCCTTTATGTGCCAAAACACCATTTACCAAGCACACCTTCCCACGTGCGACCGGAGAAGGGGCCATGTGAAAACATATACTTAAATTCACCTGAAGTTAAGCTTTCGTCAGTTAACACACTTTACTTGATTCTGATTAAGTCATCAACTATACACGGCAATTAAAGAAGCTTTAGTGAAATTTGATTAATGAATTTTAAGTTGACTAAAATGAACATCGGAGCATTTGTAGTTGGCAATAACATCCATAAAATATTGAAATTGATACTTTAGAACAAACACACGCACACTCTTATATTATGTGTTTTAAATTATAAAATCAGTAATTGTAGGAAAATATTCTCTTTGAACCGATTTGATGCATGATGTATAGACAAACTCCACGCCTTCGAGTCTCACTTCCTGTGAGCAGAATGTCAGTATTTAAGAAACGAGTGGCATTTTTTGTCCTTACCTGTGACTGGCATGAGAAAAGGCCTAACGGTCACACCGAGAATTCCCTTTATGTATTTCGTGATCAAAGTCGTTAGACTGATGCGTTTCTAATGTATTTAATTTTAGACATCAGCGCCTCTTCCGTTTCCAACCTTTATTTTTTGTATACAATAAAGATTACAAAATAAAGCGGCGCTGACGTAATACATGTCTGCTCGACACATTAATATTACATTACAAATTATAGACTGTTATAGAATACAAGTCATACCAATATCAAAAACTAGAGCACAGAGAGTAAACCTAAAGCAGCCACGGCAGTGTGATTGTTGCCAAATGGTCACATGTTAGCTGTGAAATCCGGCCTCTTGTCAATTTACTTCAGTTAGGGTTTTATTCTAACTCTTCATATAAGTGTTTAAGAAGTTACAGCTTACACCCACCTGGCACCAGGGATTAAGCAGAATTCGGTAAAAAATTTCACTGTAATGTTACATGCAATTTATTAGACGACACTGGACTAGATTTCCTCAAAGTGCTGTCTTGTCATCACATTTAACATATGTATACACAATAACATGAAAACAATGCAAAGGGACCAAGCCTTGGGTATTCCTACTCTATTGACTTCTGCAATCCACGACATACCAATTACGACTAACTGTAGTCTTTTCTACTATTGCACACCACCTGTCATTAACGATTACAAACCGTATTGTGCGCCACAATTCACAACAGATATAAGAATAACAATTACAAAGTGTCTGTCCTACAACCCATGCCACTCCCACACTGTATTGTAAATAGTTTTCTGCAGAACTCTCCTAATTGAAGGTAATAACTGTTGTCGCTTTACATCTAAACAGAGAATTGAGCACAAGGAGTTTTGCCGCCAGGCATTTACGTTCCCTGTGGCTTGAATGTTGTGGTGAACTGCCAGCTATACCACTTTGAGAGTTTATAAATATCCTCTTGGACTTGGCTGAGAGTGTAAAATAGCCAACGAACTTAAGAGATATGAAAGTTTGGAAGTTGCACTGAGTCATAACAACAAAAAAACCACAGTATTAAATGGCAGCTTTAGTGGAAATCAGTGATAGAGTCTTGCTAACTAGTTTTAATGTGCCATATGAAAATTAAGTAACCGCAACATCCCAGAGGCTCTGAAGACTCTGTCCATATATCCCGTAGGACTGGTGTGCCCGTTGTAAGCTTTAAGAGTGAAAGCATTGTATAGAATATACTCGGCACACCAGTTTTCGCAGTAAAAACTTATGTTCCTGATTAAACTCATCAGACAATAGAGAGTCTGACAGATGCTACAGGGTGAGATATATGTTCTCCATTTGCAGGTGCTTTGGTATACTGCTACATTTAGCTAGTTAAGGATGATTAACAATATTAGAATCGAAACAATCCCTATTGTCACCATTACACGAAACTGTTAATTGTGGTCCTTGTACAATTAAAAATCCAGGGAGTATGTACAGTTAAAAATCCAGGGAATATGTACCAGTGAGAAACTAGTGGCAGTTGTTTCCTTTAAATGTAGCGAAGTATGCCGAGGTGGTCGGCCCGGTGTCAGTATGTGACTCGGCATCACGTCCAACTGGCGGCAGCACTCTGGTGAAATAGATTTGTCCTGGCACAAGAAGAAACAGACCGAAAAAATTTGAAAAGAAAAGACAACAAGGAATATGACCAAAGTTATTTCAGAAGAGGTATCCATACAGACCTAATCTTGCATAGGCATATCTTCATGACATGCTTCGAAACTCTATAAATCAAGTTCTGGAATGCCTACGACATCATGGTTCACGGAATTTTACAGAAACCGGAAACACGATGTCGAGTCATCCTTACCTTACGCTCTTCAGTATTAGAGCAGACAATTGGAGGCCACGCATTGTGGCCCACTGGCTGAATAACCCCAGACATATTCCACTACCTTTTCTCGTTGAACATTGCTTTAAAGTATATCAGAATTGTGTTGCAATCAGTAGGAAAACAACTGATTTAACACTGCTTCTTCATGGCAGAATGGTGAAATAGGAATGGGTGATGTGACAGCGGAAACAGATGCCTTTTCTGGTGGTAGAGATATCTCTCCCCTGATTCGTTAAACTTGTGAGCCTGTCGTATTGAGTTATGTCCCTTTGTTACGAATCACACGCGTCGTTCACAACTGTCAGTTGCACGCCACAATTAATTTCCCATTTACTTAGATGTTAACGTTTGGCCTCACAGCAGTGTCCATAAATCTGCAAGCCCCAAATCCTCCGGGCCTCATAGTCCTTGTCCCCTGAGAAAACTCCTGTCAAATTCCTGATAGGGCATGACAGATGTAATTTTTCACAAATTTGGCAAACAGCGGACAGACATCTATCTTACCCAGTAAGAGATTAGTGAGCCAGACTTTATCACTACTTTTGTCTTGTCAGCATCCGCCTCCTTTTCCTGAAAAACACACACATTTGTAACGCCAGTGAAATGGTGAAGCCTGTCCTACAGAATGATACCATCCATCAAGCAGAAAAAATGAAAAAGGGCAGCCCAGTTGGGCAAAAGAAGATATCTCTAAAAATAGGAAGGAACTAGCTTCGTCCCTCCCCGTCCGGAAGCATTAATCATAGCGTGTACCAGTTTCTTCGGTTTGTGAAGCAGACCGGAAGTGTGTTTGTTGTCACGTCTAAGTTCATGATGCGTTGGTCTTCTTAATAAGACAGTTGTTGCAAATTGCCGAGTGGAAAATCGGGATTTGCGGGCTCTCGACAAATCACCACGTTCAGATGTAGACTCTGAACATGTAAAGACTGCATATCACTGAAAGTGTTGTGTAAGGCTACACTGCAGCTAATCAGCTAAAGGAGACAAACGTAGTCAAGGGCTGGTTTTAGTTGTGGTTGTTTTAATACAAATGTTGTACAAATTGCAGGTTTCTTTAAAGGGGCATAAGACATAAGAACAATTCCAAAATCACATGAAAGAACGAGAATTCTTTTCAGCTACAGTCTTTAATATTAATTTCGATTTTTTTCTTTCAGTTGAAAAGAGTGTCTGAAAATAATTTTGTATGGTGGTTATTGCAACATTTGTCGGGCTTCCCAGATCTCAATTAATATTGGATCCATGGTACATTCTCCACTTCCGACTAATCAATCGGTTAGTCAAATAATCTGTTGTGTAATTCACTCGTAAGTCTGTCTGTGAAATCATTCTGTAAATCTGTCGACCTGCTTATTAATCGACTTATCTATCGATTAAACGAGGCAATCAATACATCGGAATGAATCCTCTAAATAATAAGTATTTAGCGTGCCCGCGTAATGACCCAGGCGCCTCTCAAAAATGCAGTCGCTGTGAGTTCAAGTCCAGCTTATCCTTGGCTTCCCCTCCGGCCGTACGTGAGAAGATCTGCCAGCAACCTGTGGATAGTCGTGGATTTCTCCCGGGTTCTGTCCGGTTTCTTCCGGCCATAATGGTAACTACCATCGTATTTAGTGAAATCTTCGTGAGGACAGCTTAAAACAGCAATCAAATTAATAAATCTAAATAATGAATGAGCCAATCAGTCTATTTTGCCATGAATTAATCAGCGAAACTCTCGACTGCCTAATCTCTTAGCCCAACTATCACAGAGATACCAGAAGCCGCGAATACTTCACCTCTTTATCGATAGATTCAAGAGGTCAATGTATTTAAGAATGTTTACCTCATACAACGTCTGCCGGCATTATCGTGGGGGGAAACCCGGTAGAGAACATAGGAATCCCTTGGCCAGCTGCTGGCGCTTGACAGACTTTCCCAGACACCACAATTAGCATTTCGAGCTGCTAACACTAAATTTTCCACGCCGGCGGGGGCTCAGTCGGTTAGCGTGCTAGCGCAGCGCAATGAGCAAGAAGCCTCCCAGCAAGGCAGTCGCTGTGAGGTAAAGTCCAGCTCATGCTGGCTTCCTCTCCAGCCGTACGTGAGAAAGTTTGCTAGCAACCTGCGGATGGTCGTGGCTTTCCCTCCGGCTCTGCCCGGTTTCATCCCACCATAATGCTGGCCGCAGTCGTATAATTGAAACATTCTTGAGCACGGCGTAAAATACCAATCAAATAAATAAATAAATAAATAAATAAATAGATAAATAAGTAAATCAGTAAGAAGTTCAGTCGTTAATGCTGGAGTGTATTGGTCATACATGTGTGGAGGAAAGGTTATTTCCCCTTCTCTTGAAATCCTGTGCTCCTTTAATTAGCTTTCCCTCTTTTTAAAAGTTGTTTACATACATTTTGTTGATCAGAAATGTTGTATAACTAAGGTTAGTGGAATGGCTCGAGCTTTCGAAGCTGAAGTATCCTGGATCAATGCGTTTCACAATTTATATAACCTGTAATCCTTAAGTTGTACATGTGACATAGGGGTCGTACCAGCAACAGAGAGCGGGAACAACTAGCGAAGCACATTAATCTAACAAAGTTTCTACTACAGATACCATGCTTACCAGGACGAACTAATTGGAGAAAGCCGTCGAGCTGCCAATTATGGCAAACTCCTAGTCACCCCAAGACTGCGTGAAAGTAGGGAAAACACTGTATGCATTATGTGTTGAATTTACATACTTGTGTTCATCTTCATTTAATGAATTCCTAGATCGTGTTGTTAGCCTGTAGGTGCGTCCAGTTTGTGTTGAGTCGGCAGTCTGGCATGTTGCCTGATTCTCGTCACTTGGGGTCCTAACTTACCAACCTGGGTAGGCCAAGGAAGACAACATTAGTTGCCTCCCGTTACACATGCTAGGAATATTCGACGGAGGTCCACTATACACATTAGCACTTTTTTTATTCATTCATTAATTTTCTATTTGGAGCTTATGTCACACTCAAGAATATTTCAGTCACACGACGGCGACCAGCATTATGGTGGGAGAAAGCCGATAAGAGCTCGGGGGAAACCTATCACCATTTGCATTTTGCTGGCAGACCATTACATGTGCAATCGGAGCGGAAGCATTTGCTGTTTGTGTGTACAGGGAGAATGTAGGAAGTGAGGGGTTTAACGATGTTCTTAATTTCACTGGCGAAACGTCCAAGTCCTGGCTGGTTGTGAAAACAGTAACACGGTAACATGACAGAACTTAGGCGTTGAATCCGATACTCGTATACCAGCCGTCAACCAGAATGGGCTTTCCGGGACAGTAATCGGTAGACCAGTTTCCCAAAACGACAAATAACCAGACTACCCAAGAACTATTTATTTATTTAATTATTTTAATGGTGTTTTACGCCTTTCTCACTTTACGACGGCCTCCAGCATTATGGTCAGGAAAACCGAGGAAAGCACTGCGGAAACCTACGACCTTCCGCAGGTTGCTGACGGACCTTCCCACGCACGCCCGGAGAGGAAGCCAGCATGAGCTGGACTTCAGCTCATAGGGAATTGATGAGAGGCACGGGGTCATCAGGCCGCGCTGGAGCGCTAAACCCTTCGGCCACGGAGGCTCCCCCGAAGAACTAAGAAAATATACAAAATCTAAAAATTAGGACGAATTCATGCAAAGAGAAGCGGTCAACAATTTTCAATCATGACGAAAAGATGCAATGAATGTTCTAGGCGGATGAATAAAACTAGTTTCCATATCGCGTACCATTTTAGTATATATGTTGTCGATAATCAATTGATTGTTGGTTTTGGATTTAGGCTCTTCTGTTTAATGATGAGCGTGTGTGGACATTCATGTCTATAACTGTTCACGTGTTCTAGCGAATCGCTTCTAAGTCTACGTTGCCCGCGGAGTGGTACCTGTGTACATATTCAGGCGTTCGCTTCATCGCACCAGTCGATAGAAAATGGCAGATTTCCCATAACTTCACTACATACAGTCACTTGATGTCCAAGGTTGTGTTACAAAACGACTGGAGAACCATGAAGTCGTACTCCAGTCAACTTACAATTATCTGAAAATAAATCTCAGATTTATAGTTCTAAAGTGAGTAGTTTACGTGATGTGATATGTCGATTGTTGAGTTCGTTTGTCAGATAGATGAGGAAGGATATAAACGATAAATGTGCCAAATAAATCCCGTCACTATGAATAATTATTAAGTTGAGATCAGTCATTAAAAAGTAGATTACGCAATACTGTTATCTGTCAAGCAATAGAGCCTTAAGACTACACACATGACTCAAATATCACAAAAAAGGCTACTGAAAGCTGTCGCCCAAGCGGCAAAGGATTTATGCCTATACTTCACCCAAAATGATCTTAAACATTCTAAGCGCTATTTTTATTGATTTCATTTTATTCTCTGCGTAGTGTCAGCGCGTTGCAAAAAGATATGTGCCTGGACAACATCTGAGTATTTAACTTTCCGCTCAAATGATGCTGGCATATCTGATAGAACACATAACATGGTGTGTCCCGTATTTACAATGCACGGATACAATTTTACTGCATTTCGGAAAAAATAAATACAAATATGGCAATCTTAGTGTAAGAGAAATGAGCAAAAATAAAATTCCCGACTTTGTATAAGTTGAAAACAAATATGTATTTCGATCAGAAGAATGAAACTAACCTTTCACGACCAGGAATCATTTTCTTTTTTTTTCTATAAACCCTCGGTCATTTTAATGTGACCAATGCCAAGTAGACCTCCGAATTGTTTTTCCCGTTCTTTTCAAATGTAGACAATTATCGTGTGTTTTTTTGTTGTTTTTTTTTTTTGGTTATAAGTGAGTGACACAGTTACAGGCATAATAATTTGGCAATTTTCATGCGGTAAAATTGTTAATCTTCCGGTAAAAAGTATTTCGACATGTAGACAGAAAGCGGCCACAGTTAAATGGCTAAAAAAAGGCTGGCTTTCTATACCGGTATCGGTATTTATGGATATCAATCATTAATTGATATAATCTCTATTGCACTTGGTTAGGTGGAATGATTGATTTGGGAGGACAATTGAAAGATGGCGGCTGGTGTAGGTGATACCAAACTGTTCTGAGAGTTCTGACATATGACATGTTTAGACTCCACCGTAAAATTACATCAAAACCTCAGCTTGATGTATGTGTCTATCGCAGTCCCATTGTATTTTTTAGCTGACCTTTTTCAGTTACACTTCAGGGAGTTAACCTGGCAAGTGCGACCATGTTTGAAGAGTATTGTTGGACAGCAATAACAACATGACGGAGGCCATCTTCGTTGCGTTTGACCTGCTCATCTCCATCTAACAAGATCTCATCAAGTTCAACAACAAGTTCGTTGTTACAAGAGACTTTTGTAAGCTCATATACTAATATGATGACCACGGTGTCCAGTATGGAGAACGTAAGGTGTTCGCATTGAGAAAGATACCCTGAAGTAAAAACAAGGGTGGACAAATTAACCTTTCCGAAGTACTATAAAGATCACAGCCTGTTGTTAAGGAATTCATGTTTTTTGTCGTAGATGAACTGAATATTCGTCCCGTGGACTCCGTGGTCAGTTTACGTGTAGGTGTATACAGTGACGGGGAAGCACGGAATTCAATAGATATGCTTGGCTGCTAACACCTGCTGGTGTCTTGGCACAGACAGCGAACTGGACCGAATAAGCGGACTAGCACATTTCATGACATAGCGAGAATGCCTTTGCATCGTTTTCATGTTTATTAATTGCATTGACAACACAGCATGTAGAATATTTCTGGACCAGTGATGACTGTAATATTGCAATTACTTGTTACCCAATTTCGCGCAAGCCATGGTGTTAGGGGCAGTGTAGTTGTGTAAAATAAAACCTTACCTGTGGTAAACTGACTAGAGACCGGATTTCACCGGTTATGTGTGACCATCTATCACAATGACACCACTGTTGTGATCTTGTATTCCATTGTGTAGTCTTATATTTTTGGTTTTCTTCTTTGTTTATTTGTTTTTGTTTTTTTTTTTGTTTTTTGTTTTTTTTTTTGTTTTTTTTTGCAATGATAGAACTGATATTTCAAGTGCACCTCTTTCTACTTGCTAGACAGGGAGCTCTCTATCTATCCAGGTATTGAAGCAGTTTTCAGTCTTAGCTATTTCCTTTTCAAAATTCGGACTATCGCCGGTCTGATCTAACATCCGAAATGCAGAGGGTGAAGCAAACTTTTCCTCAGGGCAATGTGTTTTTACTTTTTTCCAGCATGCAAGCATGTTTATATCCATATGTTGATAGCCATATGTTCATAAGCTGAAAATGGAACGGACCTCGGTTGTGTTAAACGTAGATTATGGTCCGCTGTCTGCCTAGTTATTTTATTCCCTGTGGGCAGCCCACAGGCGGATTCCACAGACCATTGATTAGAAATATCAAAACTGACTTAAGGCACGAAAACTGGCTTAGCCACTTCAAAACTGACCAAAGTTGATTCCGCAAAACTGAATCTTTGTTTGTAGAATTGAAAAACAGTTACATAAAACTTGGCTCGACTAAGCCAGTCTGCAATCTTAATTCATTTTGCTTAAGTTGACTCTCGTGGAATCGATCCCAAATGTCGCAGGTTCAGTTGACTGAGTGTTTTTGCTGTCCTGCCTCTTCCTTTGAAGAATAAGTCAGTAAACAACAGAGTGGCCCGAATTAGTGATATGAAACGCGCTTAATCCGAGAGTGACGTCCACAATAGTGTTAATATTATTATGAAGTGACCCAAAGTCGTTGATAGCGCTGCTTTGTTCTGATTTTAATCTATGAGAGGGTATGGCAAAATAAAAAATCAAATGTCAAGACAAAATAAAAATTAGTGCACCACCTGGCTTACAACACAGGCACCGTTTCACACTGCTTCTGTCATTAATGAAACAAAAGTATTGTCCCCTTATTGTAAGTCAGAGAGAGTAGTTCCCCTTGATAACATCTGGACGGCCTTACCGTGGGGCTTGGGCAGATTAGCAGATGTTGATGCTGATTTAAACTAACTGCTTTACATTTATCCAGTATACAACATATGTCAGCATTACCACTATATCCTAGTGCTTTGATCAGAAGAATATTACTTATAACAGTACAACATGCACATAAGCTATCTCTTCGGTTGTAGTCGTAATAGTCTCAACATATATGTCAAAAGATAAAACAGTAATCGTGTATCACTTATGACAAGCAATAACCTAACGGTGCTGAAGGTGTGATAGCTGGTGGTTATCGCAGTTTGATAGACAATATTTTATTTATTTACCTATTTATTTATTTGATTAGTGTTTTACTTGAGAATATTTCACTCATACGACTGTGGTCTGCATAAAGGTGGGGTGGAAACGAACAGAGCCCGGGGGAAACCCACAACCATCAGCAGGTTTCATATTTTATTTATTTATGTATTCTTCTGCTTGATTAATGTTTTACGCCTTACTCAAAATAATTTCACTTATACGGCGGTGCCGAGCGTTACTGTGGTAGGAAACTGGACAGGGCCCTGGGGAGATCTCATTCACAATAGGCTCAGTAACACTGACTGACATAGAAAAAAAAAGTTGATCTCTGCCTGTGGATATGTAATCCAAATAATAACAGAAGTATGTTTAACAGACTAAACACTTCACTCTCAATATAGTAACTCAGCCCAGCCTCTTTATTTCATCGCTTATAATCTGAGCCAAGCAACATCAAACCTACACATATTTGCACATGAAATGTGGTCGATAATCTGAATATCGCTCTTTCTCGATAATCTTAATAACTTCATGAAATGAATGACGCATTGATATATCAGCAGCACTGATGTGAAATGTCGAATTCAAACTTCCGAATTTCACAGAATATTAAATATTTCTCCAAACTTGAATACATTTTTTGATATCTTTATGCATAATATTTGTTGTAGACGTACATGTTAGAAATTAATGTATAGTGCATTAATATTATGTACACCGATTTGGATGGCATCATCGAAGGGATGCCAATCTCTGGAATATTTCACATTGTATTCTTGTGGTCAGGTTTATGGATGGAGGAAATTGGAGTGGTACTTTCCTACATGTAGGCATATAATCACATCGGTCGACCACATATTAATATAACAATCAATGCTCCACAAACAATGAGAGCGGAGTAAACTAAACAGCACCTGTTCCAGACAGGGTTTGAAAGTTCACCTGGTATGTAGAACAAGGATACATTTATCTATTTGATTGGTGTTTTACGCCGTACTCAAGAATGTTTCACTTATATGACGGCGGCCAGGATTCTGGTGAGAGGAAATCTGGCAGAGTCATAGGTAAACCCATGACCATCCGCAGGTTGCTGGCAGACCTTCCCACGCACGGCCAGAGAGGAAGCCAACATGAGCTGGACTTGAACTCAGATCGACCGCAAGAAAGAGAATGTACAGGTTGTCGATCATAACATAAGCTCCAACGCGCACGTACTCTCTGACTGCGATAATATAATAATATTTAGGTCATAAATCCTTCATGGCAGGGCAATGTTTTCCTCAGATGTTGCTCGAGGCAAATGGCCCCACCAAAGCACGCGTTCTTGAGCTTAGTTGTACACTGTAGCCTACTCTCTGCGAGGAGGCTCTTGGATGTAAATAGATGCCATTATTCTCTAAATGTGCAAGCATGATACTGGATGTACGACTCTTCAGCACACTACACAGCAGCATGGTGTCTATTTACAACTGAGATGTTAGCGATGCCAGACGAAGGTAAACAGACATGGAAAGCTCCATTCAGAAATACAGCCAGGTGTTAACGCGTGTTGTGGGGGGAGTCGCTTATCGTAGTTGAATACTGGTCCGGTACAACGTGTATTTCATCCGGAAGGTAAGTTTTTTAGTTGTAACTCTTTACTTCTCCAAAGCCATAGGAGTCAAATTAATTAATCACTGAATTCCGTTTATGACCGTACCTTGCTTCCATTCT
The DNA here is from genome assembly GCA_016165875.1 of Acanthopleura granulata. Lineage (NCBI taxonomy): Eukaryota > Metazoa > Mollusca > Polyplacophora > Chitonida > Chitonidae > Acanthopleura > Acanthopleura granulata. Next base: position 123,618 of record JABBOT010000075.1, on the reverse strand, counting down.
GTGAGTTCAACGAAGATTTGACGTAAAAGAATCCAGTCATCAGTCATCTCAACAATGGGCTGGAAACTTAAAATCGTAGGTTGATTTAAATTGTCTTTATTAGAGCAATGTCAGCACGTACACAGATAACTGTCTACACCAAAAAATAAAACAATTGCATAATTAGGGCTGTAACAAGAACTTTCATATGGGGAACTGTCTACACCATAAAATAAGGTCTTAACATCACATATACTAACAGATATCCGACTGAGGGCAATGCCATACAGTAACTGTCAGGACAATAGCAATAAATTTGCGGGTATACAGACAATGTCGGCACAACAGCCAAAACATTACTTGTACCGGCATATGCCAATATCAGAGCCGAATAACGTAATCCACACTTCCGCAGTGAAATACGTGCAAATACAATGTCGAATGCCAGGGAAATGCCATCACGGATACATTCCACTTTCTACACTAAAGCAATAACATCCCGTCTACAGGCAACATCACGCATACATGTATCTGTCATAGAGCAATATAATCACGTGTAAAGGCCACAGCACATGTACATTAAATGTGTAAACAACAGCAATGAAATGATGAAATGATAAAATCAACTATCTGTATACAGTTCCACGGTATGGTTGAAATATTGCCGAAGTAGCTTTAAGCTAAAATTATTTATTCCTTTAGAGCAATAAATGCGAAACATTTCTTAAGAACAAAATTTATTCATTTATTATTACATTTATTTGTTTGGCAGTTTAGAATACTTAGTTGACCTTATAGTGAAACGGCATTTAATGTTTTATTAAGACTGAACAGTACACAATTTTAATCAATTATAAAAATATCATTTTAATGCTATGCCATTCGTTAGAAAATTTTTGATGTTCATGTGTATATTTACACGCAAAAGTAGCTCTGAGTACTAGAGACAAAATTTAGCTCGAACAAGCTCATTTTACTGACACTATCCATTTAATAATAAGACACCTTTTCTTACCAGTGGATTTACCAATGATTGACTTAATCATTTTCTGAGCGCCGTTTACTTTATACCAAGGGTTACTGCTGACTGGTTCATCCGGATTAAACGAGTTTATTTCGATTTGCTTTTCATCAACGATGAAATCACGCTTCATGTAAATAATTCCAACATAATGGATTAAGTTTAGGTTTAATAAATATGAAGAATAAATCCCAACCCGCCTCCCTGCAGGTAGTGACACGAAGAGTATCATCAGCATAGGTACGATTTTTATAAGCCATGCTTCTGCAGAGTGGAATGTGCATGTTGTTTGCCCCGTAGTTAATAGGCCTAGCTCCGAGGTGCACAGTTGTAGTACGTATAATTTTCTCCACGGGAGGCAATGTGCTTAGTATTGTTTAAAAAAAAGATAGTTCTTGGTAATGCTTTTAGCATGCCAGTGATACTATTTCGGTCAGCATTCCACTATAAAGCAGTTCTATTTTTTTTTCCAGTTTAGTCGGTGGCTGAGGAGCAGTGGAAGGGCCTTGAATGAAAGCGGATGTGGAATTCTTGTGATCAGGTGATATGAGAGAAGCGGCCAACGGATCCAACACTGACAGGACATCTGCTTTTCACGGGCGCATGTGAGTCTGTGCGCATGCGCATCGTGAAACCAGTAGCTCTGTGACTGACACATCTGTTGTTACAGCCGGCTGCCGGAATCAGATATGGGCCAGCCAGCATATTTACTATCTCTATGAAGGAAACGTGTGGTAATACTCGTGTAGCGCATAGAGAACGAACAAACCCACCTTGTTAGGATTAGCTGGGTGCAGATATGATAACACCCTCCGGTATGCATTGAGTCAACTTTGTCTAGATTTACTGTGCCCATTTGAGCTTAAACGTTACTACGAGCCCTAGACAAAGCTGTTGAGTGATCCATAAGATTAATATTGCAACCTATATCAAGGAATACAAGGAAGCATAGATAGTGAAACTCTGAGGAAACAATGCACTTAGAAAAAGAAATCACACAAAACCTTCGTCTCTGCATCTTATAGGCACAAAAAGGAAAACAGTGTTATGGCGACGGTTTCACAGTTCCTGACACAGGATAGCTACCGCGACGAAAGTACAAAGAGGCCATCTCAGACCAGCGCGAAACCACAAAGTGATCCGAATGTACCGTACTACATGAACGTTCTCTTTCCTCCTTGGTACCTCTTCACCCTTGTCAGCGTTTGGTATTACGGCTTTTTCACAGTGTTTCCTAACGTATACGATGACCCAAATGCAATTCTGGGGCACCGGATATTCTCCACGTTTATTCTCATCGAAATGATGGCGAATTGGCTGTGTATTTGTTTCGTGGATTCAACGTTTGGACGTCCACCTGGTATGAAAGGAGGCCGTCCTAGGGGTGGAAGAATCGGGACGACAGATGGCGCCGTGACACATCCGGCGGAACCCTTTCCACAAAACATGGTCCACAGAAACGGCAGTGTCGCCCAGGCATTGGAGGAAAAACCAGAGCACGCGACGAAGTATTACCGCACTTCGGACGGCTCAGTGATTGTGTCCATGCCGAACCACTTGTCAAGTTCTGGTGAAAATTCTCCATCTAGGATTATTTACCCGTACTTCTCCTGGAAGCCTTGCTTGGTGTGCGAACGCGCTAGACCCCCTCGCTGTCATCACTGTGCTCTCTGTCAGAAATGTGTCCTGAAACGCGACCACCATTGCTACTTCGCCGGGGCTTGTGTCGGCCTGTTCAACCAGCGTCATTTTATCGTCTTCGCCTTCTGGGCCTCTGTAGCTACTGTGTACGCCTTTTGCCATTCTCTGCCTTATATTTACTACGAATTTCTGGAGCAGACATCGTTCGTCGACCTCTTCTTGCCGTTGACTTTGTTGCGGTGTCTATTAGGGTACACCAAGGTCAAGGCCGCCCTTCTCATGACAATGGAATGGTCGCTAATGTGTTTTGTCTTCTTCAGCGTTGTCTTTTTCGTCAAGCAGATGGTCCTGGTCTCGCGAAGTCTCACGACATTCGAGAACGAAAACAGGATGAAGCTGCATGACAGTCGTGGCTTAAATGGCAGATTAAGGGCAGTGTTTGGTGAAAATTGGCCCTTGCATTTCTTGGTTCCTCTTCACACAATGTACAAACCCGAGGAAGATGGCATAAACTGGCCCACAATTTCCACTGCACAAAACCAACTGTGACAGGTTATGATAAGATACCTACCAATCTGGATTGTGATCAAAAGTGTCAACAATCTTGGCTTATTTCATGTTTGTTTTTCTATATACATGAAAGGTTACTCTTCAACAGTTCTTTGCAATACTAAGAATTAATTTTGTTTTTATTAAGGACGAATTCTCTGCAAATGTCTGCGTTCTAGTGTCAACTCAGCTTTAACGTACTTCTCGACTGCGCATGTCAGATTGGAGATAAACAAACAAATGCAATACGTATTGACTCTACAGTCATAGAACCATTACCAGTAAAACTGTAGTCTTACAACTTCTCTACAGACCCACTTAACAAAACATGCTAATCTAATTTTAGAGTGACGTTCCATCTGTTAAGATAACATCTTCATTTGGCGCTATAACCTAGACAACTTTGTCTACAATACGAAAGGGCGAGACATAGGATTTATTCATTTATTTATTTTACGCCGTTTTACGCCGTACTGAAGAATTCACATTTATTGTGGGGGTGGGGAGGGGGGAACCTTCACCTATCCGCAGGTTGCTGGCAGACCTTCGTAGGCACAGCCGAAGAGGATGCCATTGGTGACAGGCACCTGGGCCACCCTTTGACTTTAAATCAGGAGGTATGTCATTATCAGTTCCTGTGGATTTCCTCGGATTCAGTCTGATTTTTGTGTGGAATGATTGGATAATGATTATGGTCGCCTGGCAATATCGCAGCCAGGTCTTAGGCGAGAATACATTCAAACCCGGCGACAGTAAGTGGGTGAGATAATGAGACCATGAAAACATGACAAGATAATGAGAACATAAAAACATCATAAGATAATGAGAGCATGAAAACATCATAGGATAATGAGAACATTAGAACATCATAAGATAATGGGAACATTATATCGAGTATCAAATAAACTAGATGGAAATTTTTAAAACGAGCTAAAAGAAGCGCAAACCTCAATTAGAACCAGAATCCCACGTTAATAATTTGGAAATATATAATCCAGAAATTTGTATACAGAAATGTTCATATGTAAAGGAGCTAGAATTTGTGAAATAGATCAACAGCCTCTAACTTATAAATGGCAGCAACGCTGTGAGACAATTCAAATTAACAGTCGATTTTGCCGAACCGTCTACAACATCCAGGATGAAATGGTGTGTTAATCGAAAATGCCCAATACTGCATGGCGTTTTCATAGAAACACGAGTGAAGTAATTATGACGAATGAGAAGGCGAATTTCATGCAGCTTCACTTTAACACGGAATGTTTCCTATTTACGACGGAACCAATCTTTCTGCAATATCTTTATTCCGCCATGCAGTCCAAAAACAGACCAATTGGGAAACTTACAGTTACATACAATATTTAAGCGAATGCACATTGACATGATTTTTTTTTTTAAATTATCAGTTGGTTTTGTACTGCGACGAGCAGTTCCCTGGTTAGGACCGGATTGTCGGTGGAGACACACCCTCCTACAGTCAACCGTGGGTGCTTAATGAAAGACAACAAGCGTTAGCGATGGTATTTCCAAAATATATTCTAGGGTGCTGCTGCATCAAACCGTAAAGTATTTCAGTTCCCCTATTCACAACGGAACGATGACTAACTCCGAACGACTCATTAACAGAAATATCGAGCCAGAATATCGTAGATAGGACTAGAATCAGTAGTAGGAAACACAAATTTTGTGTGTGGTGGTGGGGGTGGGGGGGTGGAGAGGAAAGGGCGAATGAAAACTAGTCGTTTCACGCGTTATGGTCAGATGCTGGCTTGATGGCGCATCTGTTACACAGAAAAATGAACAAAACATAAAAACACAATAAAAAAAAACGTTGGGTCCATCTGTATATATACATGTATGTGGTGTTCTTCAGCTGAGTTAAAGGTACACTGGTTTCATGTCACACATATATGATGCGACTGGTTTTGAGCTCAGTAATTACCTAAAATACGCCACTTCATTAATTTATGTACTTATTTGTTTGATTGGTATTTTACGTCGTACTAAATGCTATTTTACGTATACATGTGCGACGGCGGTTAGCATTATGGTGGGAGGAAACCCGGCAGAGCCTGAGGGAAACCCACGACCATCAGCAGGTTGCCGGTAGACCTTCCCACGTACGGCGAGAGAGAAAGCCAGCATGAGCCAGACTTGAACTCTCAGAGAGTTTCATAGTTGGAGTGATTATCCATCGGCTACAGCTCTAACCCAAAATGATCATGTACGACTAAATTTTAATAAGCCACTGCTGATCCAGTGTACATTTTCATCATTAAAACTCCAATCTAGTTCTACTATGTGCTTGGATTCAGTATATATCAAACTCTCACCGAGGAAATGCTGCCCTCACTTAAATATTAACTTCCTCGAGCTCTTTTGCACTGAAACTGCCAAATAACATAAAAACAATCGATTCTATTTCACTTTTTCAAACGAGACTCAAAGTTTATTTTTAATTGACAGATTATAAGTCCGTTAACACCTATCATTCTTTAGAAAGAACATACATGGCCTTTTCCATTTATTTACGTGTCATTGCTATTTTGTGGTTTCTTGTGGATCTGTTATCTTTTATTTGTGTCATTTGTTTGGTTTTTTTTTTTTTTTTTTTTTCTCCTTTTTTTGTGTTGTTGATGTTGTTGTTTCCCAGTATAGGTATGACTACGTTCTCGGAGAAATTGGTTTTGTATAACCATTGGGATAGAACAAGTCCATAGGACTTTAGTCCTGCTCTCCAATTTTGAAAGATATCTGCCGATTCTAGCACTGAATTGTACGGTGAATAAATTATCACTATTATGCCTATATTATTATACTAGTGCCACCCATCCACGTGTAACGGGAGTGATCGCCGTGTGCCGCCTACAGGCTATCAGTACAACCAGCTACGACATGTTATCCAAAATATCCAGGCGTCTGTGTACAGCCTGTGGTCAAATTAATTAACTCCACTACAATGTACAGCATAATCCTGTTCATTCATCTCCATATACAAAGACGGTGAGTGAGTCCGCTGATGACAGATCGTAGGGAATCCCAGTCGTTACGTGGGTTTGCCGGTGACGTCACCGTGACGTCACGGGATTCCTCTTTTGTGCTCGGCCTTTCCGCCTGTCGGCCACGCGAAAATTTTTTCTTTAATAAAATAAGAAGAAAGAAACCCCCTGTTTTCATCTTCCCTTTTGAATTCGTGCGAAGCACGGGTAGCAACTAGTATGCCATATAGCTGCTAATCTTTAGATACAGCATCCTACTCGTACTAGCAGATTACATCATTTGGATACACCGTATGCGTAACTTATATATCCATGCAATACTACACCTAATAACACCTGTCAATCGCTATACTTTGTGAGATTATTGTATTTGGCCCAACAAACCATGGGACCACTGCTGTTTAGCGCCCTATAACATGTATAACCACCTTGTATGTACCTTGCCGGTCGGCAATCATGTTCGCAGCTACTACAAGTAAATGCAGTAAATGTGGTTTGGCAGGAGAGTTTTACTGGATGGTTACAGCAGTTATAAAAGCAGTTCATTTATGGCCAGACGACCCGAGCAGAAACGTTACATCAATCTTTCGAAAAAAGAAACTCACAAAACCAACCAAAGTAAAGGAAAATGAACTTAGTCCTTAGTGCCTCTTACCTCCTTTTAACTCTTGTTTATTTATTTGTTTCTTTATTATTTATTTTTTTATTTATTTACTTTTTTTATTTATTTATTTATGTGGTCTTTTACGGCCTGCTTGAGGACATTTCTAGGATATCACACCTTTGATTATTAACTACATTAAAACGATACAGTATCAATGTGGCCCCATATTGGCGATGTCCCACACGTTGTTAACGGAAAAGATTTATTTGTTTATTTCATGTTTTACCTCGTACTCAAGAATATTTCATTAAACATCTGACAACGGTCTTCTTAATGATGGGTGGACACCTGACAGGGTTCAGGGGAACAACCCGCAAGTTGCTGGCAGACCTTTCCATGTACGATAAGGTTGAAGGTAGATCAAAACAGAAGTAGGCACCCCCTGGTAGTTTTTGTGAACACCAAATAGGTAATCTTTTTATTACTCGTGGTTAATAAGGGCTTTTAACAGACAGAAATAATAATCCTTGTGGTGCTAACCGTCTTAAGTGTTTCAACAAGCCCACCATGTTTTTTTTTTAATGCTTTTTAATCTTTTATTTGTGTCATTTGTTTGTTTTTATTGTGGTTTTTTTTGCTCCTTTTTTTTGTTGTTGTTGATGTTGTTGTTTCCCAGTATAGGTATGACTACGTTCTCGGAAAAATTACATGTACGTCGTACTCAACCAGCTTTCAGTTTCGTGACGAGGAGGATTACTTACAGAGACTATTCTGTGTCTTCTCTTAGCGTTGTGAGTCCATGCAGCGTAACTGCTGCCGCAACGGGAACATCGTGCCACAGACACCAGACATGACACCCCATAAAGTCTCATTTTACTGGCACGCCAACCAGGCCTGTTTCCTTGCTCGAACCGCTCCGTGCCGAGCGCAAAGCGAGGAAACAACAAGAGCAATTTTTATTTTATAAAGTTCCAATCTGATCTCAGCGGAATGACGCCATAATGCAAGTTTACTCAACTGTTACATTTTCACATCACGCAAGAAAATACGACATCATATAACACGTTATGTACACGACGTCACGCTCTAGGCATGTCTGTGAAAGTTTAGGGCTGGAAAAACAAATGACAAAAACTCTTTAAAGTACACAAAATCATGATACTGTTCATATCATATATGTGCATAAATAATAAATAGAATATTGCACATTGAAAGCTAAATACCATAAATACTCGATCAATATTTATGGTATTCAACCTTCACTGGGCAATATCCTCTATCCACTCTGATTGGTGCATATACGTCAAACACACCGGCACCACTGCACCGTATATGTGCACGGTGTAATCACATTTCCATGTGTCCATCATTGTCCAATAATTGTTTATTTTATACACTGGACATTGTCAAATCTGAGTGTTCCAGATATGAAAAGGCTTGCCAGAATAGCTGTTTGCCTAGATAAAATACATGTCTTTTGGCATTGATGCTCTACACTGTACAATTCAGCGTACATGTACATATACACTTTCATCAAAAAGAACGTGATACATTTCATTTCTAATAAATTGCTAGTAACATCCCTGTATTTCCCCCGTCCCTAAGTCTTTGCCTGAGCAATTTAGACCAGTGAACTCTAATAAACTGTCATTAACTTCATTGCATTTTCTTACCTACTTCTAGGTCCGAGTGATTCCAGACCAGTGAAGCATTATGCAATAACATTCTTTCTAATTCATTAATAATTCATTCTATTAACGTCATGGTTAATCCATGGTTGTTAGGAGGAGTGAATGAAGTTGGTCGTCTTTCCGCATATATGCGAACAGTTGGAAGAAAAGCTTAACCTAGGTAAACTGGCAATCAACTGGACTTAACAGGTTATCTATATTTAGTTATCATTAGATGACGGGTAAGAAGAGATGAATGGAAAGGAAAACTGGACAGTGTTAAATTCCATAGAAGTGAACGACATGCTAGTGAAGAGAACAACCTTTTAGAAAATATAGCCCATAAGTAAACAATTTATAGTGTACTTAATACTCCTCTTCAATAGAAAAACAGCCGTTATTTTCTAAAGGACGATATAGTGGTTGCTTTCGCCGTCCGTCCTTGTGGAGGTGTTGTATGCGTGCCTTGCCAAACCTAATCGTGCAGTGTGTATTCTTCTCTCACTTTTAAATGTTTTTTTGGCAAGTCCGCTAAACAAAGTCATGTATGATTTAGCCATGGTAATTGGTCGTCAGAGTAATAATAATCTCGCGTATTGTTAAAAACAGGGCGAAAAACCAAGCCATTACATAATTATAGTCTTTTCAAACATGTTTGGCAGCCATGAGTTGCCGTTTAGCCACATGCTGGGGCTTGTAACACAACGCGAAAATGATACTCTTTCATTGTGCTTTTGTCTTCTACTGCTCAACAGTTTCTTTCGGCAGGGCGTATTGCCAAGACCCGTGGTCTGATTGTTGTATTCTTTGTGTTTTAACATGCATGTATGTGTGCATATTGCGTCCTACTTGTACAAAGAGATCTAGATTTGAAGTTCCAAGAAAACTTATTTATGTTTGACTTGAATTTACAAACCTTTCAACATGCAGGTTAGTAGAAAAATGTGGTAAAAATGCCCGCAGTGCGCAACGAAGCTGAACAACGCGTGTGTTGGTGCGGCTAGTTGCCCCATTCAACTTCTAGGACAAACATTACCCTGACCTGGAGAGTTTATAAGAGAACTACGATTAAGTTATCGCAGTCATAGAGTACATGCGCGTTGGAGCATAATATCTGATCGACAACGGGCACATTCTTGTGCTTGAGGTCGCTATGAGTTCAAGTCCAAATCTAGCTGCCTTCCTCTCCGGCCGTACCGCGGGAAGGTCAGACAGCAACCTGCGGATGGTATTGCGTTTCCTTTGGGTGTGCCTGGTTTCCTCCAACCGTAATGCTGGCCGCAGTGTTACAAGTGAAGTATTGTTCAGTACGACGCAAACCATCAATGAAATAAATAACTAAATAAACCACACTACTCTGCTGTTTACTTGTGAAGATCTGCCAGTAAACTATGGATGGTCATTGGCTTCCACCAGGCTCTAGCCGGTTTGCTCTCACCATAATGGCGGCCACTGTCGTATTTGTGAAATATTCTTGAGCAAGGCGTAAAACATCCAATGAAATATATAAATAAATAAATACTATACTGTTAGCGCCGAGCAAAAATATAAATATAACTATAAATAACTGTGGTAAGTGACAGGCGAAGGTAACAAAGCCGCCCACATAGGTCAGTGCACTGGAAGGGGGAGTAGTGGATAGATTCTAATAATTATGATTTCTTCTTTGTGGTTCCTTTTCATCAACGTTATTAGATGACATTTGACACAAGATCTTTATAGAGTGAAAAACAGCGCCTGTTCAAAGTTAAGTTTGCCAGACAGGTTGGACAATATTATGTTTATTTCGATGAAGTATCTTCTCTAACATGTAATACATATACGTGTGGTTGAAACTTATGTATATATGTAAATTTATGACATGAAATGACCAAGTCACTTACTCCCGCCATAACACAATGATCTGGCAATACTTTGCAGTGTTGTTCACTCAGGTAACTTGTTATAATTCAAACATATAACATTAGAGCAGTGTCCTCTCCCTATGTTATTACATGTTGCATTGGCAGACAACTCAAAACATTTACTTCACAGCTCATAAACAGCTGATATATCCTGGCTCTCTGATATGTTAATCTGTTATAAGCTTAAATGCCTTGTCGCCTTTAGATCTTCAGTCGGCAGCTAAGTACTCCACACATCAATGCAAGATCATTCTGCAACGAATTCATACATATTCAAACAGGTTTTTGAATTCAAGAGAGAATTTTAATTCTTTTCATGAACAATGCCTGAGTCACGAGCTGTGTTTTCACTTTAAGCATATATTCAAACAAATTATAGTATTTGCAGTTTTTAAAAGGGTATGGGAGCTCAAATGTTGGACGTAAAAGAAAGCTGAGCATGTTGACTGAAAACTCCAGAGATACAATTGGTGGTCAGTTGTCTCAAAACTACACTGCCTGATAGATGTGTGCAAATGCTGTCGTGACGGTGTCACAACATCGAACATGGTGCTTTCTTTCTGTATTTAATTCAAATCACGACAGAACTTGTCCGTACAAGCTACATAACCAATGAATATTTTGATATCAACGTGACTGATTGAGTTTATGAACGAACTTCAAAACTTCATTAAGACGTCGCAATCAGAATCAAAATCCAAATTTTGGGTGACCATGTCTCTTTTAAGAAAGATTCCGAAGATAATTTTTCAGTGGCAAACTTTCCCCCTTATCATTGTCTTGATTTTGCCTTGTAAACATAAATGTTTACTTATGAATGTAGTGTTTTACCCCGTATTCGAGAATATTTCACTTATATGAAGGAGGCTAGGATTACGGTGGGGGGAAATCGGACAGAGCCCGGGGTAATCCCACGACCATCCGCGGGTTGCTGGCGTATAGGCGGAGAGGAAGCCAACATGAGCCAGCACTCACAGCGACCGCATTGGTGAGACGCACAGGGCCATAACGAAGTGCTGGCGCGCTTAACCCCTCGGTCACGGAGGCCAACTGTAAATATATTGTGGATGATAGTGTCGTCAGTGCTATAATAATCTAACTTCTTGTAAGTCCCCAAGTGCCCAATCCGCATTGAAATAAGAGAAAATAATAACTGCAATTGTGTTTAGACATGTTTTGGTGGAAACAAAGCAGGAGTTAGCCGATAATAGCACATGGAAAAAAATATTTTTCCACTTCGTAGTGGGACTTGGCTTCTACGGTTCAGCAATTTCTTTGTGCCAAGCCTTTGCGAAAGACCTTGGTGTAATTATTGTATTCTTGTTGATGCAAACTGCACACTTGTTGATATATATTATGTTATTATATTTCTAGAGGATGGGTGCAGTAGTCAGCTACAATATCCGTCAGCAGGTGTATATGTGGTGTGTTAATAATATGCTTTTTTCTGCAGCTACAGTTATTGCAGCCAGAGCAATGAGATTTGCACCATTAGATTTGTAGGCACAAAGTACGTAGGAATGGACCTTTTAGATAAAAAATTAGAATATTTTACCCATTATATAGGTACATTATATGGAGTGGTCATCCTGATCAGCTACAATGTCTTTTCGTCCCATTTTAATGTAACGTGTTGATGATATGCTTTCTTCCGCAGCTAAAGCTCTTCGGGATAGAGGACTGCGGTTTGCACCAAACGATTTGTGGGCAAAAGCTACACGGCAATGGATTTTTCAAAGAAAAATTTGAAAAAGTTTACCTATTGAGAATTTCATTCTTACAGACGGGTCCTACGGTCAGCTACAATGTCTTCCTGAGCGCTTAAATGAAATTTGTTGATATGCTTTCTTTCGCAGCTTCTATAACGCCTAGATATAAAGTTCAAAGAAAGCCTATTTCTGTCTTGATTAGAATTTACAAACCTTTCAACAAGCAGGTTACTACAGAAACAAAGAGAAGAACTGATCAAAATTTAGTTTGAACACGTTAGGACGTTTAGTGGTGTTGAAAAAAGTCTGTCAAATATCTTTCAAGGTACTGGTCGTGATGTATTCTGAATTCTTTCCAAACCACACCTTCTGACAGGTTTACTGTAAGGTATTTATTATTAAGGAGGTCGTCAGGAGGATTGCCAACTCAATTTTCCGTAAAATGACATCGTTTAAAACAAGTTGAAACAAGATTTGTCCAGGCTATTCTTTACTTGGAAATATAGTTTTCCTTTACGCCTATGTAAGCTTATATAAGTAAAGATAGAGGTCTGAATTTTTAGTTGATGATTGAATCAAGTTGAGACATCATAGATTTCTCCACCCAGGTAAGTTGAACGATATATGAAAAAAATACAAAATTTTAATGCGTAAAAATGCCAGTAAACAAAGACATTTTTGCATACAGGTCTTACCTTTGCCGCTAGTGGGCGAACTTGGAACCATCATGTAACCTAAAACCAATGTTCGTTTTATGGAAATACAACTTTGCTCATCTTCGATTATTGATGAGACAAGGTATGATGGATCATTTTTCAGACAGTATAACCTTATAATTGTTACCCTGTAACTCTGCATACAACTTTGTGAAATGAAAATACGACAGCCTATTTCAATAGTTTTTGGATCCATTAAACCAGTGATTGGATATCCAAGACGTTTTGCAGAGGCGTCACATGGGGTGAAATTTTACTGAATTACTGACCACTGACTTATTCATAACTTGGCTCTCCCTGCTGAATCATTCGTGGTGCATCTCTTGTACAATGCCACTGATGCCAATATCGGATTTGGATTTGTATCGCGTCAGGAACTGTCGATCAGCAAGATACTGCAGAACGTCCATCGATCTAACATGTATATGATCTGCCTGTTTCTTTAAAGGAAACTAGAGATTCTCCAGATCGTACATCTTATCTGGACTTGTCCGTGTACAAAGACGACAATAATTTCCTGTCACGCCTACTTTATGACAAGAGGGATAGTTTAGATTTTGATATTGTGAATTATCTCTACTTGGATAGCAATATGCCGAATTTTCCTGCATATTTCGTATACTTCATATTCCATCCAATGCCTTCCAACTTAGTTTCATAACTTTTTCAATCAGTAAATACGGACAGAGTGCACAGAATCTCTGGAATTCATTCCGCTAAACTCGGGACAAGGAGGCCGTATGTTCATCGTGTTGGGTATGATTGTCACGTTGGATATATGAAAAGTTGCAGTCAAAGCGCAACTGAGATACATATTTGATTTTCAACAGGATATATACACTAAAATGGTGCAAGACTTGGAAGCTGATTTTATTCATCCGCCTAGAACATTTATTACGTCTTTTCGTCATCATTGAAAGCTGTTCACTGCTTCTCTTTGCAAGAATTCCCCCAAATTAATAGATTTTTCCTTTTTTTTTTTCCTTTTTTTAAAATTTTTTTTGGTGGTTTGTGTTACTTGTCATTTTGGAAACTGGTTTTGCGATTATTGAACCGGAATGCCCATTTTGACTGACAACTGCTATACGAATGTCGGTTTCGAAGCCTAGCTTCACGGTCATCATTAATAATAACAACACTGAAAGGAAAATAATATCGTAACATATAAGCTACCAGCTGTTAATGAAAATGGATCTTCCGGGTCAATAATCGCAACAGCAGTTTCCAGAACGACAAAATAAACAAACCACCAATGAAGTAAGAAAGTGTGTCAAGTATAAAATTAGGACAGGCGGGTTCATGCAAAGAGAAACAGTCAACAGTTTTCAGTGATGAAGAATATACGCAATGAATATGTATCTCAGCTTTCCTTTGACTGAAATGTTCATTTATCTAATGTGGCCATCATACTCAAAACATTGAACGTACGGCCACCAGGGGGATTAGACACAGATTATGAAGTAGAGTCCTAGAGGTTCTGAACACTCCGTTATTATTTACTAACAAGACAGGTGGATTCATTCACACAGATCTCCCGTGCCATAATAAACTTTAAACGGCTTCTTTATGGATCAGATGGGCATTTCTTCCAACCACTGCCCAATTATAAAGCAAACTGCCAAACGAATGTAAAATGTATGTATCTACGAATCATGCATTCATGCTTTGGTTTTACGTCATACTCAACAATGATTTTGGTAATATGGCGACGAGGAGCCCTCAGTCTGTATACCTGTATATGCTGTGTCTAGTCTGTATACCTGTATATTCTGCGTCGTCTGATGGCAGGAAGATCACGCAGACGACACTAGACTGGACACCACACTCTGTCACATTATGCTGACACCGGACCGACCAGTTCTATTTCCTTCTGTATGCATATATTTAGGACGTGCTTAGCAACTCTACAAATCACCTTTTAATCTGGAATTCTTACGACCTCATGGGATACGCCATTTTAGAAAAACCGGAAACACGATGTCTTGTCATTCGTACCCTACGCTCTTCAGTATTAGGGGGAAATATTCCTTTATGTGCCAAGTAGACTCCCCTTTATTATTTTCATCGAAGGCCACGCATTGTGGCCTCTGCGTTGAGACGTTAGGGAATAACATAAAACTTATTCCCCTATCATTTTCTGGCTTTAACGTATGTCAGAATTGTCTCGTAATCCACAGAAAAATAGCTTATATAACACTACTTCTGTGTGGAAAAAATGATAATCTAGGTACTGGTGAGGTCACAGCATGGCTGCCAGTTCGATTTTCCTCGCGTGCGTGTTTTTGTTTACTTTGAACGGCGATATCTCGGTTATCCTATATCACAGAAATGGAAAGTGAGTTTTTCTTAACAATGAATGGCATTCTTTTTCGATATATATATATATATATATTTGAGCTGGTGTTGTTTTTCATTTAACCTTTCCGTGTTGAGCACTGTAAATGTCAAATGAGTTTATATCATGAATCTTAGCTACACGGAGTAGAATGTATAAAATTCGAGGACACACCCAATGTTCTGATGTGAATATGTTGGTTCCAGGCTCTCAAAACCATCCAATCGTGGCCAATATTCATTAATTAACAGTCCATGATGATTTATTGCAGGTCATACCCTGACAAAAGTTAGTTAGTTAGTTAGTTAGTTACTCAGTTAGTTACTTAGTTACTTGATTGGTTAATATGGTTATTTTGGCTAAGTGGATGGTGGAGTTTGAATTGGCTTGGTGGAGTTTGAATTGGCTCAGTGAAGTTTAAAATGGCTTGGTGGAGATTAAATCGTTTTGGTGGAGTTTGAATTGGCTTGGTGGAGTATAAGGTGGCTTAGGAAAGACTGATTTGGCTTAGTGGAGTTTGAATTAGTTCAGTAGAGTTTTAAAAAGTTTAGTAGAGTTTGAAGTGGCTTGGTGGAGTTTGAATTGGCTCAGTGGAGTTTAAATTGAATTAGTGGAGTTTGAAGTGGCTTGGGGAAGTTTGAATTGGTTTGTTGGACTTTGCATTGGCTTAGTGAAGAATGAAATTGGATTATTGTAGTTTGAATTGGCTTGGTTGAGTTTAAATTGATCCTCAAGACATCTGGATTAAATCTAGAATCTCGCCACTTATCGGGGTTGTGCAAAAACTGTTACATCTCTTTTAGAAGAAAATTAATAGTTTATGGAGTATCCCTTAGAAACCTGAAAACATTTCAAAAGAATAATGGGCAAAGTTGGAGGCCTCGGTCAAACAGGATCCAAACTACTCTTGCTGGTGCGCTTAAACGGATATTCACCTGAGCTTCCTCATAGCATTCGGAGACAACCGGGAGTTGTATGTCTTGGTGAGTACTTGGTGAGAAGCAACCGTAGCCCAGCGTCCATATGGAGAAACACGAAAATTACACTTGGTCGGCCTGATCACAGTTGTGGGCTTTGAAAACAAAGTAAATACAGAGAGGGAAATTTTGTGGTCAAGAAAACAAATGCCGAATTCCCTAAGTGCATATTGACAAGTCAATCGAATGAATTACATGTAACAAACTTCGTGAAGTTCACAGGAATCAAATACAGAGTCCAGCACGTAATAGATTTGGAGACATTTGCTATGCTTAAAAAAAATCTAATTGTCCCAAATGTCCAACTTTCGCTCCCAGACTACATGCTGTGGTATTATTTGACTAAGTTTGACAGCAGCATTTTCGGATTAGCTATTTTTCATTATTCTTAAATATTTGTTTTATCTGATATTTGCTTTCATAAAACAAGTACGTATATTTCCACGCTGGTTTCATTTTTAGGACTTCAAATTCATAATTCTGACCCACCGGAATTGCTACTGACGAGCAGACCATATAATGCTTCCGGGACATGACCCTACCTTTATTTAGGTCTCTCCTGGGGTGTAAATAAGGCATAACCGAACCAGAAACGGAACGTTGTTAAGGAGCGATGGCCACATCTCTGCTTTCCAGGAATACCCAGTTTGCCGGATTCCACGGGCCTGTGATATTACCTGAGACAAGGAATTTAACCAGTTACTTGTGGAAAGGTCTGAACCCTTTTATAGGAATAAGGTACTTGAGACAGCATTATTAATAATATCCATTATTCAGTTTATAAGGAGTGTCTTCCAGTTAACGATAGTACAAAGGTTTCAGTTTTTACATGTTGCGTTTCTTATCAATTGACAGATAGTGTTCTTCAGGTTTTGTGCACTTTCAGCGTAGACTTTCTAACATTTGCGATGCATGCATTTGAATAAGTTATATGTACGGTCTGGACAAATGACCATATTTTAAAATTGGTTTTAACTGCTTAAGTCCAAAGGTACTTTCCTTCTTTCCAGAATAAAACTTAACCTCTCTGTAACCAATGGCTAGATGGCTAGATTTGAGATTTATTTCTTTCTTCCCAGCTTAGCTTTCCGACATGCAGATCTGTACCTTTCTCTTCATCAACATGGAGCTTTGTGTCTTTTCGAATGTGTTGTACTCAACATATCTAAGCTAAGCAGATTTCCTTTAATCCTGACATGATTCTGGCTTAATGTCACCAAGATATATCACCAACATGATTACGTCACAATTCGCCACACCTCCGTCTTCACCATACACACATCACCAGACTTCCCATGTTATCACACATTATCACACTTCCCACTTCACCACACCTGATACTTCACCACAACTCCTACTTCAGGACATATTTTAACTCTTCAAAACCTACTTCCTACTTCACCATACCTTCTGATTTGGGACACCCCGTACTTCAGACAAACCTACTGCACAACGCCCTTCACCAAACCTCCTATTTCATCATACTTCCTCTTTCAGCCAACATACTACTGCCCCACACTTCCGACTCTCCACACCCCGTACTTTCCAACATCGCGTACTTTCCAACACCAACTACCTCACCGGATTCTTTACTTCACCACAAACACTCAGTATCGCAGTTTACTTTACCCCTCAACTTTACTCACACTTAACTTCGCCACACCGCTCACTCCGCCACACATTAATTCACTACGATGATCACACCAACTAAATTTATTTCACAACCCTACACACTCCTACACACTTTACTTTCACACAATGCCCACTCCTACACATTTTATTTCACGGTTTCTACTCCTACGCACTTTACTTCACCACACTACCCACTCCAACACACTTTGGTTCACATCAGTTCCCACGCGTAAACATTTTACTCCTCACACTACCAACTCCAACACATCAATTCCCACTCGTACACATTTTACTCCTCACACTGCCCATTTTAACACACTCGCTGCACTGCACTTCTTTAATATAACGTACCAATGTAACACGCCGCTTTACACAACTTTAACTTTAGGACTCTCTAGCCTACCCCACATGAAAAGGCGACATTTGACCTCTTACATACACCATACTCTTTATAACATCTTTAGCAGTTCCTAGTATCTCATGACATTTCACTATTTTCACACGCCAAATTGCTGCAACGATTTACACTACTTGAGCACTGTCAGCACCGACACCACTTCAACACACCACACCGCCCAAACCGTCTTACCTATCACCTTATCCCACATTCCTTCCGTATCTGGAACTTCGGCTTAAGTATGTCCACTGCATCGCTATGCAACCATGCCCAAAAGCTCTATGCACACAAAGCTGACAAACATAGTCCTCAAGAAAAGCTGATGCGGTTATCAGATATATGTATGAAATTTTCTGCCTTCAGATAATCAAGGCACGATGGTCTAATTTTCATAATCTGGCTGCTTTCGAACAGAATCCAAGAAAACATTACCATCATGAACATATCCCTGAGAACTCTGACGGAGATGAAGAGACAGGGAAACTTTATGTCCCCGGAAGAACCGACGGATTAATATCAAGACTCCCCGAAGAACAAACACTTCTAGAAGAGTTGGACGACAAGCAAACAGTGTCGCAACAGTCTGAGGGCAAGTGGAAGAAAAATGCCCGGAGATAGAAGCTTTGCTATCCTCTGATGACGATACTTAAGGCGATCGCTCGTGTGATACAGCACTTTAGTTCTATAGATGGAAAGGCATAGAGTGAGTTGGACATCGAGGGAGTAAGGAGGGACCTGTCGTCGATCACATCCTACCAATGCTCTGGTCGCGGGAAGGGTCAAACCTCATAATCCAGAATGAAGATGTCTCGTCTACCCAGCGGGAAGGATTTAAGAGAGATTACACCTCTGAAAACCAAGGCACCAAAGATTCTATTATCGAGACGTGTGTAAATCTTTGTCGAGAGAACATTCGCATGCCAGCCGGAGCAAAATTCATCTAGCCTACGAAAAGAAACCAATGAGGACTACTTAAACTTGCCAGCAGTAGGAAGTTACATCCATACTGATCTCGACATCTTATTGGATCAAAATCCAAGAGATCTTGGAGCCGGGCAGTACGTGGCATATGAAGTTTTTGACCCGGCATTATCAGATAAAAAGAAGGAGATGCCGTTTAAGTGATGCCTCGTATCGTAGACATTTTTGCTGAAACATCAGGCAATTTATGGCGGAGAAAGTACAAGGTTGATATTGGTGAGATCACTGAAGTCACTGGCGCTGACCTGTATACCTTCCTCGGGAAACTACATACTCTGATCACGGGCACCGATCCAAAGACAGATTCTGGCAGTCGAGAGGACAGTAAATCAGTACAAGAGGTGAAAGCGGAAATTGACCATCAGCTGAAAGAGACATGGCACACGGATGAAACCATAGGAAAGAAAGCTGCAAAAAGGCTCCTTCTGAAGTGGCTCAGGGCAGAAAACCCGGACGAGTCTAAAGCTGAAGAGCACATTTTGAACCTCGTCGAGCAGTTGAATGAAAAGAAATCGCAGAACTTGTGAGGACAGTTTTTTAAATGTTGTTTTAAAAGATGTTTACACCTTTACTAGTTATAGTTAAAATATCTAACGTTAAAAGAGTGTCCTCTCCCTATGTTATTACATGTTATATTGATATTCAACTCAGAACATTTACGTCACAGCTTATAAACAGCTGATATTTCCTAGATTAATGATTGCTCAGTCTCGCATTTGTTTAAATGGATTGGCGCCTTCAGATCCTCAGTAGGTAGCAAAATACTTCACACTTCCAGCGAATACAATTCAGCAATGGATTTATACAATTTCAAACAGATTTTTGTATTCAAAAGAGAATTTTGTACTCTTTTCTAATGAACAGTGCCTCAGTCAATGGCTCAGTACTTTAACCTGTCAAAATTAAGAGCGTCTTCACCAACTTTATTACAAATGGGGTATATGATTTTGATCATCGTGTGAAGAAAATAGAAAACCATACAGTGTGTCTTGATTAGCTAATTCAGATAAGGTAGAACTAAGAATTGCAGTCACTGGTATTTGGTCTACGTTACAGACGAGAAAATCCCTCACATATACTATTTGTCAAATTGATGGTCTAATTTGTAAAAAGAAAAAAGATAAATGTTTTGAAGATATCATTTATATACTTATCTGATTACGATTTTATGAGGTCATCAATATTTCACTTGTACCAAGACGACGGTATGAGTTATATGAATGGACGAAACTGGACAAAGTCTCACGGCAAACAAAAGCATTTTACCACTTATTTCGACTGACTTAAAGCCCCATCGGAACCACTAGCAGCTGGATCTAAGCAGCCCTCAGTAGTCAAAACCCCATGTTTTCAGGTGAGACTGATGTTTTACAGACTATTTGACAAAAGTATTTTCAATTACACTTCCTTGTTAACTGTAGTTCTAATGAACTAGATTTAATGTTACAGAATTTATGAATTTTTACTCTATCCAATTATTAACCAGTTATTGTTAGGATTTCGTACTAGTCAGTACATCAAATGTTTGGTAACTACTTTACCAACTTCAGATGCAAATTACACGTTTCCATTAGTAGAATACGCTTTCGTTTCTCAACTAACATGCAACATTTATAGTCAGTGAACAAACGTAGATGCCTTCTGAGGATGCCCGAAGCAGACTGTGTTTCCAACTGCATACATCTACATTAGCTAATGTGCTGTCGTCACAGACCTCTACATTAAATGTACTTTTTCTGTGGCAGGTAACATTTCTAATATCTTCTGTTAATGTAGACTTTTCCCGTACCCAATACATAACATGCTACCGACTGCTGTGAATCATCATTTTCAGTCTTTTTAGCTGGAAGTCTTGTATAAAGGTACATGGGGATGACCACGGACATTTGCTACTCCGTTTCTTTACTGCACTTATCACTACGTGTCCACAGAGAATGAAGTCGTTATTCCTCATAACTCATGCCAATGCAGTTACCAATATGTTCATAAAAAAAAGTAAAAGAGTAGGTAAAAGTGGAACAGAATCAAACTGCTCGGTTGAAACTTTAAACCGCTGGAATTTTACGTCGTCCCTAGCTGAACAAAACTGCAAATGTTTAGTTTGTAAAGAAGTGGACGACACAAATCTCACAAATCTCAAAAAGGGAAATAGCCACAGACAATAAACGCATGGGGTCGATACCTAAGAGCAGTGTTACGAGGCACATGTCGTGATTACATGTGTCCGGGTTAAGACCCTCGTAAGTTTAAGGCCCACACATGGTGGTTAAATTCACGGTCGAGTGGAAGCCCGTTTGGCGTGGCTGATTCGTCAGATGGAACAATACTACACCATGGCCCAAGCTGAAATTCCCACAGATGTGTCAAAGATGATTCTCGCCGTTGGTTCCGATTAATGTTACCCAAAAGCGGAAAGAGCGCACCTCAAGACAATATATGAAAGTGAAATAACGGAAGCTTCAAAATTTACGACCGGTGATCTAGAGAAAAAAGAATTACTTGTTCGCTTCTGTATAAGTGTAATGCTTTGCTCATGAGCTGTGATGTTTGGGATAGAGTCTGTGATGACTGTTAGACCTGGAGAGCCCATCGTGACAGGGCCTTCTCCCTCATTGTCCGTCTGTCAGTCTGTACTGACCAAGTGGGTGGGAAGACTTGGTGATGGTCGTCATGAGGAACTGGACACGGCTAACTTGTTCGGGTGGTCCATGAACACCTGTAAACTCACGTCATCGGCCAAAACCGGCGCACCAGTGTCCTGCCCATATGCATACATGTTGTTGTGCGTCTTGGATGGGTTGACTTTGGATAACAAGAAACGGGCCTGTGATCCGTAAGCATCTCTATCTATGTAACGATGCATAGGGAACCGCGTCTGGAGGATTTCCTGGGCGTCGTCCACAGGGGCGTTCAGTAACTGTTTGAAATTCTTATGCTCTGGCTAGTTCTGGTAGCCCTGTTTTCTCCTTAAAGATACTGTCTCTCCATGGCAGATGACAATCTGGAAGAAAGTGTCCATGAGCAGGATGCGATCTGACTATGCTGCTGGAATCCACCAGTACCTGCTCTGGTGATCCATTGAAGGAATAGGCATACAGGATGGGCTGAATCATGATCAAACACTGGGTCAGGACTTCTCTATTCAGCATGAGTCTGTAGTACGATGTCTCATCGGGGCTGTTGTTGAAAACCTGTAAAAACCGTGACCTTCTCAGGTGAAACATAAACTGCGGGTACAGGGAGAAATTCTCAGAGAAGCGGAAACTGTTAGGGTCGTCCTTGTGGTAGTCTCCGAACTTTTGACACAGCCTGATAAGCATCCTGTCCAGTCAGCGTAATAGGTCTGGTCCATCATCTGTCTCCGCTCTGAACACAGCTATCTTGGCCATGAGCACAGCGGCTGCCTCCTGGTCAAACCCAGCAGAGATGTGCTGGCTGTTAGTACTTTCAGCAGCCCAGTTCCTGGCCCCTGTGGTCACCCTAACTCTCTTCTGGCCACTGAAGTGCTGGTACTGGCTGACAAACTGAATGTAATCTCTACCACCTTGTGGGACGTGGGCATTGTGCTGACTGACAACCTCAAAAGCTATTGCCATGGGAAGTTAGGGTAGAGCCCGCAGAGCTTCCACTGACTCGTGCCCCCCAGGCCTAGCTCTGTGTCTGCTACACAGGGACAATTTCTACCCAGGGAGACACATTGGCCAATAGTACCAGATACCTTCAGCTCCCGGGACGTCTTGACCTCCAGGTTAGCCCCAAATGCCATCTTGAACTCTCCTTTCCCATCCTTTGACAAAACTCTCTGGAAGGTTTGTTTGAACAGTGAAGTGTTAAAGGAATCCCCCATTACCATGTGACTTCACGTGTAATTAGGACAGAATTTCATCTCATGCAGACCAGTTTGATCCAATGCACAGGAGTAGATGTCAAGCACATGGCCATTCTGAGCCGATCTGTTGGCTAATGCCTCATAATGCTTTATCGCTTTCTTCATGTACTTGCAATTGTCTTTCTCGATGTCATGGTGAGCTCTGATGGGATGTTTCATCTTCATCACCAACAACCTGTGCACAGGATCCTCCAATGAACAACATAATCCGAGCACCAGTGTTAGGGTATGTGCACCCCAACAATCCCACGGCAATAGACAAAGGCACTCCAGTAGAGCGTAGAGGCCTCTTGCCCTGGCTAACAGGCCAGGGATCTCTCTGAAGCTTACTCCCAGCAAGTCTGTTAGACTCATATCACACTTGAGAACAGGTTGCAGGAATCTATTAGCTGGGAGCTGGAACTGTTGCTGAGGGTTTTGCGAGTCACGGGGCTGCTGAGGTGCACCTCATATTGCTAGGCCTATGCCCAACATTTCCTGTATTTGTTTGGCTGTGAGGTCCTTTACACCCCGAAATACGTAACTTTTGGAACATCCCTCACATCCCAGTTCATGGACCTGGACCATTTTACCAAATGTGACCAGTCCAGTCAAGGCATTGTGGGGTAACAAACTCAGTGACATTTGCAGAGATTCTTTCACAGAGTGTAGATCCTCCTCCTCCATGCAAGTGTCTAGAACAATCAGGTACACTGGCGGGTGACAAGTGGCTCTAGTTAGGGTGTATTCAATACTGGAAAACTGTGAAATCAGCTCCGCAGGTTGATGTTGCTCGGATATGGCTGCATACTGAGGTGGAAATGAGTTTCTTCGATAACAGAAGTTGCAGGCCCATATTTTGGTGCTATAATCCACTTGACAACATGGTTACAATTATACAAAGTAGGCATCCAAACTTTATTCTCAAGAAATGTAACCGTGGCATAGAACAATATGGTAAACATTCACTCCTCCTTAATCTTGGAATGTTGCGTTCCACGTACCTGATACTGCTCTTCGATAGTTACAGAGTCGCCCGAATCAGCCAGGGGATGTACCGAACCCTGGATCTATGTTCCTCGCGATGTATGCCCTACCTTCATCTAGCCAGGAGACGGGCCACAAGCCCTTCGATTATTCGTGATAATGGAAGAGATGTGATGCCTTCACTCGCAGCCATTATAAAAATATATATATATATGTTCTTGTGTTAAATGCATGTTTCCCATGCGCTGTTTCATGTCAGGTTGTTTCCGCCTTAAAGACATTTTATCTTCTTCCTCTTAGCTAACGAACTGTTTCATGTTGTAATCGATTCAAATCATGTCTGATCAATGTTGTAATGGCTTCATTGTTTGGTGTTGTAATTGATTTTCTATTCGTGTACGATAAATATTTCCACAAATCATGTTTGACGTCGTGATGTAGCAATTGTACTTTAGTTCTATCTAGTTCCACTTTATGTAAACACATTGAGGGATTTTCATCTGGGCCATACTCTAAACTTAATAACACGTGCTTTTTCGAGTGGGGGGGGGGGGGTAATGTTACGAGGCACATGTCGTGATTACATGTGTCCGGGTTAAGACCCTCGTAAGTTTAAGGCCCACACATGGTGGTTAAATTCACGGTCGAGTGGAAGACCGTTTGGCGTGGCTGATTGTCCAGATGAAACAATGCTACACCATGGCCCAAGCTGAAATTCCCACAGATGTGTCAAAGATGGTTCTCGCCGTTAGTCCCCATTAATGTTACCCAAAAGTGGAAAGAGCGCACCTCCAGACGATACATGAAAGTGAGACCACGCAAGCTTCAATCTTTACGACCGGTGATCTAGAGAAAAAAGAATTACTTGTTCGCTTCTGTATAAGTGTAATGCTTTGCTCATGAGCTGTGATGTTTGGTATAGAATCTGTGTTGACTGTTACACCTGGAGAGTCCATCGTGACAGGGCCTTCTCCCTCATTGTCCGTCTGTCAGTCTGTACTGACCAAGTGGGTGGGAAGACTTGGTGATGGTCGTCATGAGGAACTGGACACGGCTAACTTGTTCAGGTGGTCCATGAACACCTGTAAACTCACGTCATCGGCCAAAACCGGCGCACCAGTGTCCTGCCCATATGCATACATGTTGTTGTGCGTCTTGGATGGGTTGACTTTGGATAACAAGAAACGGGCCTGTGATCCGGCAGCATCTCTATCTATGTAACAAGGCATAGGGAACCGCGTCTGGAGGATTTCCTGGGCGTCGTCCACAGGGGCGTTCAGTAACTGTTTGAAATTCTCATGCTCTGGCTAGTTCTGGTAGCCCTGTTTTCTCCATAAAGATACTGTCTCTCCATGGCAGATGACAATCTGGAAGAAAGTGTCCATGGGCAGGATGCGATTTGACTATGCTGCTGGAATCCACCAGTACCTGCTCTGGTGATCCATTGAAGGAATAGGCATACAGGATGGGCTGAATCATGATCAAACACTGGGTCAGGACTTCTCTATTCAGCATGAGTCTGTAGTACGATGTCTCATCGGGGCTGTTTCTCAGGTGAAACATAAACTACGGGTACAGGGAGAAATTCTCAGAGAAGCGGAAACTGTTAGGGTCGTCCTTGTGGTAGTCTCCGAACTTTTGACACAGCCTGATAAGCATCCTGTCCAGTCAGCGTAATACGTCTGGTCCATCATCTGTCTCCGCTCTGAACACAGCTATCTTGGCCATGAGCACAGCGGCTGCCTCCTGATCAAACCCAGCAGAGATGTGCTGGCTGTTAGTACTTTCAGCAGCCCAGTTCCTGGCCCCTGTGGTCACCCTAACTCTCTTCTGGCCACTGAAGTGCTGGTACTGGCTGACAAACTGAATGTAATCTCTACCACCTTGTGGGACGTGGGCATTGTGCTGACTGACAACCTCAAAAGCTATTGCCATGGGAAGTTAGGGTAGAGCCCGCAGAGCTTCCACTGACTCGTGCCCCCCAGGCCTAGCTCTGTGTCTGCTACACAGGGACAATTTCTACCCAGGGAGACACATTGGCCAATAGTACCAGATACCTTCAGCTCCCGGGACGTCTTGACCTCCAGGTTAGCCCCAAATGCCATCTTGAACTCTCCTTTCCCATCCTTTGACAAAACTCTCTGGAAGGTTTGTTTGAACAGTGAAGTGTTAAAGGAATCCCCCATTACCATGTGCCCTCCCGTGTAATTAGGACAGAATTTCATCTCATGCAGACCAGTTTGATCCAATGCACAGGAGTAGATGTCAATCACATGGCCATTCTGAGCCGATCTGTTGGCTAATGCCTCATAATGCTTCATCGCTTTCTTCATGTACTTGCAATTGTCTTTCTCGATGTCATGGTGAGCTCTGATGGGATGTTTCATCTTCATCCCCAACAACCTGTGTACAGGATCCTCCAATGAACAACATAATCTGAGCACCAGTGTTAGGGTATGTGCACCCCAACAATCCCACGGCAATAGACAAAGGCACTCCAGTAGAGCGTAGAGGCCTCTTGCCCTGGCTAACAGGCCAGGGATCTCTCTGAAGCTTACTCCCAGCATGTCTGTTAGACTCATATCACACTTGAGAACAGGTTGCAGGAATCTATTAGCTGGGAGCTGGAACTGTTGCTGAGGGTTTTGCGAGTCACGGGGCTGCTGAGGTGCACCTCATATTGCTAGGCCTATGCCCAACATTTCCTGTATTTGTTTGGCTGTGAGGTCCTTTATACCCCGAAATACGTAACTTTTGGAACATCCCTCACATCCCAGTTCATGGACCTGGACCATTTTACCAAATGTGACCAGTCCGGTCAAGGCATTGTGGGGTAACAAACCCAGTGACATTTGCAGAGATTCTTTCACAGAGTGTAGATCCTCCTCCTCCATGCAAGTGTCTAGAACAATCAGGTACACTGGCGGGTGACAAGTGGCTCTAGTTAGGGTGTATTCAATACTGGAAAACTGTGAAATCAGCTCCGCAGGTTGATGTTGCTCGGATATGGCTGCATACTGAGGTGGAAATGAGTCTCTTCGATAACAGAAGTTGCAGGCCCATATTTTAGTGCTATAATCCACTTGACAACATGGTTACAATTATACAAAGTAGGCATCCAAACTTTATTCTCAAGAAATGTAACCGTGGCATAGAACAATATGGTAAACATTCACTCCTCCTTAATCTTGGAATGTTGCGTTCCACGTACCTGATACTGCTCTTCGATAGTTACAGAGTCGCCCGAATCAGCCAGGGGATGTACCGAACCCTGGATCTATGTTCCTCGCGATGTATGCCCTACCTTCATCCAGCCAGGAGACGGGCCACAAGCCCTTCGATTATTCGTGATAATGGAAGAGATGTGATGCCTTCACTCGCAGCCATTATAAAAATATATATATATATGTTCTTGTGTTAAATGCATGTTTCCCATGCGATGTTTCATGTCAGGTTGTTTCCGCCTTAAAGACATTTTATCTTCTTCCTCTTAGCTAACGAACTGTTTCATGTTGTAATCGATTCAAATCATGTCTGATCAATGTTGTAATGGCTTCAAAGTTTGGTGTTGTAATTGATTTTCTATTCGTGTACGATAAATATTTCCACAAATCATGTTTGACGTCGTGATGTAGCAATTGTACTTTAGTTCTATCTAGTTCCACTTTATGTAAACACATTGAGGGATTTTCGTCTGGGCCATACTCTAAACTTAATAACACGTGCTTTTTCGAGTGGGGGGGGGGGGAATGTTACGAGGCACATGTCGTGATTATATGTGTCCGGGTTAAGACCCTCGTAAGTTTAAGGCCCACACATGGTGGTTAAGTTCACGGTCGAGTGGAAGCCCGTTGGCGTAGCTGATCGTTCAGATGGAACAATGCTACACCATGGCCCAAGCTGAAATTCCCACAGATGTGCCAAAGATGGTTCTCGCCGTTGGTCCCCATTAATGTTACCCAAAAGTGGAAAGAGCGCACCTCCAGACGATACATGAAAGTGAGACAACGCAAGCTTCAAAATATACGACCGGTGATTTAGAGGCAAAAGAATTACTTGTTCGCTGCTATATCAGAGAATTCCAATTTTTAATAGAGGAGAAGTCTTTTGGCCACTCAAACGCTACGTTACTGTGCTTCCTGACACCCCCGGTCTAGGACTATAACTTCTCTCCTTGGAGATACCCTCTGCTTTCGGACTTTAAAAAATTGAACTAGGATTGACTTTGTTTTGGCTGGGGTTCGCTCTCTCTCAACTTTGAACCCGGGACAGTGGCACATAGTAAGCATAATTAGTAAGTATATATTAAAGAACTCCTTTCTTGTTACTTAACCCCTTGTCGTTGTAGTGACTTTGTCCACATTTTTATCTATAAAACTATTTAGTTTTATAAAGGTTACGAGTATAGTTAGTGGCAACCTCGGCGCATAGTTTCCACTCTACACATTGTGATACCTAGTTGTGTCTAAAAAGACTATATAGCCTCCATCGTGACGGTTTCCCTAAAACGCTTCCACTCGAAACGCTTCCCCAACAAACTCTGCGCTCGGATCGAGTAGCCACACAAACCTCTACCCCGTATCAGCAGGATATTACGTATAATACCAGTATGGACCTTGCATTGTTAAAACTACTGACTATGTACTGGATCTGACGAATTCGTTGTTACACAGCTTATTAGAAGCGACATAGCACGCTGGCCAGAAAAACAATGACTCTTAAGTTTAGCATTTTTTCAAACAAATTTAAACCCGAGACCTTGATATCTCGCACATATCATATGATGGATATCAGACAAATTCATGAAAAGAAAAACTTTAGCATCTTGAGAATAAATGTATTAAAACACCTGTAAAAAAAACACCGCCCTGACGTGATTTTAAATATGTTAATTTCAGGCATGTAGGTCTGCTTTTAAAGCATCTGCAACCCCTTAGTTCAATGGTTCGAAACCTGGAGTAGTCTATCAGTTTTCAGCACTAGATTTTGTGCTATATTAAGAAAGTGTAATCGCTAATAACAGATAATGCTGTTACTTAAAATTAACATATAATAATACTAAACTGATATATTCAGGTAAGAGATCTGTGTCATTTCTGCAATGTATGTGAAATCTACCGGTTTGCCACCTACTTTCTGATCAAGATGGTTGACCTGTATTGCTGCCGATCAGGTACCTGAATCTTTGGTCGCTGATTCGAGACCCTGGAGTTTTTTTCAGTCTATTTTCAGCACTAGAAACGGTCTTATATTAAGAAAGTGCAATCATATTGCCGAATAAATGACATCTGCCAGTCTACTGTTGAAGATATTACAGTGTTGAAATTATTGTCACGAATGTCATATTGCACCCTATAATTCAGCTTAATGTTACACATATAGAAAGACAACTTACTCAAGGATGACAACATGTTGCTCTTACTTAGGAAACCGTCGAAACTAATCACAATGTACAGTGTGTGTTTTATGTATAGAGACAATCGTTAAAGATAAGAATACTGTGACAAGGAATAGTAATGTAAGGAACGTTTCAGTAAAAATATTTTTTTCCGGCTAAATTTACCATTTTTGGTTAACAGTGCGTTTTGGGAGGCTTAATGCTCAGCAACCAATTCACTCAAAGCCATAAATCGTTTATGGTCGTTTCGACTGTGATATGTCTCTGATATGTGCATTTACAGTATTGTAGCCGAACTTTAGATTTGCCCTCTGTTATCGTATCTCTCGTATCCCCCGTCTAACTATACGTCTAGGTCTGTTGTTGTTGTAGTGCTGTTTCACCTATGACACTAAAATTTCCACAAAGTTTATCGTTTGAAACATTTTGATTAAAGATTATCAGTCTTATCGTCTTTTCTGGCCAACCAAATTGTGATCATTCCAGTTATTAAGGATATAGGAGTATCAATGAATCAGCTGGTGTCGTGATAAATGATTCCCTAATGCTTACGATTCTTAATCTTGTTAAAAATTGTAGGCCTACCGAGCATTAACAAGATACCATGCCAATGAAGAGTGGCGGGATGGGATGTTATGTGTGGTGTCTTCGTCATACTGTTCCAGTGACGGGATTCGATAAATATATTTGCCAGGGACGGACCTATTTCGAAAAGATACCATGCTGACAGAACAATTTTCATTGTTCCTGTCATGCTATTTAAATCAATAATTGTGATCATTTCACTTATCAAAAATGTCTGCCAAGTTCAGGTGATTTCGCATTCCACTATGGGCTTTGAACCAGTTAAATGGTGGATTGAGAGAGAAAAATGCCCATAAGGAAAAATAGGAAAAATCTTGTGTGTTGTCAACGTCCGAAGGCCAGCACAGCCCGGGGGGGGGGGGATTTCGTCGGACTTTCCATTAACATTTTTTTACCTTAGACGACGGCACATCGGCTAGCTTTTATAGATCAGCTTACTGTATGGGCTTCTTTCCGAAACTGTTGACATCACAGATAGCAAGCAATTAAAAGTCGTTTAATTAGAATTTTCCTCTTTGTCAAACATTTCAAAAAGAACATAGATAATAAATGTCAAATTAAAAACACTTTAATTGGGAATTAATTATGCTGAAAGAATGACTGATGACATGACCTCCCAGTGTGATGAGCTACAGATGGGCAAAGTAATGAATAATTATGGCTTTAGGCCACTTCGGCAATGTTACAACCATATCGTGTCAACCAAAAGAACAGGCCACGTTTAAACAAAGCATGCATCATCTGAAAGGCAAATTACATACTAACTTCATATTTAGTCTACATTATTTTAGGGGATTTTTTTTCTTGAAACGGAAGTGATTGAGGTGCTATATGGACGGCCTTTTGACCAGGCTAAAACATAATGACGTCACAGATTCATTTTAGGTGCTAAGCATCCCCTGATTACTACATGTCTATATTGATTGTGAAGATATATGTAGTACAGATGTATAGACACAAAATGTTTACCACCAAACAAATCTGTGACGTCACTCTGCTTCAGTCTGTTCAATATGGCCCAAAAAGTCCACCTAGGAACCTGTCTATCTTTCCGCTTTAATAATTAGAAAAAAATGTAAACCAAACTTTCATCACTGGAGAAAATGCCCAGAAATAATGAAAACCATATAGAGAATAAGCACAAAATGTCCTTATAAAGGATGCGTATTTTGTTTAGCTGTGGTCTGTCCCTTATATAATTTAAACTAAAAGCTGACTTACACAGGGATACTTTCACTGCACGGTATCATTCCATTAGCGCACGCGGCTGAGCAGAATGCTTACCATATAGTTTGGACTCCTGTGATACTGCATGATTACTCTACAGTATACTCTGCGGCTCACGCCTCGTACTGTGTGTCAGCTGCAAAGTACCGTCCGGCTGCTGTGGAATACAAGAGAGTTCATGAATCCAGTGTACTTAGCCGCTATTGTCTGTGCAATGACCACATGCAAGTACCACAAAATACTTAGCACTGTTCGCACATTACTGCTCACTTTTTGTTCAGAACCGCACATTTCGTGGTGTGACGAAGTTGCTGTTCATTACACTTGGCAAGGTCAATGGAATATACAAGAATGGCAAGAGAATTCTGAACAATGATACCCTGTATAAACAGCACTGTTTACTGTTACAGGTGTAGCGACATACTCAAAAATTGCCCAAAAAGGATGAGTTATCTACAGCGAGCTCTTGACAGAGAAAGGCAGAGGGTTGACCGAGCTGATCATGTCGACATAGTGGGTTCTTTCTCCTCGCCCAACCCCCAACATACAGAAGCTTGCCGCTGGTTACGCCAGGCAAGAGCCGACTACGACGCCATTGAGAATGACGAGACAAACTCCCCAGCTTGGGCTTGCTTCAAAAGTCAGCAAGCAAGTAACTTGACCATCTTCATAAGAAACGCATTATTTAACAGTGGGACATTTACGCATTGGAATTAAGTCGGTTATAAAGATATCTTAACGTCACAACATATCAATTGGTCCGTTACCATCGTAGAGTAAATGTTTCATATCTGATATCTCTCTCGATATTCTACGAGAGGGCTAAAACTCATTATTCGTTCTCTAGCGGTGAATGTCAAGTCAGGCTCCTTCTAGCGTGTATTCGACGCGGGGTTTGTGCAGTCAAAAGGTGCACACTCTGGCATCCTGCCGGCTCTTCGTTTCAATCTATGCACCGACACAACAAGGTGCAGAAACCAAACGTCCGTTATTGCGTTGAATTCGTATGTATAACAGTGGTCTTGTGTACAGTCAAGAAATATAATGGTAATTAACTACCAGCTCAATACTTGTCATATCGGCTAATCCATGGTCAAATAACCATGTGTTCTGATTGGTCAATTTTTTTCACAGTTTTACATAGGGAATATTTTTTATTCTCCATTGAATGTGTGTTACATTTAGGATCCGCCTTGAAATTTGTTGTCTCGCAATGAAAATCATGTAAAAAAACTGAAGACCCTTTTTAAATCTTCAAGACATACTCGTTTACCAAATCTTTCCCGGTCTTTTCCTTCAAAGAGTCTTTCTAATATTGCCTATTGTATTTTTTTTACCTTATTTTGCTTAATAGATTAATGCCCTAAGTTGGGCATTAATCAAATTGATGACCGTTTTTCATTCTCCAAACCACACTCTTTTAACAAAGATGGTCCAATTCTTCCCCGGCCCTTTTCCTTTATAGAGTTTGTCTAATATGGCCTATTGTAGTTTTTTTTTTACCTTATTTTGCTTAAGCCATGCTAGGAGCCATCTAAATTGTAACCCGTTTAAAACAGTTCCATGAACAGTTAGATTAATACCCTAAGTGAGCAAAAGTGCCAAGAGAACGGATTTTGTCAACTATCACACTGTCGTCGCTGTTCTAGTTGTAACCTCTATATTGTGGTCTGATATCAAAAATTAATTGACGTATGCTTGAGCTCTGTCTTTTTAATTCCTGATCTTTGTCTTTGGCAGGTGGCAGAAAAGGCACTGAAAGCTGTTGTTTATCACAGAAATGCCACCGATCGGGTAATCAGAGAACATAATGTACAAAATATAGCGAGGAAGCTACAGGTAAAACCTCTAGAGATATTAGCGAATAAATTGCTTAATTGTCTTGGCGATGACGTGTACACAAGAACAAGATACCCTGACAAGACCGATGGAGAAATACCTGCCGGAATGTACAATTCTGACCATGCAAACACCAGCAGATCTATTTGTGATGACATCCTTGACATTGTCGCCACAATTCTGGGATTTGGGAACCAATCAGGGGTGGGAGACCTTAATTAGACCTGTCGATGTTCAGTGCCTCAGGCCTACCGATGACTGCGATGTGAAGGGTACCAGGATATTCATATTTTGGTTGATTAGTATGGGTTGTACTGGGAGATCGAAACATCGTTTCGGCTGCGGCGTTAGTTAGTTTATTAGATACCTGCCGAGAGTCAGGGTGCTCGGGTTTCCTACGCCAACAAAACATGATTGCCATCATAGAAGTGAAAAATTCTTCATCAGGGCATTGGACACTAGGTAAATACATAAATAAATTAGGTAATAAAGCAATGAATAAACACCAGTAATACGAATAATTGTGTAAGTTTGAGGGAAAATGAGTGTATATTTAGTTAGTATATTTAATGTGTCATTTCATTATCATTTATTTTCAGAATGACGTTGTGTTTTCTTGGTGTGATAATATTTAGCTTACTTTGGTGTGTGAGGCCAATTTTTCTGTATAACTGCTTGAGTCACTGGTTAACCATATATATAAAGAGAACTCTATCTCGTTATCACGACGTAAAATATAACCATTATCTTAACATCTAGGTGATTTTTTTTGCTTTACTGTCGTCACGAACTGCAAGGATCTACATTTTTAATTCAGTAAATAAAAAGAGTTGCTCTTGCATACAACATGTTGTATTTTGTTATTTTGCTAATAAAATGTGTTTCCCCTAAAATGTTGTTTCCTTACCTTGCTGATTAAGATGTGGTCCGCTATCTTTCGGACAAAATGTGAAGAGTTTGTGATTCTTCCTTGGAAAGAATAAGCTCATTATTATGAGGCATTATAAAATTTTCTTACCTGAAATGAAATTTCCTGAACCATTTGGAAATTCAATCAAATTATGATTTCAAACGTACTTCATATATTTCTGACACAGTGGTTTCCTTTATATGTTACTAGGTTTCACTTAACAAGTACATGATTTCTTGGTCTTGGAAACACCTTGGTTAACGTGTAGTGTCCGAGTGTTGCATTTCACCTTTAGATTTAGTTTCTCTAAACATTATCAATCAAATCCAAACGTTTCAAAGTTTCCTTCACTTTTTCGTTCTTTCTTTTTTTTCGCCGAGTTAAATGCAGTGATAATATCATATTGATAATATGTGTCACACATGACGTCACAGACTTTTCTCTCGATGTAAAGCAGACGTTTAATGTCATATTAGCTTTTGGATATACAGACACACATTACAGGAGTACGGTTCACACCAAAGTTCGAGCTGATCTTAAAGGAATACAGAATGTTTTGTTACGTCATTGGTGACATTCATTGTCAATATGAGCCATAAAAACCCCACCATACCATGAAAACATTGGTTTCATATAATTTGGTGAAAACAATCTAAAACAATCACTGAGGGTATATTCGGGTACAGTTTTGGCTTTTGTGTTTAATCACCATAACTTCTTTTCCTCTTCCTTTAAATACAAAAGGTTACAGCACAAACCATAATACAGGATCAACAATCGTGTGACAGCCCTCGTCATCAGTACAGCTGGTGTGATTTCAAGTCCGGCTAAAGCTGGCTTCCCCTGTGGCCATATGCGAGAAAGTCTGCTAGCAACCGACGGATGGCCGTGAGTTTCCCTCTACCATAAAGTTGGTTGTTTTCGTATAAGTGAAATATTCTTTAGTAGAACGTAAAACCCTAATCAAATTAATAAATAAAAAGTTTACTTTACCTTCATTATAACAAAAGGTAGAGTGGTAAAATACTAAGGAGTGGATCTCAATGCATGCTTTTAACCATGGGAACACATCCACGAGTGACAGGCAGCATGGCTTCTCTCCCTATCGACAACCAGACATCAAGCTGACATGCATACAAGTTGGTCAAATGCGGTGACACCAGGAAACAAATTGACAGATTATGTACTGATTCCTCAAAGGTATCCGAAAATACCAATCATGCACCTCTGATAATGTTGAATCCTATGATGTTTACATTCAATAAAGGGTAGATAGACACAAAAGTCGGCCATTGGGTCCTCAAATCACTCTTTTATTGTTGAAAGGTGGACAACATCTGATCCTCATCAACTCGTTTTTACTGCACTTATCTTTTTATCTCAGGAAGATTTCATATTCTGACTACGAAGCTCAAATAAAGCCAATTGTTTTTCAACCCGAAGATAATGTTTGTATATATCAAGAAATTCATAACAAGCACAGATTTTAAGATTCTGTCAGGCGCCTCTCACCAATGCTGTCGCCGTGAGTTCAGGTCCAGGTTATGCTGGCTTCCTCTCCGGTCGTACACGTGGGAAGGTCTGCCAGCTGATGATTGTGCCCCCCCCCCCCCACCATCAGCTCTACCTACCTACCTACTCTTCCCGGTTTCCTCCTACCATAATGCTGGCCGCTGTCTTGTAGTGAATTATTCTTGCGTAGGGTATGAAACACCTCTTAGATAAATAAAAAAATTCGTCAAAAATATGTCAACTTGCACACAAACATCGTCTAGTGGGTGAACAGTGACAATAAACTTCTCTCTCTTCGCTGTCGCTACACTCACTCAAGAAGGGTGTGGATGGATGCCAGTTGACAATCTTCCCCTCAGGAATGTTAGCTTTAGTCAGCGTAGTCACTTTTGTGGGTCATTCCGGATAATATCTGCGTCCCACGTTACAAAGCAAGCCTGGAAAACCCTCTCAGAAGTACTTGGAACCCGCCAGGTAGCTCTCTGAAGCAAATCTCCGTGGCTGGCGCACGTGGTAAATACTAATTAAGCCAGACTGTTGGGAAAATTCGTAATTTAATTTCATTTAATGTTTGCTTCATTTACCTAATTAGAACTTTAAAAAAAACATTTTTAAGTCCCCTTAATGTGCCACTCTGGTCATAATATAAATTGCGTCGAAATATCACAATGATATGAAAGAAATCCTACAGGGTAAGCCTTACACAATGTTTCAAAAGGATTTTGATGAATAACACTATTTAACTATTTATAACTGAAGATTCCTTGAAAAACATGTGACTTGATAATATTCCCTGCATGACGTTCGAATCAGGCAGATGTCACGTTGAGTAAGGCATTTATGCTGGGATGACGTCAAGAGGGTTTCACACGTCAGCGATTGATGACGTCATGTGTTCGCGGCTGACGTCACACCAGTCAAAGTGGAAGGGACAGAAATATTTTGTTTTCGTATACTCTGACGAAACGTTTAATATCGGTTTTAATTCCCTGCAATAATTTATCAATTTAGGAAAGCAGTTCACACTCTCCCAGTTTTTATCAAATCATCTCGCTTTTAAGACACAGATGTTTTGACATCAAAGTAGCTCTTTAAAAGAAAGCTTGTACTCCATTGTAGTAACCTTTGTTTAGTCTAAACCACCTACATGTATTGTTTTATGTAACTTCAGGCGTCCCCCTCTCCCTTTTACTTTCTTAGTTTCTGATCATTTCTTTCTTCACATCTTAATTTCTGTATTTAAGAAATAATGACATCAATCACTTCGTACATGCTTTGATAACTACAGTCAAAAATGAAGTGTCCATTGTTTTTGGACGAGACCGCAGGAAGAGTCCACGTAAAACAACCACAGGGTTCCTGTCTCTGTATATTGTATATCATCCCGCTGAGCTCAGAACGGAACGTCATGAAACAGAATGTATCTTTTTTCCACGCCATGACGTATGGGTGTAAAGTACTAAAAATGAATCTACAAAAGTAATATCTATAAACTATACTTTGAAAATGGCACTTTCATCGCTGAAAGAAATCCTGATATTTCGCCGTTATATAAAGTATAATAAAGTATATAAATGATCAAGGTAATCTACCAAGTGAACAAGTTCAAATCTCTTCATTCGCGGAAGTAAACAGCATGACAGAATATTATTCCCAGAGGTAAACGTACAAGCTTATGTGGCCTT
Organism: Acanthopleura granulata; assembly: GCA_016165875.1. Lineage (NCBI taxonomy): Eukaryota > Metazoa > Mollusca > Polyplacophora > Chitonida > Chitonidae > Acanthopleura > Acanthopleura granulata. The sequence continues at coordinate 86,493 of JABBOT010000075.1, read as the reverse complement.
ACAGAACATTCGATGTTGCTTGAAAGGTCAGCTCTGTTTCATGAATATGTATATTTGCACACATGTCGCAATTATCCGCGAGATAGAATTGTCTACATTCTTTAATTTTCAAAATGCTCGTAGAAATAAATTCGCAACCCCGTCACTGTTTCTTTGATCCTGTTTCCTACCGAATACCAAACTCCAGCATCTTAACCTCAAATTTTACATCTTGGCCTACAAATGTGGCCTGATTGTTCAGAAGGGCCTTAGCGACTAAAACTGGGTTTAATCTGCTACCCTGAGTTAAAAGCGGCGTTGAAGTTAACCCTGGGTTAAATTGGAACTAACCCAAGGTTAATTTTAACCAATGGATGAAGATGGGTTAAATGACTTACCCCTTACTTATTTTACATTATTCACGACTTTTGTAACATCAAGGTTTTTTTTTTGTATATAAACTATACTGATTTGGGAAAAATAAATCATATGTGTTTATACATGCATATCTAATCCATGATACATATATTAACAGAGATAAGTGTAAAGGAGAATGAGCAGCTGGCATAGCAACATAGTTCAACAATTATTACAATTGGTACATCGCGACAATGTTATCAGTTTTTTGTACAGGAAAGGTAGAAGACAAAATTATAATGTGGTTTTGATAACTTTTACAAGATTCACTATCTACATAGGCATAAACAAGCCATAACACTCTACATGTATTTTTTTCCACGGTTGCCATGGCACACACTGGAACTCTCTATGCCTACAACCCTTGAACTCCACAGTCTTTAAAATTGACCAATCATTACTACTGTCACGAAGAATGCAATTATTTAACCCTGGCTTAGCTAACACTATATCTAACCCATGGTTCAGCAACGCAGATTTAAGCTGGTGTTAGCTAACCCTGGGAACAGACATTTAACCCTGGGTTAGCGCTATCCCTGGGATGAAGTTAACTCTTCGTCTTCGTCGGGATGATAATGGGCTTCATACGGGCAGACGGCATGTGCTGTACTAACGTATCCTCCCTTTTCAATGGGTGCGGTCGGAACAATCCTGGTGAACACTATGACGTCATTCGCTTGACAACAGTGTTCTGTCACGGGAAAAAATTCACTGCGTATACTCTACGGTATATCCAGTTGACGTCTCTAGTCTTTATGTAGTACGGATGTCGCAGATGTGTTAGAATCAGAGGCAAAGGCCGAATTATACAGCGATGTTTTCCCCCTATCGCTCTTGAATAAATTCTTATTTATTTTTTTTATTATTATTATTGGTTTGTAAATGTAAATTGCTCGTCCATTTCAATATCTCATGATAGGCAGTTATCGATCCTGTTACCAGGTAGCACCGAACGTCTAAATTAAGTAATTTCACCACATAAAAACTTAACATAGGCCAGTCACACAGTCAGAGGAAGCACAGGATAAGGTGTACGAGATAGTGTACGTAAAATAGGGTTTTATCGCCTTTCTTGAATGGACTAATAGACACGGTAATGTGGTCTAGCATTCGTGCTCAAATTTACATTGAGAAAGAGCAGCCATTATTCAGTAGCTTGTGCTACGCCATGCACATAGGAACCAATGGTGAAGCAAACTTTCCTCCAGTCTTTATCTTGATACAGCGGCTCTAAGTTTTACACAGAGGCATGAACATATCTGTGTTAGAGGCAGTTCGTGCTTTATAAGTTCCAGTCATAAATTTATGAAAATTTAGTGATAAACCCCTGTTGTCGATCAGTTTCACCTGGATTAATGTCTGCCACATGTGGTTTGTTGTATATCTCCTCATGTTTGGGTGTGTTTACCTCAATGAAAGCAAGTAGTTTAAATGAGTTTGTATATTTATTTTATTCCTTTACCTTCGAATTTATGCGTATTGTTAGTGTAAAATTCTACATGTAATTACTTTTAAACAAAAATATTTAAATTCTGAGATTGATTTCTCTCAATTTTAAACCCTTTTCTATGCTCACTCGCTGAGTGATCTCGCTGTGGCTTTAAATTACGCAGCATGTTTCCTCACAAGAAAAGTAAAAACTCAATCAGCCATAAATCCGTAACACGATTTAAAGGTATAAGTAAATAAATGAATATTATGATTTTGACACCAAACTTTTTTTTTATGGATGCATTTATGTGATAATAGCGTGAGATGAAAGACAATTTTTTTATTTCTTTGCAAAAACCGAGGTAACTTTTTTTTTCTTGGTGGCAGAGCAAGGCGGTTTGGATCAGTTGCAACGTACACTTTATATATTAGTCCGTTCTGATGTTCTAGTGATTAGTATCATGTGAGGAATTTTAGAAGTTTACAGAGCGTGGCACAAGCTGAGAAGTGCTAAAATGTATACATGTACATTCGAATTTGAATTCCTAATACTCACGTGTTCTCTAAAGTTTTTTTTTTTTGTCTTTTGCCCTGAAAATGCCTAAGCAATTTCTTTTGGCAAATTTTAGAGATCTATAGGGTACATCTATATGTTATCGAAAACGTCTGACGGTTAGTTAAATGCACATGAAGGAATGTAGCTGTAAACCAGCTTGTATCTGAATGTAAGGGCTATCAGAATTTCCCGAGAGATAGGATGTACAAACTTTTGTCTTACATAACAATTATCGATATACTCTGTTGGAAAATTAATTACCTCCTCTTTTTCTTTTTTTTTTGGGGGGGGGGAATTATCATTTTGTACCAGTCAATTTTAAGAAAGATAAGGAAGATGTTGTGCATGTATCGCCCCTGAATAGGGAATATGGCATGACACATGACACCCCGCCCAGTCACATCATACTCACACCGGGTCAATCAGTCCTGTTTCCTGTCTCTAACCTTTCAGCGCCGGGTGCCACGCGATCCAGCAACAAGTACAATTTTTTAAAAGCCTTTTGTATGACTCGACCCGGAATAGACCCCGGATCTCACGACCTCGAGATGGACGCTCTAACGAGCAGCTTTTCATAGTATGACGTAACCTTGTAACACTGAAAATGGTTAAATGTGCACTGTGTAAGGGGAGCACTATCGGAGAGGAAAATTGATAAACAAATGGCTTGTTCAACTCTCAGACAGCGATAGGCCTTACACAAGATCAAACAAAGAAACACGAAGACGCCTGAATAAGTTCAATGCATAAATGAAAACAAAATAGACAAATAGGACAACTGATAATAAGATACGAAAATAATAGAAACAATAACAAATATATATATATAGTTTCTTACTGGTGACGTTCATCCAAGTAAATATAGAGTCCACAATCCTTGGAAATTCTCAAAACGAAGGGCGATAGCCCTGTAGTGACGAACGGTAGAGGGCACGGTACGCCGACAATGGTATATATTCAACTCCCCGGCAAGATGCAACTTTCCTCACCACACGGGTTGACAATAGCGTCCATGATTCCGAGCTGGTGATGTATGTTTCACTCCTCGGAAATATACACAAAATCACTTTTAGGCTAAACTGGGATGAAATGTACGTAATGGCACAGAGACAATGAGCAATACAAGCTCCAACCGAATGTCTCAAACAAAATAGCAATTGGCGAAACACAAGCTCACAAAGTGCTACGTAAGAAACAGGAGTACAAAATGACAAAATTGTCGAATGGTATGAAAAAATATTACCAAATCCCACAAAATCCTTCAAAGTTAAAGAGAGTAAACATGACTGCTCTCACATCAACTTGAGTAACAGAGTGCTCTCGAGTGGATATAAATAAAATGACTGCGAGATGAACAACTTCGTCGCTTATATTTATAGGCTAAGGTAAAGAAAATTCTGGATGGTTTGTTAGTAAGCAAGTTTATAATATGATTTATTTATTTGATTGGTGGTTTACGCCGTGCTCAAGAATATTTCACTTATACGACGGCGGCCAGCATTATTGTGGGAGGAAACCAGGCAGAGCCCGGCGGAAACCCACGACTGTCCGCAGGTTGCTGGCAGACCTTCCCACGTACGGCCGAAGAGAGTTTATAATATGGATACATCTTTCCAGAAAGTAAGGGTTTGTATGATGACACGAACTCATAAACACGGAAGCTTTGAGAACACGCGACTAAATTCCAGCGCAGGCTATCACGTAGACACAGAAAAAAATGTAGGTCAGAGACAGACCTGGTTAGCGTGAAAACCCCCCCAAAAAGTCATAAGACAATATTTTTAAAACGGGGTTCGTAACAACTGGAGGAGATCCAGATTTAAAAGGAAACATTGTCAGGTAGGCCTTTTGAGCAACAGAAACCAGGGAAGCCATGTTTGGTATTTAGAGCAAAGTATGTGTGAGCTCTGCACCCCATCTCCACAAAGTTGAATTGACGAGACAATCACAACCATAAACTGGTACTATGTCTTCTTGTTCGGGAAAAATTTGTATAGGGGAGGTCAGCCAGCGGATGGTCATGGGTTTCCCCTGACTCCGCCCGGTTTTCTTCCACCACAATGCTGTCCGCCGTCGTATGTGTGAAATATTCTTGAGTACGGAGTGAAACACCAATGAAATAAATAAATGAACAGCTCCCCACGTATGGACTGTAATAAGACACATTCGAGTTTTAAGTACAGGAATTATAAGAACAAAATAATGCCACCGAAGGTATTTATGTGTTAACCCTGTGTATAAAAGATTGATACGCTCTGTTGTCTAGATAAACCTGAATAGAACAACCTTGGCGCCGAAACCGACATTCGTATAACAGCCGTCAACCGAAATGGTTTGTTCCGCGTCAATAATCGCAACCTAAATTTCCACAAACGAAGAATAACACAAACCACCAAGGAAATAAGAAAGTATATAAAATATGCAAAAAATATTTCGTGCAAATAGAAGCAGTCAGCAGTTTTAAATGATAACGAAAACACGGAATGAATGTTCTAGGCGGAGGAATAAAATCACTATACAAATCGTGTACCATTTTAGTATATATGGTGCCGATAATCAAATATGTATCTCAGTTGCGCTTTGATTGGACCTGTTCACATATCAAACGCGCTGATCATATTGGATATATGAGCACACCGTCTCCAGCCCCGGTTTAAGCGGGACTAGACACATATTTAAGAAACTTAGCGTGAAGAATATACTGGACACAATGGCTCTTGCAATAATAACTTGTGACGTTGATTGAAACGCTCACACAGCACACTGTATCTAACAAATGCTAAAATGCGAGATATGTATTGGCCAAATGCACGACCATTCGGTATATTGACCTATTCGTATCATGATGTCTTTTGTGTGCAGATCAATGAACATTTAAATACAGGACAGAAAACAATATGGGGCGAGAGTCGAAATTGGGTGATTATTGAGCCAAAGGTCACTGTTTTATACATATTTTGAACATTCAAATACAAAAAAAGTGTATTTTTTGAAGACTAACACATATTTCGAGGTGTGATGTAACATGTTGGATGAGATTGTTTTAGGCAGTATAAAAGTGTATTTGGGACGTAACTGGTCATAAGAATGACATTATTAGGACAGATTTCTCTCACTTTGGAGACATTCCAAGCCAAAACTGTAGACTGCACCCTCTACTGTGGTATAGTGCATGTTTCAGTGACAATAGTGTTTTCTTTTGTATATATGTGATAAAGTAAACTGTAAGGATCTAACATGATGAAATGAAAGTATATTATTTACTAATGAGGCTAAAATTGACCAAGGGTGGACAACTCTAATAAATATATCTCCCCTTAAGCCTGTGGTTATTTTGTGATGGGGAGGGGGGGGGTATGGAGATGAATTCATTTATTTGTGGCTCATTTCTAAACAACTTTTAAACAAATTCTGATCGCAATATCTTAACGAAGTTTTGAAGATAGTTCATAAACAAATCAATCACTCTGAAATAAAAAGTGTTCATTGAGTATGTAGTTTGTACAAGCCTGGACAACTTCTGTCGTTATTCGATTTAAACACATTATTGACCCTGAAGGCAACACTTAACTTACTGGTGTGATGCCGAAATACGAGTTTACAAACCTTCCAAGACAGACCTGACTACATGTACGAGAATGTGTGTGTTTACAAGCACCCTGACTTGGTGACTACAAGCGTGACACGTTACAAGGTTAGCTACCTACCAGCATGGGAGTTGGTGGTTACTAGGGTTTGTTGTAACGAGGGCTGGTGGTTACAAGTGAGCATGGTGCAAGGATGGGTAGTTATGAGTATGGGGCTGCGTGATTATGAGGGTTTGTGGTTATGAGTGTGTGTGGTTACAATGGTGGATTGTTATGAAGGTTTGTGGTTGTGAGTGTGTATGGTTACGAGGATGCATGGTTTCAATGGTGGGTGGTAACAAGGCTTTGTGGTTATGAGCGTGAATGGTTAAAATGGTGGGTGGTCATGAGGGGTTGTGGTTTTAAGTGGTTGGGTGCGAGACTGGGTGGGTAAAAGTGTGGGTTGTTACTTACGGTAGATGACTGTGAGGATAACCCTCCAACAGCTGGTTGATGCTGGCCACATAACTCTCCTGCAGGAAAAGGACAAACTGTTAGTCACAGGTTTTGAATATCAAAATTTTTTTTATTTATAAAAGTACTATAAAATAAAAAAAGTGTTTCACTGAAATGATAGCTTTATTCCAATCTTCGAACCCCTGCAAATATCTTTATGCACAAAGCTTTTTATTTGACATTTTTTTTTATTTGTTTAGTGCTTTGCATTGTTCTTTGTCATAACAGCACAACAGAACTGTATGGTTTACAAATAGAGGAAGCCTGTGCTTATCGTCAGATGCCGCACCAATCTTCCGAAAAGAGCCGGAGGAGAGCCCACCGGTCTACACCTAATAATGTAAACTGAATGTGTACTGCCTAGGCAACAAGAACCCTCAAAATCTGGTGACAAAGCAGAACTGTTAACATAGATAATACTGATGGGCACACATGCCAGTAAGACGTGGTTGCCTTGTGACTCAGCTGCGGTGTCCAAGCAAATTCAAAGGCAAACTGTATAGCCCTACTGACAAAACACGTGGCCAGAGAAAGGTTTTTCCACCCCACCCCACTTCATTATGCCTTGAAGAATTTCATGCCAGTATAAATTACAAAGGCGGCCAATTTGTGAAGACTTAATGTTGCCAAGGTGCACAATTACTTTTATGAACTCTGTTAAGTTTATTGCAGTTCGAAATCCAAACTGTGCCTAAACGTCAGACATTTGCACTGAGACTTCGATATTTTATTGAATGTGGAAGGGTGGGGAGAATCCTAGGAACAGCCAAAGGGAGACAACTCTTACCCTGATGATGATGTCAGCCCCCCACACGGCTGAGACGATGTAGAAAGTAAGCAGTTGTACGGATTCGTTAAACTTGCTGTGTTTAATCTTGGACAGATGCATGCGGCGATTCAGTTTCTGATGAAAAAAAATAACAATATAATAATATAATAATAAATAAATAAATGAGTAAGACCAGAATTAAAGAACAATATTTCCATATGCTTTCCTGAAGAAAGACCACGGCTCCTCAAAAAGAAAATGAGCGTCAGCCTTTGCAAACGGTCATACAAGTGTTACTGACAGTTTTATTACCACCAAGGCTCCATAAACAATGAAAGCTTGGGATCGTACAGAGAATATAGAAGCAAAATTTTCTGTCCTTTCCACTTTGCACGAGCACATGACTTCACCAATAGCTGATGTGTATCCAGAAATGATGCTGTCCTTAGAAGTGTTCTCAATATCATCCTAGCGTAAATGCACTACTGGTATATAATATCTACTTGATTCAATCTCGTACAGGGAACATCATCATATCATAACAGGAACATTTTACGGACACAGTTTATGGGTTAAATATTGTTAAAATCCCTTTAAAACCATGACTGTTCAGTCTGTTCTATTGGATTTTTTTCATATGACTGTGATATTTCTACACACTTTACATTTTCTGACCGGAGTGGCACTTACAGTACATGTAGCACACGTAACCTGATTATTACACACTGCTTTTCACTTCATCATAAACTGAGTCACCCCTGATAAATATTAAAACAAATATATCATTACAACATTATAAGGAGACCTAGTAAAACCATAGGCAACAGGACACACTATGCAATAACTGACGTCAAGCACATATTCTTGTGTGACAGCATGGATGACAATGCAGATGAGTAAGTAGAAGAAAATGTTGAAGGCATCTTTAGAACCGTAGGTGTAGAGACCAGGCACCCCGGCGTCTGGAGTTTGACCAGTGGAATCTGAGGGGAATACCCAAATAGACAAATGAATATGACTTACGACATTCAAAATTAGTATCACTGGTGTGACTACACGGAAAGAAACTCTACAGGGTACTTCAATGTTGCAAATAGGTACATAACATCACTTTGGACAAAGTGGTATAACCATGCTTTATACAGCACTGGGCAAAGTTCACCTGGGTTATATCAAGCCCAACAAAGACGTGTTTTCAAAAATGTCAGGCTCCTATTTGCAAGCCTGCACTTGGGTGAGGTTTGAATATCAAAAAGCTTAAATACAGCCCCATGGCATCTGACTGAACTGAGGACAGGTCTTGCAGCTGCTCCTAGTAATGACTTTATTGCTCACCCAATTAAAAGGTCTCAAGAAACACTTTTTCTTAGCCCGTCTACTGCTCTTAAAACAAATTCTTTCATTCCGTTTTTTTGTACAGTTAAGTTGGCTATCATCTTCATGCACTTTTGTTTGATGTGAAAATTTTGAATGCCAAACCAGTGTGAAGTGGATTCTAACCTGCCGCCTTATCCTTGATGGCTACTGTGTTATCGACACAAGTCATCAATACACATGGCAAACGAAGGACCCAATAACACTCACCATTAAGCGTGATGTTGTGTTGTATAGCAAACAAAAATGGAAGCTACTGAGGAAGTTGCCTGAAATAAAGACCGAAAACATTTGAGAAATTCAGATACAACCAACAGGGACACCAAAGACAAAATGCACTGAACTGTAGTTTACACAATCTTTGATCAGCAAAATAAGCTTAATCAGCCCTGCAGCTCTATATAGGATGTTCAAAAAAGGCGTCCACTGAGAATGAGAAGAAATGCTCAAAAATAAAAACGTGATGATAATTAGCACACTGTTAACTTGGTTTCACACTGAAAAGAGGAAGCAAATTAGAATGGTTTTTTGGTTTTTTACAACACAAATATCTTCACTGTAGAAGTGGTCAAAGATTGCTGTCTACTCAACCATATGTTGATTATAACAGATATGCATACCCTCATGTCAAGTGATGTTCACTAAATTACAACAGAAGTTTGTCATTTATACTTCGAGCATTCAACTATGCTATCTGCTGAACACAAGGGCCAAAACCTAACTAAAGATAACGCATCATGCCTTCAGGAAAACGACAGAAAATGATCACAGCAACTTTCTTATTACCAATACTTCTGATGAAGTGTACACGTCAGTAAGGCTTTGCTGTATGGTATGCCTGAACTACTTTCAGGCTTTTGGAACTGAACTATTTACATATAACAATCTTTTTGTTATGCCTTTCAACTTGGCGCTTGGAACATGACTGTAAAGACGAACAGATGAAGGCTTTAGAATACGTGTAGGTGTGTTTATTATCGAACATAAAAAAAACCAGCTGTTAAAATCAGAGAAAATAAAAATTGCAAAATTAACCTGCTATTTTAAGTGGAACTGAACAAGATTTCTCCCCGATATTTGGATCAAAATTTTACCGGAGTGAGCTCTATGGAGGTGTATTTAGGTCCAACAGCTGTGAATGTGATAGTGACAAGTAAAGGTAACATGGACATCCAACACAACCGGCGACTTGACCACACACACGGTTCCGGAAAACGTCAGTTCGTTAATTACCTGAAACATCAGCCCGATGACAAAAACCATAGCCACACAGGACACGATGTCTGCGTGGTTTTGAATGAAGAACTCATGACTGAAAATCGATGGGTTTTTGTTTGACTTCGGCCGACGAAGACCCATCTTGGCACCTAGAGTAGAAATGTGTGATGTGGCTGCTTCACAAGTTCGGCTGGGAAAGGAAGTGACGTCAGGCCGACATGCGCATTGTGGATTCAGGTCACCGCTCGTGAATAAAGCTCAGCACTGATTGGTCAAAATATTATTTCGTCTGCTGTCTGACAAACATCAACAGTGTAAAACAACGTGGACCGAGGGGGAAAGTGTCTCTGTGACATGGTACGAAAAGTACGTTTGTCTACCACGAAAAATCATAAAGGCTTGCTGCTAAAGTTTTGTTACTCGCAAGATTAATTGCAATTAGCGACATGTGTCTCGGCTGTGTTGGTTTATTTCAAGCTTTGGTTTGACAGATGATTTCCCGCCATTATTTCTGAAATCAAAAACTTTTCAGTTGGCGAAAAGAAGGTTGAAAAAAGATAGGTCTGTGGGGTGTCCAATAGATTTCAGAAAGAGATTGTGAGTGTTTATCGAATCGTATGTGAAACAACGTGAAAATTTGCAAGAAACAAATGACTCAGAAAATAATGATCACCGTTTCTTGTTTTCATATAGAGCGCATAGATATGCGCATTTTTCCCCGGGCACTTCGCGTTTTCCTCTCACCATAATGCTGGCCTCCGTCGTAAGTCAAACATTCACGAGTACGACCTATAACACCAATGAAATAACTAAATAAATCATGTGTAATGCGCATAGTAAAGCATCAGTCAGTTGATAAAAAGCTACCAGCATTAGCAGTTAAGGTACTTAAATTTACTTCAGTTTAGAGTAGACTGAAGTTCCACTTGTAATTTTGTGTAGCTCTGATTTAATTATCCTTTAACAACAACTCTGCATAATTAGCTTTGGGTTGGTAGTGCTTTCTATACAGTTACAAACTAAATTTACAGGTCTTAAACTACTGGTACTGGTAGCTTTTTAACAACTGACTGATGCTTTTAAAGCAACAACTTAATTAATATGTTAAGTAGTGCTGTAAAATTTGGTTTTCCACCATCCCTTTTGTTTGCTTACGACACACTTAATAAAGTCAGCATCAGGAAGATATGCTTCTCCCATACATTTGTGACTAAACTCCTCGCAAAGAAAGAAATTCAGGTAAAGTTATAAGTTTTCTTTCACCTTCCTTTCCTCTTTGAGGCTTGGGTAGAGTGTTCTTTTTTTCTGGGCTCTGCCCAATTTTGTTTACCCATAAATTTGAATGTTGCATTATTGAAATATTTTCTAAAACATACATGTGATTAAAACTACCCTGATTCTTCAACCTTTTCAGCCGCCTCTACAACCAATAGTTTGAAATATTCTGACCAACCTTTGTCTTTAGTGTCATTTTCACAATAATTTTATGCATAAATTCCACTGAAAGAGGTGGTTTAGTGGTTGAAAAGGCTGAAGATTTACAGTAATGATTGTCTTTTTTACAGGTCTGATTCCCATGACGATGGCGTACTTGTGCATATTAAGCCGTGCTGTGTGAAGTTGAACAGAGATATTGTGTCACATTGGTAAGTACATACATGTCTTTATTCTCTTAGCCTACATGTAATTCTTCTAAAGTTTTAAGACAGATATTAGTGTACTGAAAGCAAAAGCAGCATTTCTCACCAACTCTTCCTAAAATGTAAAGATTACAGATATATTTTTCATTAGATGGACTAAGTACACTGTGAGGTTGCCATGCACTGACGATTTCAGTTACATTTACATGTATGCTGGCCAGAAAGAGCAGACCAGATGGTCCAAAATTTAGAAGAATTAGAGTATAAATGTTTGGCAAGAAAACATGCAACAATTCATATTTTATCCCACTGGTTTAATTGTGGTTTTACATCGCCATATGATATATGGTATATAAATGATATGATTTTCGTCCTGCCAATTCCTACACTTTACAGACAGGTCTTTCTTAATTGTTTTTATAAATTTATTGTATCGTTTGCTTTGATGATATGTTTTAGAGAATAAATCGTGTCAAATATACGTTCATTTCCAAATAGACGCACTTCGTGCGCTCTTCCAAGTTGAAGGTAGAGAAGGTACAGATTAACATTACCTTGTAGGAAAAGTCATCCTACTGTACAGACTGAGTGGCCCACTAGATGTACAGGTTGCTCCTTGCATCAGCCCAAAACATCGCACCTTTTCGCTGAGCTTAACATGAACTGTCCTGATACAATTTCACTTTACTTAAATGGATGATATACTTGTGATACAAAAAAAAAAATAATAATGCCAACAGTGAATTGCGTCCGGCGAGTATTTTAACTTGTAGAAAATAAAAATATATTTAACACCAAAAATTTAACACCGAAAATTGCACATCGCTTGTGTGCCCTTGAATGGTGCTGGTTTGCCAAATAGCGCTAGTGAGCCAAATATATGTGACGTAATCTGATTATAGCATTTCAGGTTTTGGGGCATAATGTTACTTACGATTTCAAAGGTCATTTTTAATCTGTATTCCGGATCAAAGCATGTCCTCAACATGACTAGAGCATAATTAGAAGGTTTTTGTGGTTGAAAAAGTCGCATTGCAAGGTATTTATCTATTTTTGTTTTATGGAGGGGTCAGATGGCAAGGCATGAAAACTAGTCGCACCATAATATTGTTCAAGTGGAATTAGGGTGGTTGATTGTGGCACAAATGTCATCCTGCCAAGACGACGTCGTACACTTGGTGGACATTAAGGGAAGATAAGCGTTTAAAGAATACCAAGCTTCACGAAAAAAAAGACAATGCCTTGCTCCTTCAGAGTTTGAAATTAGCTTTGATTCAAAAAATTAAATATTTTCAAAGTTAAATATTTTCAAAGTAAAGGCTGTGTACTCCTAAATTCATCTCTCCCCTCACCAAAACCTGAGTTTTTTAAACCTTACTAATACCAAGCTTTGACCAACTCTATTTCGACAAAACCAATAGCAATTCCCTTGAAAACTCTAAAGCCACCAACCCTATCAAGTATACGATGCTTAGACAGCCACTAACTCTATCAGGTAAACGGTAAATATACAGCCACTAACCCTATCAAGTATGCACTGAACAGCCACTAAACCTATCAAGTTTACACTGAATATATAGCCACTAACCCCAGCTATTAAGTAAACACTAAGTACACAGCCACTAACCCTTTCAAGTATACTCAGAATATACAGCCACTAACCCTATCAAATTAACACTCAGTTAGTGTACAGCCACTGACCCTATCAAGTAAACACTGAATATTTAGCCACTAAACCTATCAAGTATACATTGAACAGCCACTGACTCTATCAGGCATACTCTGAATATACAGTCACTAACCGTAACAAGTATACAATAAATATACAGCCACTAACCCTAGCAAGTAGACACTGAATATACAGTCCCTAACCCTGTTAGGTATACATTGAACATCGGTACAGCCAGTAACTCTATCAAACCTATAATGAATACACAGCCACAGGTTTTTCCAGCCACTTTCTCGTATTGGAAACGGAAGATATCGGAAAATTGACTTTTAAACAAAGTTTGTATTGAGTTGGGATAAAGTGAATGAGTTTTAGATACATTTTACATACATTGGTGATGAAAACTGTTGAGTTTTCTGACTTGTTCAAATTGAGTTTCTATACAGAAATATATACCAAAAACGAAAACCCTTGAGCCACTAACCGTATCAAGTAAGCACTGAATGTACAACCACTAGCCCTGTCAAGCAGTCACTGAATATACAGCCACTAGCCCTATCAAGCAGTCACTGAATATACAGCCACTAGCCTTATCAAGCAGACACTGAACATACGGCACTAGCCTTATCAAGCAAACACTGAATATACAGCCACTAGCCCTATCAGGGAGACACTGAATATAGAGCCACTAGCCGTATCAGAGAGACACTGAATATACAGCCACTAGCCCTATCAGGGAGACACTGAATATACAGCCACTAGACCTATCAGGGAGACACTGAATATAGAGCCACTAACCCTGTCAAGTGTACACTTCATACACAAGCTGTTTGTTTTCATTAAGTAGGCCTACTGTGGACCAGGTAACATTAAAATGGTGGATAGAGGCACGAAATGGCATTTACCATTTGTCAACATCATAGACATTTGTTCTTTTTCCCATGGTTGGTGTCTTGATAAGCTCAACAGCAGCAGATACAATGGATGACTGTTGATGTTGACAGCGTATCTTTTTAGATGAACAGAAATAAAGCCAGTACGTAAACAATAATGTTACAGTAAGGGTTTGCATGTATTTCACAAGGTGAGTTAATTTATTTATTTATTTATTTGATTGGTGTTTTACGCTGTACGCGAGAATATTCTAGATGAGCTAAACATGTGTTACTTAAAGTACATGTAACATTATGGTCACTTGTAATTAACATGTTTGGGTTGAGACGGAAAACCTCGCTGACACCTGCTGGGGCCTTGACAAATGAGATGGTGTGTTCTGATCCTCTCGCTGGATTGGCTGTGGCTTTAAGTCAGGAGGGTTGTCCAGTGCCTGGTGATGGTCATTGGTTTACTCCAGGCACCGACGGTGATGTCGCCCATCCATACACCTGACTGTCATCACGTAAATCAAAATTGTTGAACAATGAACTCTAAGAAGTTAATCAGCAAGTCAATGTAGGTATCCTGAATGATGATAAATTTCGTCCATAAGTTCAGTTGCTCATTTTCCCTGATTCTGAGAGTTCTACATACACGTATACACGTATGCATGACGCAAAATGATAGCCTTTTATTTCATCATACGGTTCGTGATGTGTTGTATACATGGAATGTACCAGTTAGATATAAAAACTGCAGGTAAGTGGAAGATTTCTTTGATTTCTCATGAAACAGTAGTAAAGGATGATTGCGTCATATAAGTTGTGGCGCAAATAACCTTGAGCTGGATGTTTTGAAATCAGGCCCACAAATTTGATTTATTAAATGACCACCGTAAATTCATGTACATGGACATTTATGTCATAGTCCAGTTTAAGGAGTCTACACTACCGGTGATATGCAGATGTACATGTAGGTTTGATTCAGATTTTGCATGCTAGCTTTTTTTTTGATTCAGTTGAATCAAGCTGTCTTCTTATAAAGCATTCTTCTATTTTTGAACTTATTGCAGTAAAATGTACTATACATATGTAAGTAGTCCCCAAGATCAGAGTGAGAAGATTCAGCTGTCCCAACCGGTAGACAGTGTCTGATCTTTCCATCTGTTATGTCATACCTGCATGTATATTTTACGTCGTCTTAAGTACACATACTGAATTTAATCGATCTGCTATATTTAAGGCTGCACGTGATACATAATTTTAGTTTGTTAGTACATGTATGAACTGACGTGGACTGAAATGTGCGTGTCAATAAATTCATGCAGTGGCAAAGACAAAAACGTCACGAAAAAATCATATATGCCCGGCACAGGTACAGGTGGGTCTTGTGTCCATTAAAAGAAAATCAAATGTTTTTGTTAATAAACTGATACCTCAAACTTCGTCCAGGTAATCTAAAAAAGACGGTTAACATTATATAGCGCCGAATTACAGATTAACAGGCCGACTACTGGTGGTTTTATGAGCACGAAGCTAGTGTGTTTGCATCGAGAAGGTGGGAGTGGATCTGACACATGTTGTATTTGCTTGTACACCCACAGCTATTTTGATCCGTTTATGCCTCTTCGCGCTTGATGAGAACTTTTCCAAAAACTCAAATAAGGACCCTAGAAAAATTCCTGGAGCCAATACTGCATGCATGCCTAAATCATAACACTCGTTTCACTGAATTAGTCAATTTGAAAATACCGTAATCCAGAGATACAGTTCGAGTGAAAAATTTTAAGTTGGACTGTATTTCATGCTGTTACTTAAGGAATGCACAAAATTCACTTCGTTTTTAATGTCATCATGCATCATTCAAAACCATGCCAAGAGAAAAAATGAGTTCAAGCATACAGTATTCATGTTGTCTTTTTTATGGTTGAGTTATATGTTGTATGAATGTATAACAATATCGCATAACATGCAAACAGTTTGTGAAATATGTGAGTGGACATCTGCATTTACGGGTATTATTTCTTCCGTATAACTGTTTAATTGCTGCTGTCAACTGAATCGATGTCCATTCTGGAACATATGCGTCTCTATGGCTGTAATTCTAATACCTTTAGTTGTGTCTGATGTCATTTGTTTATATTTGCATTTTTTACGGGTTTACCCATGATTAAATTTAAATGCTATTTAAGCTCACCTTATGCTACCTGTCAGTATCTGACCCTTGCTGTATAGCCTAGCTGCTTTACCTTTACTAATGCTATGGCAAAACACCAGTAACTAATTGTTAACTTGAATACTAACATGCTTAGTCCCTCAAGTCCACCTGACCCCTGGACATCATTGTCTGTAGTGTGCCTTTACCATTTCTTAGGTTTCTGATGACCTTTCAAAACAGCAACACTCCATCCAGATGTTATGTCTCAGGGTTAGCCAATCAGCCGTGCTATGGCAGTCACATGACCCTCATATTGATAGTCCCTTCGTGCTCACCTATAACCCTGGCAGCCATTTTCTCTCCAGTGGGAGTGTGTATGTTGTGAGTTAAAACTGTGAAAACTGCAGCCCCTATTCATTTTGATCACTGTAGTCTCTGTGATTCACCAAGAAACGGGTAGTCTTTCGCAGACTGCGGTACTGTTGCAGCTGCGATGTGTGTACATGGTTTGGTCAAGAAATACAAGATGCATTTTATGATTGCGAGAGAGATATATTTAGCAGTAGTACTGATACATCTGTTTTATGAACAGGGTAAATATCTGGGCTGTTTTGAAATGTTTCGTTTTTCAAAACTGTGGCCATCGTAAATATTGACTATTAAGTTGATGATTAGGAAATGTAACCAGTTTGCTGCATTTATTTGATTTTAAATCAAACTTCATGAAATGGTATATTCTCTCACTGGATGAAGATGTGCACCTATAGGAATGCTACGTTTGGATGAAATTATCTCCAGAAAGTCTTTGAAAGCTGGCGGATAGTGAACTTGTAGTTAGTAAAATTTCAGTTTAACATGATGAAAAAATTTATAAATTTAAAAATTTAGATTGAGAATTGATTGACTCAGACTGACCAAGTGCGGGCATACATGTATGTTTGAAGATTATACAATCGATTTTATTTTGAAAGTTGTTTGAAGGCTATGCGAGTAATTACAGGAAATTTGGAGTGTTCTGAACCCTTGGGCATTGATAAGACTTTGATGCTACTGATTACCGAACAGGGCAGAGATAATTTGATGGTTTTGTTGCTCAAATCGATACTAAAACGCGACTATTTTTAGGTGTATGTGTTTGTGAAGACACGGACCGACGCGCTAGTAATATCAGTGCGATCACTCTGCACACAGTTTGAGCTCACTCGAAAATCACTCTGATGCAGCGTGTTTTTATTTGGTTGCGATTGAAACAGAGACGCGTCTCGAGAAACTTATGCGTGACGTGACACCTTAATGTCGTCGGGACAAAAAAGCAAACGCTACTTCGCGCCAAAATCTGTCATCATAATTAAGTCACTCACTGAACAAAACTACCTGTAGCATTATATCTTATTTGTCATCTTCCTTTGATTCTTTGCGCCACACTACCCCCCCCCCTTCTTCCTTGCGAACCAGGAGTGTTTAATTTGTGTACCATATCACTGTCTTTGCTGCCATTTTAAGCGGGCCTGTACAGAGTAGCTTCCCCTGAGCATCGGCGCTGGCTTCCAATAACAGGGAATAGCAATACTAAACAAAATTTTTGAGGTGGTATATAAAACTTGCTACATGCATTGAACCCATGGTTTGCACACGTGTAGAGCACAATAACACAAGGGGGATATTCCATCGTTGATTCTGTATATGCATATTAAATACTGTAAATTACAGACTTCCTGACTTAGTGTACTGTGTATTAGAATCTGTGTTAAACAAAATGTTGGGGGTAGTATCTTAAAGAGGACAACAAGTATTGAGCTCAGGGTTTGCACGCATGTAGAGCACTGTAACATGACGAGGATACTGCATCGTTGATTCTATGTGTGCATATTAAAAACTGTAAATTAGCGAATTCCTAACTTAGTGTACTGCTTATTAGAATCTATCCCCTACATTCGAGCACTTTGTGGGTTAACATACACCTACTGGCAGTGCCAGTCAGTCTAAGAACTCAGGGCCGTCTGTCTGTCACTGCTTTAGTATAAGGCCCTAGCGGGTCGCCAGTGTGCCTTGTTTCCTTGCGACTTGTCTTGATTTTAATGTGACGTGTCTTAGCTAGCTTTTTTAGTGGTGCAAATGTTTCGCCACTGAAACAACTGCCTTAAAACCAAGTGCAGTCGGGCGCACAGTGGTTCTCATTTTGGTTGTGTTATAGTTTTTGTTTCCGGCGGTCTCGATGTCAAGTTATCTCTGCCCTGTACTGTACATTCTACACAAGCTAACAATAGTGATTCCCCTTTTTTCAACTGGTAGCATCAGGTTTTAAACACACCAGGCTACCCTATGTGTCTTAACAGGGTACGACGCAATGTTTAGTATTGTATCATGTCTTTAGATTATGTGACATCAGATAAGGCATTTCGGCTGGGTGACGTCAAGAGCTTTTAGAAGGGCAGCATCATTTGTGGACACGTGTCAGCGATGTGTTAATGCGGAGTGTCATACGACACAAAATGGAATGGACGGTTCGTTTCCGTGTTGTCTGATGAAAAGCACAGAGTCAGTGTAATACATTGCACCATTTTTAGAATTTAGGAAACCAGTTCAGGCTATTTCAGTGTTTATCATATAACCTTGCTCCTAACACAAAGAGGTTTTGACACCAAAGTAGCTCCTCAATGGCCTGCATGATCACTCTGGAGCCAAATTCCAACTTTGCGTGTAGCTTTAATTGCTCCAATGATAACCTGTTTCAGTTTTTGCCATCACATTGAATAAAATTAGCTTGATGATGGGCGTTTTAGTTGATGATGTAAATGGATCCTGTGGCTGGTTCCAGAAATCATGTTCAAACTGAAGAGAAAACCTGTAATCTTAATCTTACAGCTTATTTGATACTTGTTGATTTCAAAATTTGTGTCACTTGTGCTTTGATCATCATGATATACATGCAAAACCCATGCCTTTATTTTAAATTTAAAAATGTTTAATTTTAGCGAAGTTTTAAAAATTTTAATTAAATACACATTGTATTTTGTTTCTCTAAACAAATTCTGATCGCAATGTCTTAACGAAGTTTTGAAGAGTGACAAGTGCCACGTTACAAGGTTGGCTGCCTACCAGCACGGCAGTGGGTGGTTACTAGAGTTTGCTGTGACGAGGGAGATAACTGTCCACGGTACTGCCCATTCCGCGGAAACCAATGGAACAGAGGATTCGGACCAAACAGAGACGTGGTTTCTTCCAATGGCAAGGTGAGCGAAATGTTCAGATTTAACATGTAATGTATCAATGATCATGCTTATTACAAACCTAAAATAATAGGAGAATGTTATTCTAAATATCTAAATTATGTAATACTGGAATAAGGAACAAAATTTAATACCATAACCCGTCGTGAAAGTACACAAGCATGAGAGCGAAAACCTTTGCCTACTTACTTATCTCTTACTGTAGTTTTATTCTTCAGTTCAAATAAAAGGAACATTAAACTAAAGTACATGACAAAGAACAAACAGACAAAACATCCAAATAGCCTGTTTTTTTAATGATTTTTTGCACTCAGTCTTTGTATAGGTACCACAGTGCCTTATTATAATTGGGAAACATAAAGATGATAAATAAAAAGAAGATCTGAAAAACAAGACTGTTTTGCAGTAATGACACCGAAGTCCTGTTCTTACTTAAGACCTAGGTATGTAAGAAATTTCAGGCGCTATTTTAATTAATAAATATTTATGTATTTGTTTTTTGCCATCTATATGTACATGTAAATAATTACGCCTCATCTGTTGTAGATGTCAGAGTTGGTGAACAAAAACCGTGTCACACTGGCGAAGAAGGGGATTTTGATCATTTACGTGACTACGTGTTGCAGTATGAAGTATTTTCTCGGGACGAAGTGGAGAGAATTGAGAAAAGGGATGTAAGGCGTGTGAAAATGAGAGCGTGAGCATATAACAATGCTGCTTACTGATAAAGTACTCAAAGTTCGTAAAATGTCTACTTCTAACCTTATGTACATTGGAAATCCTATGTCTGTGATAACGAGTACAGCTATGTGTATGTACACATATAGGTGTCAACGCATTTGGAGGGTTCCTGTCTTCAACAATACGCAGTCATAACTGATGGTAATTGTGAAGGTATTTAGAAAATAATGTCATACACCTAACAGAAATGTCCAAAGCTTCCAGGATCACTAAGAAAATATCTAGATCTGATGCACTATCCGTGGCTCATTCAATTCTGGCCGCCACTCGTTTGACCTTTCATTTGCCCCTATCGCCGTTTTGATAGTTGCGACTTTGTGAGGACTTTTGTCAGGTGATCAGTGACCGTTCAGTAAGTGTGAACCAACAAAATCGCACTGTCAATTTCTTGTTTTGTATATTCTCGGTCAAACAGGTCACTGTGTATTGAAATTCAAATCATACGAACGGATAAGATAATAAAAACACATTCAGCATTAACATAAGGTGCAACCGACTTCCGGACGTGCATTCATGGGAAAACCATGACTTAAGTGAAGGGTATGGATCACAAAACACTTTTTCCGCGGAATGTTTTTCCTTAAGTCTTTTGTTACACTGATCCGGCAGTTTTACGTTTTCGCTACACCTTCCGATTCAATGTTCCAACACCCATAAAGGCAATTCAATAGACAACATATCGCCATGCCACGCCTGGCCTTAAATAAACATAATAAAGATATTGCACCGTTTCAGTGGTCAAGTGGTTAGAGTATCTGTCTCGAGGTCGGGAGATCCAGATTCAAGCCATGTTCATACCAAAGACTTTAAAAATGGCACTTATTGCTGCACCGCTTGACCCTCAGCATTTCGAACAAGGAAACAGGACTGGTCAGCCAGTGACGGATTGGAGTCGCGTGTCTGTTGTCTTCGGCATGATCTTCCGCCAGCGGCGTCAGCACTTTGGCGACATGCACTGGCACTGTCACAAGAAGACACACTATATGCAACGACCAGAAGGACTCCTCGTAACCATATATCTGAAACATTGTGATGTACAACGTTAAATCATAATCACTCACTCACTCACTCAAGTGGTTGCTTTGCTTAGTACAGGATTATCGCAACAAATTGTTGCAAGTCGCATGCATTGTCACAGAAACACGATCGCAGTACTTACCTGACATCAGAGAAATTTTCCCGGATCCTCCTCGTTCGGGACACACCCGGTACACCCGGCTTTACAGTTCTTATCAAACGGAGAGCAAAAGTCTGCCTGGGAGTTTCTTATAAGCATGTAGTTCAGACAAATAAGCTAAGCAGTTATATACCTGGTTCAACCTGAGCAGTTATATACCTGGCTCAGTATCTTTCTTGCCTTTATTACTTAAGAAGAAACAATAATGTTTATCGAAATATTCAAAACGTTCTTTACATACACCGAGGTTTCCTCCCACCATCATGCTGGCCGCACTTGTACAAGTGAAATATTCTTGAGCACGGCGTGAAACACCAGTTAAATAAATAAATAAATAAATAAATACACCAGTGTCTTTGAACCAACTTTTTACAGATGACCTATTCGATGCAAGCAACACTCATATGAAGAAAAAGCAGCCGCTTCCACAGGCAGATATCATATAAAATGTCTACAAGGTATGTACATGTATATATATACTTTCTTTGCTCTTTGGTCTTTTTTGGTTTTGAAGGTTGTTCTGGAAGTTGGTCTTCCTATTGCTAAGTTAGAGCATTCATTATTGCTGACCACTGGTACTGTATAGCGGTATAAACGCCTGTTACAAACAGTAGATTGACTTGGCTCAAAATTGAGGGCCATCTTGGTCAGTAAACGCTGGTCAGTAAAATTTCGCCAAGATTTTCGGCAAAAGAAAAAAAATGTATAAAAATGAAAAAAAGTATTAGAATTAAACACTATGTCAGAAAATACCTTCACTTAATTTGTTTCACATGCATGACTAGTTCTTTGTTGAACAGGCAGGCATTACCTGGTAAAGTAGAGAACAATTTTATTCAGACCTAAATACTAAGGTGTAGAAAAACTGATGCCTTGTATTATACGACTGCCTGCCTCGAAGCTTAGACAGACAAAGTCCACGGGAAGTTTCGAATTTCGATACAAAGCAGTACACGGAAATGTCATACATATGGTATGTACATCTCTTCCCATTTGCCAACTATCAATTAGCCATCACTGCTTTGGCTCCTCTCTTTGCTGAGGTCTTTTCTGTTTTAATCCGACATAAACCCAGGTTCTGCAGGTGAACTAGGCATCTCCGCGGCCTTGTCCCTTTGCAGTTATTTGACCTAATTCTGTTTAAGCCCATTTCTGTTCTGTTATGTATAAGTTGTTTCTTTTTAAACATTTGACACGAACACTTACAATAAACCCCTGACTGAGATGAAATGACAAAATTTCATCGGTTACACGCAACCATTTACCAGCTCCCACAGTGTTCTGAACTACCCTGGTCCCATTCGCTCTGCCGTAGTATTTTGTATTGTGTGACTATCTCAGTCTACATTGCGCGTTATTGATTAAACAACTGGTGTGTCAAGGACACTCCATCAAACCCCTTCACTCGAACTTTCTAAAATTTTCCACTCATTGTAACACTCTTTGACTATTATCTATTTGTGCTTAAGGAGGGGCATACAAGCATTCGTATGTATTACGTCAAAATGATGTTTTTTTAAGTAGATTCAATCAAAGCTCGATTGAGATGCCTTTGCGTTTAATGTGAAAAATGTTCACGGCCTACGAGTTTAAAATTTCAAATAACAGTACTAATAAATAAAATAGGGGAGTTTTGAGTTCGAACTCTTTTGTCCTTAGAAGGTAAAAAAAACATTTCAACTGTGTCGCGTGGGTATACGGCCTGCGTGATCGTCAAATATCAATATTAATCTACTCGACGAAAAATCAGCCCGTATACCCTCGCAATACGCTGGTGTAGCTTTTTACTGTATATGATATTTGCCAGTCTCTGATTCGAATCTTTGTCAATCGTAATCACTTCACTTTTCTGTTATTGCGATGGAGTCAACATCGTACTGCTAGAAACGGTGGCAGGGTCATAATGTAGACCACAGCAGCGCTGTTTGATAACAGCTTTATTAACATTTACATTTACACTTAAAGCGTCAGGTTTTGTACTGTTTAGTATTATAACTCCTTTTAAATATTTAATCTTGATTTTGTCTTTTCTTTTTGCAGATTTTCATCTGAATGCGGCCTTAACAGGACGGACGTAGATTTTGCCATCAATGGCAAAGAAAAGGGTTCATGGCCACAGATATATACCTTTCTCACATGGGGACAACATCAGAGGAGGTTAGAGACGGCGTACCCGGAAGACATCAACCCTTCATTCTGGTTTTTGGAAAGCCGACAGAAAGCGAGAGGGTTGTTGTGTATGCTATGATGACACTGTATTATGTTTTGGAAATCACGTATTCTACCATTGTTTACCCTGCAGTCGAATTCATGCAGATTTGGAAATCAAAAGCAGCAAACCACAAACCCGAGTCCGAGAAATGCAAAAGACACTGTCTTGTCGAGGCCGAAGTAGTTCTTACCTATAGTAGAAAGTACATGTCGGTATACCCTTCAGGACAATATCCATCCTCCAGTTGGGGTGTATATATTCTTTCTTTTTAACTATTAATGTGTTTTATCTATCTTTCCTCGTTGATTCTCATCTTGGACTGTTGTTGTTATGCGTAGGTAGTTCTTACCTTAGGTACATTAGTTAAACAGTGCCGTCTTCCCTTCTGAACATTACCCAACCTCCAGGTGTATATATTCTTTCTTTTTAACAGTTAATACATGAGGTGCATGGTTAACTTGTGCTGTTTGAAAGTTTGGACATTACCTAACCTCCAGTTGCGGTGTATATATATTTTCTTTTTAACAGTTAATATATCGGGTGCATGGTTAGCTTGTGCTGCTTGACTTTACCTAACCTAGAGGTGGGGTGTATGTGTTCTCTCCTTTTAACCGTTAATACATAGGATCCATGGATAACCAATTCTGTTTAAGCCTTAGGACCATACCCAACCTCCAGGTGAGGTGTGCATGTATATATTCTTTTTAGCTACTAATATATGTTTGACTTATCTGTGTACCTGTAATATAATCTATGTTGATCCTCATCTTGGATCCTTATCTTGTTTTATCATTTTTAATGTAATCATATTGTTGTGAGCAAATGGATTTGACTTGTTTTATGATGTACACCATGCGGTGGTGTCATTCTTGAAGCCAACTGCAATGGGGTTCTTCAGCCCAGCAAAGGGAAGTAATGCAACTCATGAAGCAGCAGCACCCTCTTTCTATCTGAATAACAATGCTAGTGATTTCAGTCACATAACAAGTGATGATGAATAACCATAACTGTTGCAAGATTTGCTTCCCTTGTAGAGGGATAATAACACACAGATAACACACAACTCATGCATGAATGTTATGCTTCAAGCTCAACTGAAATGTTTGGATCAGTGCTACCCCAAATGTTTAAGTCAGGACAAGGTTAAGCCTTTAAAGGGGAACCCTAATTGTTTAGGGCGGGATGACCGTAATAGTTTGGCTCGGGGCGACCCTAGTTGTTTGGATCGGGGTAACCCGAACAGTTTGGGTCGGGTCAACTCTCAAAGCTTAGGTCGAGTCTATCTGTTTGGGTCGTTGTGACCCTAAAAATGAGTCGAAATCAAGACTACACCAAAATTGGCCAAAAATGACTAGATTTTTAGGGGGTCGACCTGACGCAATCCCTGTAACAGTGCAGTTAATCAAATCCTTGGGCTGACCACCACACCCCCGTATGTGCATAAATGATATCAGATTAAAAATACAAGAAATAGTCCCATTACAGGCCACTAGATGGGTAAAAATGCAAAATATGTTGTAAGCTAATAAGTTCTAAACATAAAGGAGTCCAATGAAAAATAAAAGTAATCTATTTCCAAACTTGCGTGAGCCTGCGTGAGCTAGGCTTTAACTCAGAGATCGTATTGGTGAGAAGCAACTGGGTCATTACTCTGAAATAGCCCGCTAACTTTTTCGACGACCGAAGCCCCCAAGAGGTAAAAATATATGAATATTTTGGTACTTGTGGGTGCTGTTCAATATGTATCATAACAGAGATGATTATGAATTATATTGTAATGGTATTGCTAACAGCTTCTGCGTGAGCGTAGAATGTGTAGGTTGGAATTTCCTCAGCATCAAACTGTGCATTCCCTTGAAAATCGCCATTTTGTTGTGTTTACTTGACATATCGATCGATTAACTACAATTTCTTCTACACTCACCTTATGGCCATTTCACGGGCACATTACCGAAGTCTTGTTCCACATTCTCAGTCGGTGTTTAGTTATCGCTCCTCGCTTCAGGGGCTATCGTCTCGACCTCGTAGGGTCGAATAGCGTCATGCCTACCATCCAGTATTTCTTCCAAGTCTAGGCCTTCCCCTTCTGTCGCATTTTCATTCTCTGAACACTCTTAATACCACCACCGCTCTCGCCCAGTTCTTCCTTGTCATGTTCGATCAATGACTTCTCTTATCTATCCGCCATTTTGCCTAGCAAGCAGCTACTAGTGACGTCACACTCTATACACGCGGTAGATGATTTCGGTCGGAAGTCCAAAAGGGACTTAAAACGCCTTTCTTACTCTACCGAAACATTGTATATATATATATATATATATATATATATATATATATATGTGTGTGTGTGTGTGTGTGTGTGTGTATATATATATATATATATATATATATATAATATATATATATATATATATATATATATAATGAATGAATGCGTATTGTTTAACGCCCTACTCAAGAATATTTCACTTATGCGAAGGCGGTGTCTCCTTGTTGCAGGACGGATTTCCTCGTATCTTTTATCTGGTGCTGCCTCACCGAGACGACTTGCCGAAGACATCCAACAATCCCCCTAACCCAGTCACATTATACTGACACCGGGCCGACCTGTCCATCCTCTATCCTCTTATTGCTGAGTGCCTAGCGAGGAAGCAGGATGTACCAAGTCTTTGGTATGACCCGACCCAGGTTTAAACCCAGATCTCCCCGTCCGAATATATATATATATATGTTTCTTTCTTTCTTTCTTTCTTTGATTGGTGAAGAAAATTTCTCTTATACGACGGCCTGGCAGTGTCGAGGGGAAACTCACGACCATGCCTAGGTTGCTGCCAGACCTTCAGAAGTACGGTCGAATAAGACTTTTACTTTTGTGATTATGTGTAAGCTTAGGCCGTTTTAGTGCCTTTATAAACCATATCATTTTGTGCTGAAATAACACTTCAAGAAGATCCTGCACCCAGTGTGGGCGTGTTTGTCCTGTATCCGACATCCGACCAATGAGCTCCATGTACATACAGATTATCATGACAGTGTGTGATACACGATCAGATATCAGCTCGAGCTGTCTGAGGTCAGCCTGTCGAATCAGCCGAAATCATATCTATTTATTTCTTTGGCTGACGTTTTACACCTTGCTTACACGACTTCGGTCAGTATTATCGTGGGAGGAAATAGCGGGCTCTCGGAAACCCACGACCATTCGCACGTTGCTGACGGACCTCCCCACGTATGGCCTGAGAGGAAACCAGCATGATTGGGGTTTGAGCGTACAGCAACCGTGCATTGTTGAGAAACTCCGGGGTCAATGAACTGCTCTAGTGCGTCGAAGTCATTGCTCGAGAGCTAAGAGCTTCAGAGATTTGATTGGTGCTTTGTGCCATACAAAAGGTATTGAAAATACTTCACGATCATAATACAGTGCATAATTTCATTTGGGTGTGCCCATAAACCTTATTCTGATTTTTAACTGCGGTTGTACAATGACATGGGGGGTAGAGTAATGGTATATTTATAAAGAAAAATAACAATATATTGTGCCCGCTTAAAATGCTAATTTTAATGTCCACGTCACTCAAGTCACCAATCTAATTACCTACACACGCCTGTGTGTTCTTCCGCATTCAAGCAATTCGCACCTCGCGTCACATTAAGAAAGCCACGAGGAAATATGGACATCGTAATGGCAAGTAAGCAAATATGATGCAAATGTCTAAAATAGCTGTGATCAGCTTTATTTATTGATTTCTACATTCCATAGATTTTGCTTCAATGCTAAACCTTCCCATAATCATCGTTTCCCCTTTGCATTTTATAAAGTCTTTTACCCGGTTGAGTGTGTTCCTCTTCTCTTGACTTCGTGATGTTCTGCTGAAATTTTGTTGCGAAGAATTTCGTTATTTCATGGAAATTTATTTCGCTTAAACGGCATCTTCGTGGTCAAAACAATGTTGACCAAAAATGTAAATTAAGATCAAACTCAAGCGTGAATGTGTCATTTGTTTCGGAGTGGTGCGAAAAGGGTACAAATTTGGTGTAAAAATTAGGGAGGCGTCTGTGGATGGTGTGTATAAATTGAAGGTATGTCCACAAAAATCATTTGCAACCGGAATTAATGTCTTTTTCACTAAAGCACTAAAATCCATAAATCTATACTTAATGAAGAGAAAAGATTTATATACACCTGGAAAATTTTTTTTGAATTAATTTTATAATTCTTCTTAATGTATGTTTAGACTGAATTCAATTTTAAGGTATAGTACCTTTCAAACCATTTTAATTTTTTTCCTGATAATGATGTCTTTTCAATAATGTTGGCAGTTGTTAGTATGTGAAAAGACTACGGAATAGAGGGGGCAATGACGATAGTATGGCATCTGGAAAATGGTCAAATGTAACCGGTGAACATAAGTGTAAGGTTTTATTCTTAGTACTGTGGGTGGGAAGGTCTGCCAGCAACCTGCGGATGGTCGTGGGTTTCCCCTGGGGTCTGCCCGGTTTCCTCCCACCATAATGCTCACCGCCGTCGTATAAGTGAATTATTCTGAGTACGGAGTTAAACACCAATCAAATAAATAAATAAATAAATATTCTCATTACTAGATATGAAACATTTCTTCTACAACAGTATATAATACTACAGCAGGGAAAGCAAAACGAGGCAGCGATGACAGTGTGATAGTTGCCAAATGGCCACACGTTACGGGTGAAATCCGGACGTTTGTCAGTTTGCTTAAGTTGAGGTTTTATTCTAACTGTTGACAAAAGTGTTCAAACAGAAGTACATTAAACGTTCCCTAGCACCATGGCTTAGCAGACACAGATCCAAAAAAGTATAATGATGTTAAATGCTATTTACTAAACGTCACTGGTCTAGAATTACTCAGAGTGCTGTGTTGTCATCACATGCATTTATCCTCGTTGTTGTAAACTTACAAGGGTATAGTAAGTTATACGATTTTTTGGCATTTTAGGAAATTTACTTTTTTTACGAAAGTTTCGATTAGCTCTGTGTAGGCCTGATACATGATTGGACATGACAGGAACACTGGAATGACAAGGTCGTCTCTGCTTAATAAATATCAATCAGACTGAATCTTGGGGTCATACACATGAATTGGGTGCAATATATGTGTCATTTTAGAATGAGTTTTTGTTGTATATCGACTCTACGTGTCTCAATCAAATTCAGTGAAGCAAAGAATACATTTTACCTGAGCAGGAGAGTTTTCGTTGCTTGTTTAATTATATGTTTACCATATGTACGTATGTATAAGCTTGGGTTTTTACCTCGTACTCAACACCTTTTCAGTCATATGACGACGAGGAGTCCTTAGAATGTTTTTATGCTGTGTATTTCTATTCTTGTGGCAAGGGGAGTTCATGCCACCACAGTGTTGCCACCACTGGAACATCATGTCGAAGACACCAGACATGACATACATACATACACCAGGTACAAAATAATCCACTAACGGCACAATGGGACAATACTCTGCATTTCTGTGCTATCGTTCAGCAATGAGGAAACGCTTCGAAGATCTCGGATCTGGATCTTGATGAGGATCAGACTGCAGATTTAATGAAGTGGTGCTTCGTTTCTGGTTTTTCCAAATTCGTTTACTGACTGACAGACACATATGGAAGTAGAGAACCTAGGCGTCGAAACCGACATTCATCAGCAGTCAACCAAAATGGGCGTTTCGGGTCAGTAATCGCAACACCAGTTTCCTAAAACGACAAATAACATCAAACGACCAAATACCTAGAAAACGACCAAGAGAGTATATAAAAAAATAAAAATTAGGACGAATTCTTGTGAGAAGTAGCTGTCAACAGTTTTCTTTAATGACGGAAAGAGGCAATGAATGTTCCTAGGCGGATGGATAAAATCAGTTTCCACATCAGTCACAGATAAAACAGGCCAACAAATAAAAGCTAAGAGGAACACACAACCTCTTCTTCCTTAAAGTTTAATGTCGACGAGGAAGACGTCCAATTTATTTGGGGCTAGGGGTGTATAAACATTGTAGTGTGTAAATACTGCCCCTATGTTTATGTGGATAGTTGTCATAAAAGCGTAATTGAGATACTTTTATATGTTTATGCAATATCTCGCTTTATATCAGGATGCCGTGTGTAATAGAAATAGAGACCTTCAATGTAAAAAGATAAAGAGATGTTTCGTTGTTTATTGAGTTACTTGAATTTCTTATTCATAATATCTATGTAAAATTTGGGTAAACCATTTATCAACAGCGTATAGGTATTCCGGTGATTACAAATTGTGCCCCACTTATGTCAAACCTATACCTGTTCTCGAACTATTGCTCGATGCTCTATTGTTTATAGCGCTGGGGACTCTCTTTCTACGTCAAACTGAAACAAAGAGGGTTTTTTGGGACATAAAATTGTGCCCGATACCGATCGAAAGGTATTTACCTACCCTGAGTACCACCAAAAAACGCACCACTAGAATATTTCGGTAAGATGGCGGCCAAAACACTATAAGAGTATAAGTATACGTAGCCCTGACCCAAATCCGGGTTCAGACAAGACACGGCTATAGGCTGTCTAGTAGGGGTTGTATTAAAAGTAGTTTTCGATCGAATCATATAGAGTAAACAGTTAATAGGCTACGTCATTTCTCAGCAGAAGGGTGACCTATATTTGAGTGAAATACACCACAACTACTGAAATCGTTACACAAGTCCAAGAAAATTTTTCCTGGTGACTTTTCTTGCTATATAAGGATCTTATTACGTTACAAAGCTGTCACTACGGACGTACCCCTATCAACTGTAATCTTTAATCAGGAATTTCATGAGCCAAAGTGTCCTTTACTCCAGTAAAGGTAGGTTTTATTTTTTCTTCCGGGTAAAGAACATGGCGGTATGAAACCTAAAAATACCTATACTCCAGGTAACTATAAAATGACTGTACAGGTAAAATTTTTAACAAACCAATAGATGGAGTTACATTATTGTCTACAGTGTTTAATATTTAAGCTTACAGTGGCAGAGTCTTCAACCGACATTCCTGAACACTCGTGACGTTGTCCGCACAGACGGAACTAACCAGAGTGCTATATCTCGCCATGACAATTACGTGCGTTTAGTGTTAAAGAGAATTCGTTTGTCTGGTCTTGGGTCTTCGAAAGGGCAAGGCGATCGCATCGGGCCAACAACTGCTGGATGCAGTGGGCTGTGAAAAACTAATTTTTCTTAGGCTTGCTACTGAGAAAACCTGACAAGCCATTTCGACACGCATCGCCTAATTTTACCCATGCGACAAGCGAATTACTATAAAAGTCCATTGCTTGTAATTATAGAAAATAAATGTTTATGTTGCGTATGAATTGCTTTATACGAATGTTTTGTGCGTATGTAAATTCTTCAGTACAAATGTACGAATATTTTCGCTTTACATATGCGGAATGGATGTCCATATAGACTTCTCTGCTATGACAGTTAAGAGACAGTTTGAGAATGCACAGGTAGAGTCAGACGTGACATTTAGGGACAAACACCAATTCATCTTACAAATGCGAAAGAATTACCAGACAGAATTATCAGAAAGGGTGATCAGATCTGATAAACAGAGATAACCACAGAAACAGATTTTTAAAGACACATGTTGTGGTGATAGTTTCATTCAACTTTCCCTACGATAGCTTTGTGAAATTGGGCACTGTTATTGTATAGCGAATAATGAATTTTTTTACCAGGATAGTCTTACATAAATGACATGTTTTGTAAAACTGTATATATCTGTATAAATGGTATATAATGTTTCTTCGGGACATTTCAATCGTAAGCCCACACTTTCTGTTAGCTACTTGTTTCCAACGTTTTCTGGTACAGAGAAAAAATATCAAATAAGCAGGATATTTTCATAATATTCAAAACACAGAATGTTAATCATGTGTATATGAGGAAATTCTTTCCACGCGTTATATCGTAAATTAAGCATGTAAACTAATTTAAAACTTGTACATTACAGCTGTAGTTATTTAACGAGACCCATGTCAAACACAAAAATATTTTTGCATTTAGAGAGAAAGGTTTGTAGTTATAAATGGATACAATTGATATGTTGAAGGTAAGAGGAAAAAAACACGCTTAATATTTAAACTGAAATAAGTTTCTACCTCAAAGATGACGTCATGCACGTTTTGAAATGAACAAGGATGCAATGAATTTCTCAATGGAAATAAATGCTTCTGCTGCCATATCAATTTTTAAACCCAGGTTAGGCTCTGTCCTATGAATGCGATAAAAACAGGTCAAGTTACCCAATTAAGCGGCCATATTTAAGAGCAATTCGCAGAAATTTCAAACTTTTAATCATTAAGTTAAGGTGAAAATGATAATGATATATTATGTTTTGAAAAATATTTGAGCTCTCTTGGGATTTTATTACTCTCTTTTATATTTATTTATTTATTTACTCATACTCAAGAGTGTTTACGTATACGACGGCGGCAATAAACGTAACACAAAAACGTGTACAATAAACGTAACAAAAAATGATGTATTACGTGGGGAAACGCTTCGATCATGAATAAAACGTGTTCGCTTATAGTTTTATTAAGTTGGTTATTAGTCCCAACACTACTGAATAAAAGTAAGGTTGATGTAAAATTCATCGTATAACTGGCTGAAAAAAATGTTTTATCTTAGCCACTCTCGTTGTTCATTATAAATAGGACAAGATAAAAAATGCTCCCCTGTTTAATTAGCCGTGCTACATCTAGAGAAAGGATCGTTAGTTAAGTAGTTATTCAGAAGATCATCATGAAGCGAGCCTCAACCATTACCCCAGCGAGACAACATGATATTCTCTGATCGGGACCCAGTGTAATGCCACAGACAGTACTTGTTACAAGGTTTGCTCACTGTGTCTTTACACGACATACATACTTGCATATACACACATCTCATAGCTGTGGTCCTCAGGTGACCGATATAACATGTTGGCATCTCTCCATGCACGGTGTGTTTTATTTTCGTTTCCGAATCCCGGGTAAATACATGTATAGAGGCACTGAATAAGTATCGTTATGTTTTGAATGGAGCCCCCAAAAAGATGCCGTTTCCTATCCACCCATAACACTGATTGTCATCGTATATATGAACGTAAAGTATTCTGGGGTAAGGTGAAAAATAGAGGTTATCATAACAATGCGTGATCTACTATGATGTATCAGCTAGAATTGTCTGAGGGCGGCCTGTCGTATCTGCCGAGCTCGAAGAGTCTTTAAAAACTCTTCTGCTCTTCCTGCATTAGCATTTCACCTGTAAAATCTTGTCCGCTTGGTTATGTATAGGCAGGATGAATTCCGTGAAAACTTTAGTGTTAAGACTTTAGGATAGTTTGTCATCCTATAACACGCGCTTAGTTCATTTACTTCTTAGGCCATCAGACGGAAATCTAGTTAGAGGGACTACATCAATGTCTTCTTAGTGCTACCTGTATAATCCGGTATTCTGTTAAAAATAACAGACAGGTTTGCGGAGTGTAGCTGAATAGGCCGTTTGCAGATCTAGTTACTCATATTTCAGTAGATACCTGTATACGAAGGCTCACATATCACAGCTTACAGCTCAGGACAACCTACTGATTAGCTATTTTCCACACACGACGTAGCCTACATACTACAAAGGGCAGCTATCTTCCTAGTAGCCTACAAAAGAAATCTGGTGATTCTACTCCTGTTGTTGACGTTTCAAGTCGAACGTGGACAAAAATAGCACATTGCATCATGTTAGTATTTATAATATGACGAATAGTCTTTACTCGATAACAGCCGACAACGATAACCATTAATCGTTGCAGTTGAATTATGCAGCCAATAAAAAAGAAGGATAGTGTATTTTAGCTTAGAGAGGTTTTATTGGGGCTGTTCGTGCTTTGTACATCAATTGGATATTAAAATTAATAGGGACCTACTATACCATATAAACATGAGAAATTAGAAGGGGAATTAGATACGACTTGGCAATGTAATCACGATTGATACTATCCTAGAAATATCTATGCTCTGTTTATATATCGCACTTGTGACACATTGCTAAATTTTGAACAAGACGATCTATGAATGTTGAGGAATTGAAGGGGGTGACGGAAGGTTTCCAGGGGAGGAAATGTCAATACTTTGTTGAAACGAGGCGCAAAACCGTTATTTTTCGAAAGGATTTTGACCAAGCTGAAAAAAACATATATGGTACTGAAATAGAATGTTTAAAAGAAAAGTTTGAAAGGATATTCACAACAAATCATTATATCCATGGAAACGAGATGTAAATAAGAAAAAGAGCCCACCTACGAGCTTAAAAAAGGAAGTCCTTCTCGTCTCTCTATATTTCTGACCGCTTGTGTGGCTGTCCACAATTTTGTGCCCGCCATATCTCACCTAAAGGCCCCTAAATCACAATTGGGGCAACCACATCGGGTTTCTTATGCGATGTCCTAGCTCTAAAACAGCGTCATTTTGTACATGTTTCTAGAATTTTGGTGTTCTTCATGACTTTTCATACACTGATGAGAGCTCCAAGAGCGACATTATACAATATATGATTATTGTGTGTTTCACAGTAAAACGTCGTGATTTGTCGACAGGAGACGGTTGGTGTACAACGAGCGCGCGAAGCTATCAGCTCTCACAGAAACGACGTGACTGTGTGTACCATCACGAATTGTTGAATCTCGCCCGACACACGCAGTTTGCTCGTGCTATGGTGTCTGAAATTGTACCAATGCATGAATTTTGCTATTAATTTATTTATGTGATTGTGGTTTAACGTCTTACTCTATACAACTACATGTACATCGAAGCCTACATGTAATTCTTCTAAGTTTTAAGACAGATATTAGTGTACTGAAAGCAAAAGTAACATTTCTCACCAACTCTTGCTAAAATGTAGAAATTACAGATATATTTTTCATTAGATGGACTAAGTACACTGTGAGATTGCCGTGCACTGACGATTCAGTTACATTTACATGTATGCTGGCCAGAAAGAGCAGACCAGATGGCCCAAAATTTTGAAGAATTAGAGTATAAATGTTTGGCACGAAAACATGCAACAATTCATATTTTATCCGATTGGTTTGATTGTGGTTTTACATCGCCAAATCTTTTATATGATACAAGAATGATATGATTTTCATCCTGCCAGTTCCTACACTTTATGGACAGGTATTTCATAATTGTTTTTATAAATTTTTTTCGTCGTTTGTGTGACCTTTATTTATTGTATCGTTTGCTTTGCTGATATATTTTAGTGAATAAATCATATCAAATATACGTTCATTTCCAAATAGACTCACTTCGTGCGCGCTTACAAGTTGAAGGCAGAGAAGGTACATATTAACATTACCTTGGAGGAAAAGTCACCCTACTGTACAGACTGAGTGGCCCACTAGATGTACAGGTTGCTCCTTGCATCATCCCAAAACATCGCACTTTTTCGTTGAACTTAAGGTGGACTGTCCTGATTCAATTTCACTTTACTTAAATGAATGATACACGTGATACAAAAAAACTGATGCAAAGATTGAATTGCGCCTGGCGAGTATTTTTACTTGTAGAAAATAAAAATATCTTTAACACCAAAAATTCCCAGAAGAAAACTGCACATCACTTGTCTGTCCTTGAGTGGAGCTAGTTTGCCAAATATATGTGACGTAATCTGATTCTGGCATTTCCGGTTTTCAGGCATAATGTTTACATTCGATTCCAAAATTCATTTTTAATCTGTATTCCGGATCTAAGCGTGTCCTCAACATGGCTAGAGCATAATTAGAATGCTTTCCCGGTTGAAAAGGTCACATGGCATAGCATTTTTATTGTATGGAAGGGTCTGATGGCAAGGCATGAAAACTAGTCCCATCATAATACTGTGCATGTGCAATTAGTATGGTTGATTGTGGCACAAATGGCATCCTGCCAAAATGACGTCGTACAATAGGAGGCCAACGAGAGAAGATAAGCGTTTAAAGATTACCAATCTTCACAAAAATATTATCCGTGAAAGATAATGCCTTGCTCCTTCAGAGCTTTAAACTAGCTTTGATTAAAAAAATTAAATATTTTCAAAGTAAGTTTGTGTACTCCTAAATTCATCTCTCTCCTCACCAAAATCAGATTTTTTTTTACCCCTCTAGTATCCAGGTTCGACCAACTCTTTTTCGACAAAACCAATAGCAATACCCTTGAAAACTCTACATCCACTAACCCTATCATGTATACAATTCACATACAGCCACTAACCCTATCAAGTTTACACTGAATATATAGCCCTAGCTATGAAGGAAACACTAAATATACAGCCACTAACCCTGTTAAGTATACACTGAATATCAGTACAGCCAATAACCCTATCAAGTCAATAGTGACTATACAGCCACGGGTTTTTCCAGCCACTTTCTCGTCGTGGTAACCACAACGGAAAGTATCGGAAAATTGATTTTAGACAAATTTTGTACTGAGTTTTGATAAAAATAAGTGAGTTGTAGATACGTTTTACATACATTGGTGATGAAAACTGTCGAGTTTTCTGAGTTGTTCAAATTGATTTTCCATAAAGAAATTGGATAAAAAAAAATCAAAGTCACTAAGTGTATCAAGTAGACACTGAATGTACAGCCATCAGCCTTATCAAGCAAACACTGAATATACAATCACTAACCCTGTCAAGTGTACACTTAATACACAAGCTGCGTGATTTCATTAAGTAGGCCTACTGTGGACCAGGTAACATTAAAATGGTGGATAGAGGCACGAAATGGCATGTACTGTTTGTCAACATCATATACATATGTTCTTTTTCCTTTAGTTGGTGTCTTGATACGCTCAGCAACAGCAGATACAATGGATGACTGTTGATATTGACAGCGTA
Source organism: Acanthopleura granulata (assembly GCA_016165875.1). Taxonomy (NCBI): domain Eukaryota; kingdom Metazoa; phylum Mollusca; class Polyplacophora; order Chitonida; family Chitonidae; genus Acanthopleura; species Acanthopleura granulata. The sequence goes on along the minus strand of JABBOT010000075.1, from coordinate 50,063 downwards.
TATTTTTAAATGAACGGAAATATAGCCAGTACTTAAACAATAATGTTACAGTAAGGGTTTGCATGTATATCACAAGGTGAGTTAATTTATTGATTTATTTATTTGATTGGTGTTTTACGCTGTACGCGAGAATATTCTAGATGAGTTAAACATGTGTTACTTAAAGTACATGTAACATTATGGTCACTTGTAATTAACATGTTTGGGTTCAGACGGCAAACCTCGCTGACACCTGCTGGGGCCTTGACCAGTCAGATGGTGTGTTCTGATCCACTGTCCTCACGCTGGTTTGGCTGTGGCTTTAAGTCAGGAGGGTTGTCCAGTGCCTGGTGATTGTCAGTGGTTTACTCCAGGCACCGACGGTGATGTTCTCCATCCACACTCCTGACTGTCATCACGTAAATCAAAATTGTTGAACAATGAACACTATGAAGTTAATCAGCAAGTCAATGTAGGTATCCTGAATGATGATAAATTTCGTCCATAAGTTCAGTTGCTCATTTTCCCTGATACTGAGAGTTCTACATGTATTCATTGTAGAAAGGTGTTTTGAGCTTTGTTTGGAAGGCACCGTCATATCTTGATGGGAAAATCAACGCACTGGTTTGGGGACAAAATATTAGGACATGTACACCAAATAATGTTAAATTTAAATGACCTGCTGCCCTTAAATTAATAGTGATGTTAAGTTTAAGTGATCTGTTGGACTTAAATTAGTAGTCGTTATTTCTGTAACGTACATTTGTTGAACACATATCACAGAGTTAGGTAATACACAGTATGGTGTGGAAGTATGTGTCACTGACACCTTAGCGAATACACGTCATACGGCTTGTGATGTGTTGTATACATGGAATGTACTAGCTATACATATGGCGTGAAAAACTGCAGGTAAGTTAAAGACTCTTTTGACCTCTCATGAAGCAGAAGTAATGGATGATTGTGGTTGTGGCGCAAATGTTTCGCCACTGACACAACTGCCACAAAACCAAGTGCGGTCTGCCGTGCAGCGATTCTCATTTTGGTCGTGTTATAGTTTTTGTTTCCGGCGGTCTCGATGTCAAGTTATCTCTGCCCAGTACTGTACATTCCACACAAGCTAACAATAGTAATTCCCCTTTTTTCAACTGGTGGCATCAGTTTTTAAACATATCAGGCTACTCTATGCATCTTAACAGGGTGCGATGCAACATTTAGTATTGTATCATGTCTGCAGATTAAAAATGTAACATCAGGTAAGGCATTTCGGCTGGGTGACGTCAAGAGCTTTTAGAATGACAGCATCATTTGTGGACACATGTCAGCGATGTGTTCGTGCAGAGAGTCATACCACACAAAATGGAAAGGACGGTTTGTTTCCGTGTTCTCTGGTGAAACGTACAGTGTCAGTTTAATACATTGCAACATTTTTATAATTTAGGAAACCAGTTCAGGCTATTTCAATCTTTATCATATAACCTTGCTCCTAACACACAGAGGTTTTGACACCAAAGTAGCTCCTCAATGGCCTGCATGATCACTCTGGAGCCAAATTCCAACTTTGCATGCAGCTTTGATTGCTCCAATGATAACCTGTTTCAGTTTTTGCCATCACATTGAATAAAATTAGCTTGATGATGGGCGTTTTAGTTGATGATGTAAATGGATCCTGTGGCTGATTCCAGAAATCATGTTCAAACTGAAGTGAAAACCTGTAATCTTAATTTTACAGCTTATCTGATATACTTGTTGATTTCAAAATTTGTGCCACTTGTGCTTTTATCATCATGATATACATTCAAAACCCATGCCTTTATTTTAAATTTAAAAATGTTTAATTTTAGCGAAGTTTGACAAATTTTAATTAAATACACATTGTCGCCCATAATTTGTTTTTCTAAACAAATTTTAAACAAATTCTGATGGCAATATCTTAATGAGGTTTTGAAGATAGTTCATAAACAAATCAATCACTCTGAAATAAAAAGTGTTCATTGAGTATGTAGCTTGTACATAACTTCTGTCGTTGTTCGAATTCAACACAGAAAGAGCGGGCCATGTGGGACGTTTAACACTGCCACAACAACAGCAACATTTGCACCCACCTATCAAGCAGTCTAGTTTTGCGACAACTGACCACCAATTACAACTCTGAACTTACTTGTCAAAATGCTAAGCGATCTTTTATGCCTTTGTTTAACAGGTTTTGTTAGGAGCAAGCTGTAAGCCCTTCTCTTACATGTGTCTTCAGCCATGTTTGTTTACATATGAAGTTTACTGAGTGCTGTGTGCAAGCTCCAGTTCCACTAAATCGACAACCCCTCATTTAAATATTCTGGCAGACTTTTGAATTTTCAGTTTTTTCGTTATTTTTAAACATTCATTTACTGTACAATGCTGGGGTGAGATTAACGAAAAGCTTGTATCTTTTACTTGAGAAAAATACCTAATACCCATGTCATTCTGTAATAACACCAAAATACCTAATATTTGGGCGACCATGTCCCTTAAAGTACAAAATTTACTTTTTGAAATTGACCCCAGGCATTTTGGTGTTACATTTCAAGATATAATTTGAGCAGCACAGCTGTGAGTAGAAAATGCTTGCTGTGAGAATCATGAGACAATGTGTTGTTGGTCAGTACAGGTCTCTCGGTTAGGCTATTCTTGGTAGGCGACAAATTGCATAACTGAGAAGCTCAGGATGTTTTATGTTTAATCTGGTCTTCATGTCATGCAAGAAAACTGTGCCAGATCTCATTGTCTATATACCAGCTTAAAACTGACATTTGAAATCATCACAATTATTGTCAGATTTTGGCAATAAAATTTGAAATAGTATGGACTGAAATACATGACATTAGAACATAAGACCACTCAAATATGAACTTGAGCTGAGTGAAAAGGGCATAAAAACTGTATCTGAAAATACCTTCCATGATTTTGGCAACAGAATTATAAATTATACATACAGAAATATATTCTATTAAATTAGACCAATGGTAAGTTAATAGCTTAGCAGTATAGAATATTGAAACTGTGAGAGAAAGTTCTGCTCATATCGTCCTTCTATACATGCAGTCAGAACAGTTCAGATTTGGTTGTGTTGTAAAGACTTTGGTTTAAGTCTTACATGTAGGTCACATAAGGCTATATAATGAGATTTCAAGATTGTAAAAAGAAAAAAAAAACAACAAATGTCTAATTTTCTGATGATTGCAACAGCATTAGTAATATTTAGGTAATCATCGTCACTGCGATGAGATACTGAATCTTGCGTAATGCGTGAGAACAATGTTTTACTACATGTATATATCTACATTTGTACATTAAAATATACATGCATAAATCTCTTTACTTTGTAGACGTATCGGACAGGACATTGTCACGTTCATGTATAAATTTGAATCTCATCTGGTGTTGTAAAACTTGTGAACAGCTCGACTTCACCAAGACCCTGTATTTATAGATCTTCTTGTGCATGTTCCCCTCCCTCCATAGTTTGTTATCAGCCAATCATGGGGCAGCACCCCTGATACGCCTCTCGTGATTGACAGCTGCTGATGTGACTAAGTCCCTCCCCATGGGGGGCTCTCTGTCAAGGCCATGTACCTGATTGGTAGATGTCATTTAGAAAGTGAATTTAAGTAACAGTATTATCGTTATTAGAAATAAGACTTTCTATATATAGCACAGGTTCTAGTGCTGAAAAATGGCTGAAAGCTATCGTGGTTTCGAACCAACGATCGGAGAGTTAGGCACCAAATCGCCAGCAATACATATCTAAACCACTTAGACCATCTAGACCACTCGACCAACCAGTCTTCTACTAAAATAGAAGGTAGATAACCGGTAGGCTTTACAGCGAACATGCATTGCCTCTCTGATGATCAGAAATAACGCAGCTCTCTAAGCTGAACACATCAGATTGGTAGATGCCATTTAGAAAGTGAATTTATGTAACAGTATTATCGTTATTAGAGATTAGACTTTCTATATATAGCACAGGTTCTAGTGCTGAAAAATGGCTGAAAGCTATCGTGGTTTCGAACCAACGATCGGAGAGTTAGGCACCAAATCGCCAGCAATACATATCTAAACCACTTAGACCATCTAGACCACTCGACCAACCAGTCTTCTACTAAAATATAAGGTAAATGACCGGTAGACTTTGCAGCGGACATGCATTACCCCTCTGATGATCAGAAATGACACAGGTCTCTAAGCTGAACATATCAGATTAGTGGATGTCATTTGGAAAGTGAATTTAAGTAACAGTATTATTAGAGATTACACTTTCTGTATATACCTGGCCTATGTGCAGTGGGAACCAGTGTGTCTGAGAGAGTAGAACAAATGGGATGTGGGTGTAATATAGTGAACTCTGCTGTAGTTAGACTGAAGAGAGCAGGGAGCACATGGGCAGGCAGCTAGCAGCCATATTGAGTGCACTGCTATGTTGTTGTCGTCATTATATAGAGTTGGTAGTACACTTCATAGGCTGCTCTGAGTAAGTCAAGATTATTTTAAATCCAATGGGAGTTTTAATCTGAGCATATCCTTTAAACTGGAAGATAACTATACATCGTTATTAACACTCGCAGGGTTAATTATGTGTCAGAAACTAACATGACAAACCCACCGAATAATAATTACTGACCATTTGGCCATTTGTTCATTTAAGGTGTCTAATCTTTGATCTACAAATTATCACGGAAGATGAAATTACTGTGTGGATCGTCTGTAGGATTCCTTTGACTGTAACTGTGCCAGCTGAGATTACATGCTCACAGCAACTTTGTTACACTGTAAGGAGCTGAATAATCCGTACATCATGTGTCTGACCCTGGATGCATGCATGGCCACGGTCTGACAGTATGAAATCTTGTAATAAATAACTTGCACAGTTTTACATTGTACAATTACTTGTCGTCCGTTGTGACTGCAATGTTTAGGTATCAGTTTGATCTGCTTCTATGCAAAACGTGTGTTTTCTGACGGACAATATACTGTATTGTGATGTTAAAACTCAGTCTGTGTTTCGCGGGTCTCGCTCTTTCATGCAGGTTGAGGTGAAATGGGGGAGCACCCTCGCAAACTAACGTGTCTGAAGACTTGATTTTCCGTTAATAGATAAGGCGTTGAATTCTTATCTGGGCTTGTGCGTGTACAAAGACGACAATCGTTTTCTGTCACGCCTACTTTATGACAAGAATGATAGTTTAGGTTTAGATATCGTGAATTTTCTCTACATGGATAGCAATATACCGAATTGTCCTGCATATCTCGTATACATATCTTGCCTTGTAGCATTTGTTGGATCCCGTGCGCTGATTTCAGTCAACTTCATAAGTTATTACTGCAAAAACTACTGTGTCAGGGATATTCCATCCTACGTCTTCTAACGTAGTTTCATAAATTTTACAATGAGTAAATACGGACAGAGTGCACAGAATCTCTGGAACTCATTCCACTAAACTCGGGACTAATCGGCCGTATGTTCATCGTGTTGAGTATGACCGCCACGTTGGATAAATGAAAAGTTGGAATCAAAGCGCAGCTGAGATACATATTTGATTATCGACACTATATATACACCAAAATGGTGCAAGTCTTGGAAACTGATTTCATTCATCCGCCTAGAACTTTTATTACACCTTATATCGATATATATATATTTTTTGATGGTTTGTGTTATTTGCCGTTTTTAGAAACTGGTTTTGCGATTACTGAACAGGAACGCCCATTTTGGTTGATAACTGGTATACGAATGTCGGTTTCGACGCCTAGCTTCAGGGCCATGATTAATAATAACAACACTCAAAGGAAAAAATATCGTCACATATGTAAGCTAGGCGTCAAAACCGCCATTCAGATACCAGCTGTTAATGAAAATGGACCTTCCGGGTCAATAATCGCAACAGCAGTTTCCAGAACGACAAAATAAACAAACCACCAATGAAGTAAGAAAGTGTGTCAAGTATAAAATTAGGACAGAAGGATTCATGCAAAGAGAAACAGTTTTCAGTGATGAAGAATATAGGCAATGAATATGTATCTCAGCTGTGCTTTGACTGAAATGTTCATATATCTAATGTGGCCATCATACTCAAAGTATTGAACATACGGCCACCAGGGGAATTAGACACAGATTATGAAGTAGAGTCCTAGAGGTTCTCAACACTCCGTTATTATTTACTAACAAGACAGGTGGACTCATTCACACAGGCTCCCCCGTGCCAAAATAAGCTTTAAACGGCTTCTTCGTGGATCAGATGGGCATTTCTTCCAACCACTGCCCAATTATAAAGCAAACTGCCAAATAAATGTGAAATGTATGTATCTACGAATGATGCATTCATGCTTTGGTTTTACGTCATACTCAACAATTTTTTAGTAATATGGCGACGAGGAGCCCTCAGTCTGTATACCTGTATATGCTGTGTCTAGTCTGTATACCTGTATATGCTGTGTCGTCTGATGGCAGGAAGATCATGCAGACGACACTACACGGGACACCACACTCTGTCACATTATGCTGACACCGGGCCGACCAGTTTTCTTTCCTTCCGTATGCATATATTTATGAAGTACTTTGCAACTTGATCAGTCACCTTTAAATCTGGAATTCTTACCACCCCATCGGATACGCTATTTTAGAAAAACCGAAAACACGATGCTCTTCAGTATAAGGGCGAAACACACCTGTGGGGTAAACTGTGTATGTGTCAAGTAGAGTCCCCTTTATTATTACAATCCAAGGCCGTGCACTGTGGCCTCTGCGTTGAGACATTAGGGAGTAACCTGTAACTTATTCCACTACCATTTTCTGGCTTTAAAGTATGTGAGAATTGTTTCGTAATAAGCAGAAAAACAGCTGATTTAACACTACTTCTGTATGGAAAAATGATAATCAAGGTACTGGTGACGTCACAGCGGAACCAGATGCCTTCTCGGGTGATGGAAGTATCTCGTCCTTGAATGGTTAAAATTTAGAGCATGGCTGCCAGTTCGATTTTCCTCGCGTGAGTTTTTGTTCACCATGAACTGCGATATCTCGGTTATCCTATATCACAGAAATGGGACGTGACGTTTTTTAAACAGTGAATTGGATTCTTTTTCGATATCTATACATTTAACACAGTGTTGTTTTTTCGTTTAACCTTTTCGTGTTTAGCACTGTAACAGTCAAATGAGTTTATACCATGAATCTTTTTATTGTGCCAATGAACCTGTGATTATGAGCTACATAGAGTAGAATGTATAAAATTCGCGGACATGCCCAATGGTCTCATGTGAATATGTTGGTTTCAGACTCTCAAAACCATCCAATCGCAGCCAGTATTTATTAATTAACAGTCCATGATGATTTATAGCAGGTCATACTCTGATAAAATTCCCACTCTGACAAAACCTAAGATATATTACATGCTTTATTAGGAAATAATACATCTGACTTCTATTATTGTCTAAAGAGAGGCTTACATCATTAAAAAAATATCAATGTAAGCCTGATCTGCACAAACAAGTACCCCGCAGAATATCAGTGATCATAGTTACGCTCCTTCACAATACCCAACTAGTTAGTTAGTTAAGTGCAAAAGCATAGAAACTCCGAATGAAGAAATGTAACGAACGGTTGACGTTCTCGATATTTCGACTAAGTTTTACTTGTCATCTTCAGGAGAAGTAATTTGTCCAATCAACAAACACACATATATATACATTTACAGAGAAGCAGACATTACAAGGCTGAATAAAATACACTGCTGATTGGTCAAATGATTCAACCAATGGAAATTAAACATTGATCAATCACGGTCATTCATGCAAACATCAATAAACAAATATGTTATGACAGCACCAGGCCTTTGAGCCTAATACAAACAAACTGCTATTGTTTCAGTGATAGGTGTGAACTAGGGATTAGGACGATATGTAACGGTCATTCAGAGAACAGTAGAAAAGACACATAGTGATGACAACACCAGACATTTGACCCTACCAAAACAAACTGTTGTTGTTTTAGTGATAGGTGTGAAATATGGATTAGAGCGATATCTAACAGTTAACAGTTTGTTTTCCTTTTTTCAACTCTGTTGTATATCAACAGACAGACGGTGTATCGATGGGTTCTTCATTAGGCCCAACACTGGCAAACATTATTATGATGGAGCTGGAGAGGATTATTGGTAAGAAGCTAATGGAAGAGGATTTGATTAAATTCTGTGTCCGCTTCATGGACGACACACTTGTGCTTTGTGGACCGGAGGAGAGCAGCATCATTCTCAACATACTCAACTCTTTTGATCCTAATTTAAAATTCACAATGGAGGATTTTCCGCTTTACACTGATGTGCACTTTCTGGACATTAAAATCTTTGCTGAAATGACAACCACCATATATAGGAAATCAACTCCCACTGGACAGTACATTCATTTTGACGGCTTTGAACCATGGAGAACCAAAACAACTTGGATAAGAGCTCTTGTTTCCAGAGCTTACAAACTGTGTAGTTATGCCAGCCTATTCAAGAGAGAACTCCATTCGATCCAAACATTTCTTCCTTGGAACGGATACCCAAAATCGGTAGCTAAGGGGCTTATTGACAAATTTACCAAAATTGCAGTTCGACCAGCCAAAGAAAATCCTAAAGACGACAGACCTAGGATATGGCTTAGCCTGCCCTACGTCGGACAGTACGGCGAACGTGTAGTCAGCCAGTACCTTCGAAAAATCAGACGGAACCTTCCTAAGCCAGTGTGTATAACTGTTGGATGGAAAACAACAAAAAAGCAGCAAAGATCGCACTCCTCGCAATTTGAGAAGTAACATTCTTTACAAATTCTGTTGTCCCGGGGGTAATGCCGCTTATATAGGCAGAACAGAACGCTGCTTGACAATCCCCATTGATGAACATGCAACTGGAAACAGTGAGATATACTCGCACACCCAGTCCTGTGAACAATTCCATGATTACATGAACTTAATGGATTTGCCTGACAGGTTACTTACTTTGCCCAACATGTCACTTAGCTCAGCTATTCTTCTTAACAGTGAAGTAATTGATACAGCTGATAACTGGAATGTTCTTTTGTTTAAAGAAACACTCGCCATTCGTAGAAACCATTCTGTGCTTAACAATGGTATAAAAGCCTCAAAAGAGCTCCATTTGTTTCGGTAATTAGGCCCATTCTACCCTGTTTTCCTATGTTGTGTGTACATTACATTGTTTTTAATTTTTAATTATTTTTTTATTATTGTTTTTTCTTTTTATTATTATCTCTTTTGGCAACAGTATTACCACTATGCTTCTTTATTGACACTTGTAAATTATCCTCTTTCACATCCAGTGCTATCTCTGATCACTCTGATCCTTATTTCACACCTATCATAAATCCAACAACAGTTTGTTCAAAATGTTTGTGTCAAATGCCTGGCGTTGTAATTAAACTATGTGTGTATATTGCTGTTTTCTCTGTGTAACTGTTAGATATCGCTCTAATCCATATCACTAAAACAACAACAGTTTGTTTTGGTAGGGTCAAATGTCTGGTGTTGTCATCACTATGTGTGTATTCTACTGTTTTCTCTGAATGACCGTTATATATCGTCCTAATCCCTATTTCACACCTATCATTGAAACTATAGCTGTTGTTTGTATTAGGCTCAAAGGCCTGGTGCTGGTATAACTACATCTGTTTATTGATGTTTGCATGAATGACCGTGATTGATCAATGTTTAATTTCCATTGGTTGAATCATTTGACCAATCAGCAGTGTATTTTATTCAGCCTTGTAATGTCTGCTTCTCTGTAAATGTATATATATGTGTGTTTGTTGATTGTACAAATTACTTCTCCTGAAGATGACAAGTAAAACTTAGTCGAAATATCGAGAACGTCAACCATGCGTTACATTTCTTTATTCGGAGTTTCTATGCTTTTGCACTTTGCTAAGCTAGTTGGTGGATCAACAAGATTTTAGTTAGTTAGTTAGTTAGTTGATTGGTTAATAAGGTTAATTTGGCGAAGTGAATTGGTGGAGTTTGAATCGTCTTGCTGAAGTGTGAATTGGTTCATTGCAGTTTTAAAAGATTTAGTAGAGTTTGAATTGGCTGGGTGGAGCTTGAACTGGCTCAGTGGGGTTCGATTTGAATTAGTTTAGTTTGAAGTGGCTTAGCGGAGTTTGAATTGGTTTGGGGAAGTTTGAATTTGTTTGGTGGACTTTGAATTGGCTTAGTGAAAACTGAAATTGGATTATTGTAGTTTGAATTGGCTTGGTTGAGTATAAGTTGATCCTGAAGACATCTGGATAATATCTAGAATCTTGCCACTTGTCGGGATTGTGCAAAAACTGTTACATCTCTTTCAGAAGAATATTAATTGTTTTATGGAGTATCTCTTAGAAACCTGAAAACACTTCAAAAGAATAATGGGCAAAGTTTGACGTCTAGGTCAAACAGGATCCAAACTACTCTTGCAGGTGCGCTTAAACGGATATTCCCTAAAGGTTCCTCATAGCACTCGGAGACAACTTGGGGTTGTATGTCCAAGTCCTTGGTGAGAAGCAACCGTAGCACAGCGTCCATATTGAGAAACACGACAATTACACTTGGTCGGCCTGATCACAATTGTGGGCTTTGAAAACAAAGTAAATACAGAGCAGGAAATTTTGTGGTCAAGAAAACAAAAGCCAGATTCACTGAGTGCAAGTTGACAAGGCAATCGAATGAATTACATGTAACAAACTGTGTGAAGTTCAGAGGAATCAAATACAGGGTCCAGCACGTAATAGATTTGGGGATATTTGCTATGCTTAAAAAAATCTAATTGTCCCAAATGTCCAACTTTCGCTACCAGACTACATGCTGTGGTATTATTTGACCAAGTTTGACAGCAGCATGCTCGGGTTAGCTATTTTTCATCATTCTTAAATATTGCTTTTACCTGATATTTGCTTTCATGAAACAATTGATGTATATTTGCAGGCTGGTTTCGTTTTTAGGACTTCAAATTCATAATTCTGACCCACCGGAATTGCTACTGACGAGCAGATCATATAATGCTTCCAGGACATGACCCTATCTCCATTTAGGTCTCTCCTGGGGTATAAATAAGGCATAACCGAACCAGAAACGGAACGTTGTTAAGGAGCGATGGACATATCTCTGCTTTCCAGTAATACCCAGCCTAAAGACAAGACGATTAACCAGATACTTGTGGAATGGTTTGAACACTTTTGTAAGGTACTTGAGACAGCATTATTAATAATATCCATTATTCAGTTTATAAGGAGTGTCTTCCAGTTAACGATAGTACAACGGTTTCGGTTTTTACATGTTGCGTTTCTTATCAATTGACAGATAGTGACATGTTCTTCAGGTTTTGCGCACTTGCAGCATAGACTTTCTAACATTTGCGATGCATGCATTCGAATCGTTATAAGTTATATTGGTTTTAACTGCTCAAGTCCAAAGGTACTTTCCTTCTTTCCAGAATAAAACTTAACCTCTCTGTAACCAATGGCTAGATGGCTAGATGGCTAGATTTCAGATTTATTTCTCTTTTCCCAGCTTAGCTTTCCGACATGCAGATCTGTATCTTTCTCTTCATCAACATGGAGCTTTGTGTCTTTTCGAATGTGTTGTCCTCAACATATCTAAGCTAAGCAGATTTCCTTTAATCCTGACATGATTCTGGCTTAATGTCACCAAGATATATCACCAACATGTTTACGTCAGAATTCGCCACAACTCCGTCTTCACCATACCCACATCACCAGACTTCCCATGTTATCACACATTATCACACTTCCCATGTTATCACTCATTATCACACTTCCCATGTGATCACACATCACCACACCTCCCATGTTATCACACATCACCAGACTTCCCATGTTATCACACATCACCACACTTCCCACTGCACCACGCCTGACACTTCACCACAACTTCTACTTCAGGACATACCTTAATCCTCCACAACCTACTTCCTACTTCACCATACCTTCTAATTTGAAACACCAAGTATTTCAGACAAACCTACTGCACAACGCCCTTCACCAAACCTCCTATTTCTTCATACTTCCTCTTTCAGCCAAGATATTACTGCCCCACACATCCGACTTTCCACACCCCGTACTTTCCCACATCGCGTACTTTCCAACACCGACTACTTCACCGGATTCTTTACTTCACCACAAACACCCAGAATCAGTGTTTACTTTACCACTCAACTTTACTCACACTTAACTTCACCACACCTCTCACTCCGCCACACATTAATTCACCACGATGATCACACCAACTAAATTTATTTCACAACCCTACACACTCCTATACACTTTACTTTCGCACAATGCCCACTCCTACACATTTTATTTCGCCTCGGTTTCTACTCCTACACACTTTACTTCACCACACTACCAACTCCAACACATCAATTCCCACTCGTACACATTTTACTCCTCACACTACCAACTCCAACACATCAATTCCCACTCGTACACATTTTACTCCTCACACTACCAACTCCAACACATCAATTCCCACTCGTACACATTTTACTCCTCACACTGCCCATTTTAACACACTCGCCGCACTGCACTCCTTTAATACGACGCACCAATGTAACACGCCGCTTTACACAACTTTAACAAGACACACTAGTTTACCCCACATTAACAGGCCACATTAGACCTCTTAAATACACCATACTACTCTAGTGTAACAGTTTTACCGACTTTCTAACATCTTTATCAGTTCCTAGTATCTCATGACATTTCACTATTTTCACACGCCAAATTGCTGCATCCGAACGATTTACACTACTTGAGCACTGTCCAAACCCTCTTACCTATCACCTGATCTCACATTCATTCCGTATCTGGAACTGCGCCTTAAGTATAAGTCCATTGCATCGCTATGTAACCATGCCTAAAAGCTTTGTACAAACAAAGCTGACAAGCATAGTCCTTAAGAAAAGCTGATGCGGTTATCAGATATGTGTATGAAATTTTCTACCTTCAGATCAAGATATACCCTTATTTTCTTAATTTGGCTGCTTTCAAAGAGAAGAAAGAAAAACCGTACGAAAATGAAGATATCCCAAACAACTTGGACGGAAATGAAGGGACAGGGAAACTTTATGTCCCCCGAAGAACCGACCGATTAATCTCAACACCCCCCGAAGACAAAACAGTCGATCAACAGAAGCTGCGGGAAGCACCAACAGACATCAATGAGCCTACACTTCCAGAGGAGTTGGAGGACAAGTCGGAGATAAAAGCTTTGTTATCCTCTGATGACGTACTTAAGGCGATCGCTCGTGTGATACAGCACTTTAGTTCTATAGACGGAAAGACAAAGAGTGAGTTGGACATCGAAGAAGTAAGGAAGGACCTGTCATCGATCACATCCTACCAATGCTCTGGTCGCGCGAAGGGTCAAAGCCTCATAATCCAGAATAAAGATGTCTCGTCTACCCAGCGGGAAGGATTTAAGAGAGATTACGCCTCTGAAAACCAAGGCACCAAAGATTCTATCATCGAGACGTGTGTAAATCTTTGCCGAGATCAAATTAAAATGCCAGCCGGAGCAATACCATTTTTGCGCCCGATATTTCATTTAGCCTACGAAAAGAAACCCATTGAGGACTACTTAAACTTGCCAGTGGTAGGAAGTTACATCCATACTGACCTCCACATTTTTTTGGATCAAAATCCAGGAGATTTTGTAGCCGGGCAGTACGTGGCATATGAAGTTTTTGACCCGGCATTATCAGATCAAGAAGGAGATGCCGTTTACGTGATTGCTCGTATCAAAGGCATTGTTGCTGAAACATCAGACAATTTATGGCGGAGAAAGTACAAGATTGATATTGGTAAGATCACTGAAGTCACTGGCGCTGACCTGTATGCCTTCCTCGGGAAACTACATACTCTGATCACGGGCACCGATCCAAAGACAGATTCTGGCAGTGGAGAGGACAGAAAATCAGTACAAGAGGTGAAAGCGGAAATTGACCATCAGCTGAAAGAGACATGGCACAGGGATGAAACCATAGGAAAGAAAGCTGCAAAAAGGCTCCTTCTGAAGTGGCTCAGGGCAGACAATCCGGACAAGTCTAAAGTTGAAGACCACATTGTCAACCTCGTCGAGCAGTTGAATGAAAAGAAAACGCCGAACTTTTGAGGACAGTTTTTTTAAATGTTGTTTAAGTGTTATTCACACCTTTACTACTTGCAGTTAAAATATCTAACGTTAAAAGAGTGCCCTCTCCCTGTGTTATTACATGTTATATTGATATTCAACTCAGAACATTTACGTCACAGCTTATATACAGCTGATATTTCCTAGATATCTGATTGGTCAATCTCGCATTGGTTTAAATGGATTGGCGCCTTCAGATCCTCAATAGGCAGCAAATTACTCCACACTTAAAGCGAATACAATTCAACAATGGATTTATACAATTTCAAACAGATTTTTGTATTCAAAAGAGAATTTTGTAATCTTTTCTAATGAACAGTGCCTGAGTCAATGGCTCAGTACTTTAACCAGTCTAAATTAAGAGCGTCTTCACGAACTTTATTACAACTGCTGTGTATGATTTTGATCATCGTGTGAAGAAAATAGAAAGCCATACAGTGTGTCTTGTTTAGCTAATTCAAATAAGGTAGAACTAAGAATTGCAGTCACTGGTAATTGGTCTACGTTACAGACGTGGAAACGCTTCAGATATACAATTTATCAAATTGATGGTCTAATTTGTAAAAAGAAAAACGATAAATGTTTTGAAGGTATCATTTATATATTTATCTGATTACGATTTTATGAGGTCATCAATATTTCACTTGTACCAAGATGACGGTATGAGTGGACGAAACTGGACAAAGTCTCACGACAAACAAAAGCATTTTACCACTGACTTCGACTGACTTAAAGCCCCATCGGAACCACCAGCAGCTGGATCTAAGCCCCATCGGAACCACCAGCAGCTGGATCTAAGCCCCATCGGAACCACCAGCAGCTTGATCTAAGCCCCATCGGAACCACCAGCAGCTGGATCTAAGCCCCATCGGAACCACCAGCAGCTGGATCTAAGCCTCATCGGAACCACCAGCAGCTGGATCTAAGCCCCATCGGAACCACCAGCAGCTGGATCTAAGCCCCATCGGAACCACCAGCAGCTGGATCTAAGCCTCATCGGAACCACCAGCAGCTGGATCTAAGCCCCATCGGAACCACCAGCAGCTGGATCTAAGCCCCTTCGGAACCACCAGCAGCTGGATCTAAGCAGCCCTCATTAGTCAAAGCCCCATGTGTTCAGGTGAGACTGATGTTTTGGAGTTTGTTTCACAAAACGTATTTTCAATCAGACTTCCTTGTTAACTGTAGTTATAATTCATTCTCATTCTAATACATTTTAATGTTACAAAATTTATGAATTTTTACTCTTTCCAATTATTAACCAATTATTGTTAGGATTTCGTACTAGTCAGTACGCCAAATGTTCGGTAACTACTTTACCAATTTCATGTGAAAATTACCCGTTTCCATTAGTAGAATACGCTTGCGTTTGTGAACTAACATGCAACATTTAGAGTCAGTGAACAAACGTGGAGCAGATGCCGCCTGAGGATACCCTTAGCAGACTGTTTTTCCAACTACATATATCTACATTAGCTAATGTGCTGTCGTCACAGACCTCGATATTAAATGTACTTTTTCTGTGGCAACTAACATTTCTATTATCTTCTCTTAATGTAGACTTTTCCCGTACCTAATACATAACATGCTACCGATTGCTGTGAATCATCATTTTCAATCTTTTTAGCTGGAAGTCTTGTATAAATATACATGGGAATGATCACGGACATTTGCTACTCCGTTTCTTTATGCACTTATCCCTACGTGTCCACAGAGAATGAAGTCGTTATTCCTCATAACTCATGCCAGTGCAGTTACCAATATGTTTATGAAAAAAAAGTAAAAGAGTAGGTAAAAGTGGAACAGAATCAAACTGCTCGGTTGCAACTTTAAACCGCTGGACTTTTACGTCGTCCCTAGCTGAACAAAACTGCAAATGTTTAGTTTGTATAGAAGTGGACGACACAAAACTCACAAAGGGAAATAGCCACATAAAGTAAACGCATTAGGTCGATGGCTAGGAGCCGGACATTAAGTATAATACCACTATGGACCTCGCAGTGTTAAATTACTGACTATGTACTGGATCTGACGAAATCGTTTGTCACACAGCTTATCAGAAGCGATATAGCACGCTGGCCCGAAAAACAATGACTTTTAATTCTAGCATTTTTTCAAACAAATTTAAACCCGAGACTTTGATATTTCGGACATATCATATGATGTATTTTAGACAAATTCATGAAAAGAAAACCTTTAGCATCATGAGAATAAATGTATTAAAACTCTGTAAAAAAAACACCGCCCCCGAAATGATCTTTAAACATGTTAATTTCAGGCATGTAGGTCTGCTTTTAAAGCACCTGCAACCCCTTAGTTCAATGGTTCGAAACCTGGAGTGGTCTATCAGTTTTCACCACTAGACTTTGTGCTATAGTAAGAAGGTGTAATGGCTTATAACAAATAATACTGTTAATTAAAATTGTACATTGTAATTACACTGATATATGGTAATACTAAACTGATATATTCAGGTAAGGGATCTGTGTCATTTCTGTAATGTATGTGAAATCTATCGGTTTGCCACCTCCTTTCTGATCAAGTTGGTTGACATGTATTGTTGCCGATCAGGTACCTGAATCTTTGGTCGCTGATTCGAGATCCTAGAATTTTTATCAGTCTATTTGCAGCACTAGAAACGGTGTTAACCATATTGCCGAATAAATGACATCTGCCAATCTACTGTTAAAGATTTTACAGGGTTGAAATTATTGACACGAATGTCACATTGCAGCCTATAATTCAACTTAAGTTACACATATAGCAAGACAACTTACTGAAGGATGAAAACATGTTGCTCTTACGTAGGAAACCGTCGAAACGAATCACAATGTACAGTGTGTGTTTTACGTATACAGAAAATCGTTAAAGATAAGAATACTGTGACAAGGAATAGTAATGTAAGTAACGTTTCAGTAAAAAGGTTTTTTTTTTCAGCTAAATTTACTATTTTTGATCAACAGTGCGTTTTGGGAGGGTTAATGCTCAGCAACTTATTTTATTGACGGACCTATTTCGAAAAGATATCATGCTGACAGAATAATTTTCATTGTTCCTGTCATGCTATTTAAATCAATAATTGTGATCATTTCACTTATCAAAAATGTCTGCCAAGTTCACGTGATTTCGCATTCGTCTATGGGCTTTGAACCAGTTAAATGGTGGATTGAGAGAGAAAAATGCCCATAAGGAAAAATTGGGAAAATCTTGTGTGTTGTCAACGTCCGAAGGCCAGCACAGCCCGGAGAGGGGGGGGGGGAGGAGAGAAAAATTTCGTCAAATTTTCCATTAACAATTTCATACCTTAGAGGACGGCAGATGACGTTGTCCAAGTATTTCTAGCATTTAGGGATCAGCTCACTGTATGGGCTTCTTTCAGAAACTGTTGACATCACAGATAGCAAGCAATTAAAAGTCGTTTAATTAGAAATTTCCTCTTTATCAAACATTTCAAAAAGAACATAGATAATAAATGTCAAATTAAAAACACTTTAATTGGGAATTAATTATGCTGAAAGAATGACTGATGACATGACCTCCCAGTGTGATGAGCTACAGATGGGCAAAGTAATGAATAATTATGGCTTTAGGCCACTTCGGCAATATTACAACCGTATCGTGTCAACTAAAAGAACAGGCCACGTTCAAACAAAGCATGCACCTAAAAGGCAAATCACGTGCTGATTCCATACTTACTCTACATTATTTTAGGGGATTTTTTTCCCCAGCGATTGAAACGGAAGTGAGTGAGGTGCTATATGTCTACATTGATTGTGAAGATATATGTTTTACAGGTGTATCTCTATTTAATGTGGAAAGATGACAGACACAACATGTTTATCAGCAAAACAAATCTGTGACGTTAGTCTGCTTCAGTCTGTTCAATATGGCCCAAAAAGCCCACCGTGGACCCTGTCTATATTTCCACTTTAATAATTAGAAAAAAATGTAAACCAAACTTTCATCGCTGGAGGAAATGCCCAGAAATAATGAAAACCATATATTGAATCAGCACAAAATGTCCTTATAATGGATGCGTATTTTGTTTAGCTGTGGTCTGTCCCTTTATATAATGTAAACTAAAAGCTGACTTACACAAGGATACTTTCGCTGCGCGGTATCATTCCATTAGCGCACGTGGCTGAGCAGAATGCTTACCATATAGTTTGGACTCCTGTGATACTGCATGATTACCGTACAGTATACTCTGCGGCACACGCCTCGTACTGTGTCTCAGCTGGAAAGTACCGTCCGGCTGCTGTGGAATACAAGGGAGTTCATGAATCCAATGTACTTAGCCCCTATTGACTGTGCAATGACCACATGCAAGTACCACAAAATACTTAGCACTGTTCGCACAATATTGCTCAGTTTTTATTCAGAACCGCACATAATGTGGTGTGACGAAGTTGCTGTTCTTTACACTTGGCAAGGTCAGTGGAATATGTAAGAACGGCAAGAAAGAGAATTCTGAACAATGATAACCTGTAGAAATAGCACTGTTTACTGTTACAGGTATAGCGGCATACTCAAAATTGCCCAAAAAGGATGAGTTTTCTACACCGAGTTCAGGTGAGAGAGAAGCAGAGGCCTGACGGAGCTGGTGGTGTCGACCCAAAGGATTATATCTCCGCGCTGAACCCCCAACCTTCAGAAGCTCGCCGCTGGTTTCGCCAGGCAAGAGCCGACTACTACGCCATTGAGAATGACGAGACAAACTCCCCAGCTTGGGCTTGCTTCAAAAGTCAGCAAGCAAGTAACTTGACCATCTTCATAAGAAACGCATTATTTAACAGTGGGACATTTACGCATTGGAATTAAGTCGGCTATAAAGATATCTTAACGTCACAACATATCATTCGGTCCGTTACCATCGTAGAGTAAATGTTTCATATCTGATATCTCTCTCGATATTCTACGAGATGGCTACAACACATTATTCGTTCTCTAGCGGTGAATGTCAAGTCAGGCTCCTTCTAGCGTGTATTCGACGCGGGGTTTGTGCAGTCAAAAGCTGCACACTCTGGCATCCTGCCGGCTCTTCGTTTCAGTCTATGCACCGACACAACAAGGTGCAGAAACCAAACGTCCGTAATTGAGTTGAATTCGTATGTATAACAGTGGCCTTGTGTACAGTCAAGAAATATAATGGTAATTAACTACCAGCTCAATTCCTGTCATATCGGCTAATCCATCGTCAAATAACCATGTGTTCTGATTGGTCAATTTTTTTCACAGTTTTACATAGGGAATATTTTTTATTCTCCATTGAATGTGTGTTACATTTAGGATCCGCCTTGAAATTTGTTGTCTCGCAATGAAAATCATGTAAAAAAAACTGAAGACCCTTTTTAAATCTTCAAAACATACTCGTTTACCAAATCTTTCCCGGCCTTTTCCTTCGTAGAGTCTTTCTAATATTGCCTATTGTATTTTTTTTACCTTATTTTGCTTAATAGATTAATGCCCTAAGTTGGGCATTAATCAAATTGATGACCGTTTTTCATTCTCCAAACCACACTCTTTTAACAAAGATGGTCCAATTCTTTCCCGGCCTTTTCCTTTATAGAGTTTGTCTAATATGGCCTATTGTATTTTTTTTTACCTTTGTTTGCTTAAGCCATGCTAGGAGCCATTTAAATTGTATCCGTTTAAAACAGTTCCATGAACAGTTAGATTAATATCCTAAGTGAGCAAAAGTGCCAAGAGAACGGATTTTGTCAACTATCACACTGTCGTCGCTGTTCTAGTTGTAACCTCTATATTGTGGTCTGATATCAAAAATTAATTGACGTATGCTTGAGCTCTGTCTTTTTAATTCCTGATCTTTGTCTTTGGCAGGTGGCAGAAAAGGCACTGAAAGCTGTTGTTTATCACAGAAATGCCACCGATCGGGTAATCAGAGAACATAATGTACAAAATATAGCGAGGAAGCTACAGGTCCAACCTCTAGAGAGATTAGCGGTTGAATTGCTTAATTGTCTTGGCGATGACGTGTACACAAGAACAAGATACCCTGACAAGACCGATGGAGAAATACCTGCCAGAATGTACAATTCTGACCAGGCAAACACCAGCAGATCTATTTGTGATCACATCCTTGACATTGTCGAAACAAGTCTGGGAATTGGGAACTAATCAGGGGTGGGAGACCTTAATTAGACCTGTCGATGTTCAGTGCCTCAGGCCTACCGATGACTGCGATGTGAAGGGTACCAGGATATTCATATTTTGGTTGATTAGTATGGGTTGTACTGGGAGATCGAAACATCGTTTCGGCTGCGGCGTTAGTTAGTTTATTAGATACCTGCCGAGAGTCAGGGTGCTCGGGTTTCCTACGCCAACAAAACATGATTGCCATAAAATACATAAATAAATTAAGTAATAAAGCAATGAATAAACACCAGTAATACGAATAATTGTGTAAGTTTGAGGGAAAATGAGTGTATATTTAGTTAGTATATTTAATGTGTCATTTCATTATCATTTATTTTCAGAATGACGTTGTGTTTTCTTGGTGTGATAATATTTAGCTTACTTTGGTGTGTGAGGCCAATTTTTCTGTATAACTGCTTGAGTCACTGGTTAACCATATATATAAAGAGAACTCTATCTCGTTATCACGACATAAAATATAACCATTATCTTAACATCTAGGTGATTTTTTTTGCTTTACTGTCGTCACGAACTGCAAGGATCTACATTTTTAATTCAGTAAATAAAAAGAGTTGCTCTTGCATACAACATGTTGTATTTTGTTATTTTGCTAATAAAATGTGTTTCCCCTAAAATGTTGTTTCCTTACCTTGCTGATTAAGATGTGGTCCGCTATCTTTCGGACAAAATGTGAAGAGTTTGTGATTCTTCCTTGGAAAGAATAAGCTCATTATTATGAGGCATTATAAAATTTTCTTACCTGAAATGAAATTTCCTGAACCATTTGGAAATTCAATCAAATTATGATTTCAAACGTACTTCATATATTTCTGACACAGTGGTTTCCTTTATATGTTACTAGGTTTCACTTAACAAGTACATGATTTCTTGGTCTTGGAAGCACCTTGGTTAACGTGTAGTGTACGAGTGTTGCATTTCACCTTTAGATTTAGTTTCTCTAAACATTATCAATCAAATCCAAACGTTTCAAAGTTTCCTTCACTTTTTCTTTCTTTCTTTTTTTTTCGCCGAGTTAAATGCAGTGATAATATCATATTGACAATATGTGTCACACATGACGTCACAGACTCTTCTCTCGATGTAAAGCAGACGTTTAATGTCATATTAGCTTTTGGATATACAGACACACATTACAGGAGTACGGTTCACACCAAAGTTCGAGCTGATCTTAAAGGAATACAGAATGTTTTGTTACGTCATTGGTGACATTCATTGTCAATATGAGCCATAAAAACCCCACCATACCATGAAAACATTGGTTTCATATAATTTGGTGAAAACAATCTAAAACAATCATTGAGGGTATATTCGGGTACAGTTTTGGCTTTTGTGTTTAATCACCATAACTTCTTTTCCTCTTCCTTTAAATACAAAAGGTTACAGCACAAACCATAATACAGGATCAGCAATCGTGTGACAGCCCTCGTCATCAGTACAGCTGGTGTGATTTCAAGTCCGGCTAAAGCTGGCTTCCCCTGTGGCCATATGCGAGAAAGTCTGCTAGCAACCGACGGATGGCCGTGAGTTTCCCTCTACCATAAAGTTGGTTGTTTTCGTATAAGTGAAATATTCTTTAGTAGAACGTAAAACCCTAATCAAATTAATAAGTAAAAAGTTTACTTTACCTTCATTATAACAAAAGATAGAGTGATCAAATACTTTTAAACATGGGAACACATCCACAAGTGACAGGCAGCATGGCTTCTCTCCCTATCGACAACCAGACATCAAGCTGACATGCATACAAGTTGGTCAAATGCGGTGACACCAGGAAACAAATTGACAGATTATGTATTGATTCCTCAAAGGTATCCGAAAATACCAATCATGCACCTCTGATAATGTTGAATCCTATGATGTTTACATTCAATAAAGGGTAGATAGACACACAAGTTGGCCATTGGGTCCTCAAATCACTCTTTTATTGTTGAAAGCTGGACAACATCTGATCCTCATCAACTCGTTTTTACTGCACTTATCTTTTTATCTCAGGAAGATTTCATATTCTTGCTACGAAGCTCAAATAAAGCCAATTGTTTTTCAACCCAAAGATAATGTTTGTATATATCAAGAAATTCATAACAAGCACAGATTTTAAGATTCTGTCAGGCGCCTCTCACCAATGCTGTGGCCGTGAGTTCAGGTCCAGGTTATGCTGGCTTCCTCTCCGGTCGTACACGTGGGAAGGTCTGCCAGCTGATGATTGTGCCCCCCCCCCCCCACCATCAGCTCTACCTACCTACCTACTCTTCCCGGTTTCCTCCTACCATAATGCTGGCCGCTGTCTTGTAGTGAATTATTCTTGCGTAGGGTATGAAACACCTCTTAGATAAATAAAAAAATTCGTCAAAAATATGTCAACTTGCACACAAACATCGTCTAGTGGGTGAACAGTGACAATAAACTTCTCTCTCTTCGCTGTCGCTACACTCACTCAAGAAGGGTGTGGATGGATGCCAGTTGACAATCTTCCCCTCAGGAATGTTAGCTTTAGTCAGCGTAGTCACTTTTGTGGGTCATTCCGGATAATATCTGCGTCCCACGTTACAAAGCAAGCCTGGAAAACCCTCTCAGAAGTACTTGGAACCCGCCAGGTAGCTCTCTGAAGCAAATCTCCGTGGCTGGCGCACGTGGTAAATACTAATTAAGCCAGACTGTTGGGAAAATTCGTAATTTAATTTCATTTAATGTTTGCTTCATTTACCTAATTAGAACTTTAAAAAAAACATTTTTAAGTCCCCTTAATGTGCCACTCTGGTCATAATATAAATTGCGTCGAAATATCACAATGATATGAAAGAAATCCTACAGGGTAAGCCTTACACAATGTTTCAAAAGGATTTTGATGAATAACACTATTTAACTATTTATAACTGAAGATTCCTTGAAAAACATGTGACTTGATAATATTCCCTGCATGACGTTCGAATCAGGCAGATGTCACGTTGAGTAAGGCATTTATGCTGGGATGACGTCAAGAGGGTTTCACACGTCAGCGATTGATGACGTCATGTGTTCGCGGCTGACGTCACACCAGTCAAAGTGGAAGGGACAGAAATATTTTGTTTTCGTATACTCTGACGAAACGTTTAATATCGGTTTTAATTCCCTGCAATAATTTATCAATTTAGGAAAGCAGTTCACACTCTCCCAGTTTTTATCAAATCATCTCGCTTTTAAGACACAGATGTTTTGACATCAAAGTAGCTCTTTAAAAGAAAGCTTGTACTCCATTGTAGTAACCTTTGTTTAGTCTAAACCACCTACATGTATTGTTTTATGTAACTTCAGGCGTCCCCCTCTCCCTTTTACTTTCTTAGTTTCTGATCATTTCTTTCTTCACATCTTAATTTCTGTATTTAAGAAATAATGACATCAATCACTTCGTACATGCTTTGATAACTACAGTCAAAAATGAAGTGTCCATTGTTTTTGGACGAGACCGCAGGAAGAGTCCACGTAAAACAACCACAGGGTTCCTGTCTCTGTATATTGTATATCATCCCGCTGAGCTCAGAACGGAACGTCATGAAACAGAATGTATCTTTTTTCTACGCCATGACGTATGGGTGTAAAGTACTAAAAATGAATCTACAAAAGTAATATCTATAAACTATACTTTGAAAATGGCACTTTCATCGCTGAAAGAAATCCTGAAATTTCGCCGTTTTATATAAAGTATAATAAAGTATATAAATGATCAAGGTAATCTACCAAGTGAACAAGTTCAAATCTCTTCATTCGCGGAAGTAAACAGCATGACAGAATATTATTCCCAGAGGTAAACGTACAAGCTTATGTGGCGTTACAGAACATTCGATGTTGCTTGAAAGGTCAGCTCTGTTTCATGAATATGTATATTTGCACACATGTCGCAATTATCCGCGAGATACAATTGTCTACATTTCTTTAATTTTAAAAATGCTCGTGGAAATAAATTCGCAACCCCGTCACTGTTTCTTTGATCCTGTTTCCTACCGAATACCAAACTCCAGCATCTTAACCTCAAATTTTACATCTTGGCCTACAAATGTGGCCTGATTGTTCAGAAGGGCGTTAGCGACTAAAACTGGGTTTAATCTGCTACCCTGAGTTAAAAGCGGCGTTGAAGTTAACCCTGGGTTAAATTGGAACTAACCCACGGTTGATTTTAACCAATGGATGAAGATGGGTTAAATGACTTACCCCTTACTTATTTTACATTATTCACGACTTTTGTAACGTCAAGGTTTTTTTTTTGTATATAAACTATACTGATTTGGGAAAAATAAATCATATGCGTTTATACATGCATATCTAATCCATGATACATATATTAACAGAGATAAGTGTAAAGGAGAATGAGCAGCTGGCATAGCAACATAGTTCAACAATTATTACAATTGGTACATCGCGACAATGTTATCAGTTTTTTGTACAGGAAAGGTAGAAGACAAAATTATAATGTGGTTTTGATAACTTTTACAAGATTCACTATCTACATAGGCATAAACAAGCCATAACACTCTACATGTATTTTTTTCCACGGTTGCCATGGCACACACTGGAACTCTCTATGCCTACAACCCTTGAACTCCACAGTCTTTAAAATTGACCAATCATTACTACTGTCACGAAGAATGCAATCATTTAACCCTGGCTTAGCTAACACTATATCTAACCCATGGTTCAGCAACGCAGATTTAAGCTGGTGTTAGCTAACCCTGGGAACAGACATTTAACCCTGGGTTAGCGCTATCCCTGGGATAAAGTTAACTCTTCGTCTTCGTCGACGTGATAATGGGCTTCATACGGGCAGACGGTATGTGCTGTACTAACGTATCCTCCCTTTTCAATGTGTGCGGTTGGAACAACCCTGCTGAACACTATGACGTCATTCGCTTGACAACAGTGTTCTGTCACGCGAAAAAATTCACTGCGTATACTCTAAGGTATATCCAGTTGATGTCTCCAGTCTATATGTAGTACGGATGTCGCAGATGTGTTAGAATCAGAGGCAAAGGCCGAATTATATAGCGATGTTTTCCCCATATAAACCTATCGCTCTTGAATAAATTCTTATTTATTTTTTTTATTGGTTTGTAAATGTAAATTGCTCGTCCATTTCAATATCTCATGATAGGCAGTTATCGATCCTGTTACCAGTTAGCACCGAACGTCTAAATTAAGTAATTTCACCACATAAAAACTTAACATAGGCCAGTCACACAGTCAGAGGAAGCACAGGATAAGGTGTACGAGATAGTGTACGTAAAATAGGCTTTTATCGCCTTTCTTGAATGGACTAATAGACACGGTAATGTGGTCTAGCATTCGTGCTCAAATTTACATTGAGAAAGACTGGCAATTATTCAGTAGCTCGTGCTACGCCATGCATATAGGGACCAATGCTGAAGCAAACTTTCCTCCAGTCTTTATCTTGATGCAGCGGATCTAAATTATACAGAGGGGCATAAACATATCGGTGTTGGAGGCAGTTCGTGCTTTATAAGTTCCAGTCATAAATGTATGAAAATTTAGTGATTAGCCCCTGCTGTCGATCAGTTTCACCTGGATTAATGTCTGTCCACTAATGTGGTTTGTTGTATGTCTCCTAATATTTGCGTGTGTTTACAACAACAAAGGAAAGTAGTTTAAATGAGTTTGTATATTTATTTTATTCCTTTACCTTCGAATGTGTGTGTATAGTTATGGTAAAATTCTATATGTAAATACTTTTAACCAAAAATATTTAAATTCTGAGATTGATTTCTCTCAATTTTAAACCCTTTTCTATGACCACTCCCTGAATGATCTCGCTGTGGCTTTAAATCACGGAACATGTTTCCTCATAAAAAAAGCAAAAACTCAAACAGCCTGAAATCCGTAACACGATTTAAAGGTATAAATAAATCAATGAATATTAGGATTTTGAAACAAAACTTTTTTTTGGCTGTATGCATTTTGTGATAATAGCGTGAGATGAAAGACAATCTTTTATTTCTTTGCAAAAACCGATGTGACATAAATAATTTTATCTCATCTACATTTATATATGTGTAGTGGTGAATGTTGTAAAGACGGCTGGAATATTGACAAATCTATATGGATCGCAAAGGAAAAGATATATCTAAGGAAGCCGGAACTAACATGAACATTTTCAGGAGAGGGATATCTCACCACATTAACATGTATTCAGACACATTATCAATATGGTCTGTAAAACCATCATACAATGAAAACAATAGACTGCATTTCATTTTGTCAAAAATAACCGTGCTTTCAGAGACAGTTTCTGATACAGTGTAAATTTCGATGATTAACTTACCAACACTTTCATGCATCAGCTATTGAACACTTGGAGATTATAACATTATAGTATAGGCCTACATAAATGCTTTATACACATATGTTTAATACTTAAGTACATGTGTATATTTATTATTATCATTTATTAAATTTATTAGGTTTAATCACCCATTTTAGAGTGTACTCTTTTTTCTCGCCGTAACATTTTTTTTTTGGTGGCAGAACAAGGCGGTTTGAATCAGTTGCATGTACACTTTATACAATAGTCCCTTGTGTTGTTATCTGATTGGTATCATATGAGGAATTCTAGAAGTTTACAGAGCCTGGCACAAGCTGAGAAGTGCTAAAATGTATACATGTACATTAGCGAGTTTGAATTTCTAAAACTCACGTGTCCTTGAAAAGTTTTTTTTTTGTCTTTTTCCCTGAAAATTCCTAAGCAATTTCCTTTGACAAACTTTAGAGAGCTATAGGGTACATCTATATGTTATCGAAAACGTCTGACGGTGAGTTAAATGCACATGAAGGGATGTAGTTGTAAACCAGGTTGTATCTGAATGTAAGATCTATCAGAATTTCCCTAGAGATATGATGGACAAACTTTTGCCTTACATAACCTGATATACCCTGTTGCAAAATTAATTCTCTCCTCTTTCTTTGGGGGGGGGGGGGGCAAAAATTATCATTTTGTACCAGTCAGTTTTAAGAAAGATAGCCCAGTGTCCCAGATAAGATAGTGCCAAATGTGTACTTAAAGACGCATTATCAGGATCACTGATGTTGTTACAATATGCATGTATCGCCTCTGAATAGGCTTTCATGGAACATGGCTGCTAACGATATGGTGTTGATCGCCCTCATCTCACTGACATTGATTCAACACACTTATGTCAGGTGATAGACAGGGCATTATAAAGCTTTTCGTAGTAGGTAAGTATGTATGCTTGGGTTTTACGTCGTACTCAACAAGTTTTCAGTCATAGAACGAGGAGGAGACCATAAAATGTTCATAAGCAATGTCTCCTTGTGGCAGGGCGAGTCCATGCCCGCAAACTTGAGCATCATGCCGAAGACACCAGACATCACACCCGCCCAGTCACATCATACTCACACCGAGTCAATTAGTTCTGTTTCTTGTCTCTAACCTCTCAGCGCCGGCGCCACGCGAGGCAGCAACAAGTACAATTTTTTCAAGCCTTTTGTATGACCCGACCCGAAACAGGCCCCGGATCTCACGACCGCGAGACGGACGCTCTAACCACCAGCTTTTCACAGTATGATGTGACCTTGTAACAACTGAATATGGTTAAATATGCGCTGTGTACCACTATCGGATAGGAAAATTCATAAGCAAATGACTCAGACAAAGCAACTCTCAGACAGCGATAGGCCTTACACAAGATCAAACATATAAACATGAAGACGCTTGAATAAGTTCAGCGCATATATGTAAACAAAACAGACAAATAGTACAACTGAAAATAATACACGAAAATAATAGAAACAATTACAAAGATATACATATATATAGTGTTTTATTGGTGACAGCGTCCAAATCCCGTTGGAATATTCAGGCTTGCAAAGTTCGTCCACGTAAATATAGAATACACAATACTTGGGAATTTTCAAAAGGAAGGGCACGGTACGCCGGTAATGGTATATATTCAACTCCCGGGCAAGATGCAACTTTCCTGGGCAGACGGGTTGACAATAGCGTCCATGATGCCGAGCTGGCGATGCATGTTTCACTCCTCGGAAATATACACAAAGTCACTTTCAGGCTAAACTGGGATGAAATGTACGTAATCGCACAAAGAGACAATGAGCTCCAACCGAACGTCTCAAACAAAATAGCAATTGGCGAAACACAAGCTCACTAAAGTGCTACGTAAGAAACTGGAATACAAAATTACAAAATTGTCAAATGGTATGAAAAAATATCACCAAATCCCACAAAATCCTTGTAAGTTAAAGAGAGTAAATATGACTGCTCTCACATCAACTTGAGTAAGAGCCTGCTCTCGAGTGGATATAAATAAAATAACTGCGAGATGAACAACTTCGTCGCTTATATTTATAGGCTAAGGTAAAGAAAATTCTGGATGGTTTGTTCGTAAGTAAGTTTACAATTTGGCTACATCTTTCCAGAATGTACGCTCTATGTACAATGACACGAACTCCTTAACACAGATGCCTTGAGAACACGCGACTGAATTCCAGCGCAGGCTATCACGTAGACATAGAAAAAAATGTAGGTCAGACACAGACCGGGTTAGCGTGAAAAAAAAAATAATAATACAATATTTTAAAAACGGGGTTCGTAATAACTGGACGACATCCGGATTTAAAAGGAAACATTGTCGAGTAGGCCTTTTGAGCAACAGAAACCAACGAAGCCATGCTTGTTATTTAGAGCAAACTATGTGTGAATTCTGCACCCCATCTCCACAAAGCCGAGCTAGAGAGAACATCACAACCATAAACTGTACTATATCTTCTGGTTCTGGAAAAATTTGTATAGGGGAAGTCTGTCAGCAACTTGCGGATGGTCGTGGGTTTCCCCCGACTCCGCCCAGTTCTCTTCCACCACAATGCTGTCCGCTGTCTTATGTGTGAAATATTCTTGATTACGGCGTAAAACGCTAATGAAATAAATAAATGAAAAGCTCCCCACGTATGAACTGTAATAAGACACACCGGAGTTTAAAGTACAGGAATTATAAGAACAAAATAATACGACGGAAGACGTATGGTATCTATGTGTTAAACCTGTCTATAAAGATTGATACGCTCTGTTGCCTAGACCTGAAGAGAACAACCTAGGCGTCGAAACCGACAGTCGTATAACAGCCGTCAACTAAAATGGTTTGTTCCGGGTCAATGATCGCAACATAAATTTCCACAAACGACGAATAACACAAACCACCAAGGAAAAAAGAAAGTATATAAAATATGCAAAAAATATTTCGTGCAAATAGAAGCAGTCAGCAGTTTTAAATGATAACGAAAACACGGAATGAATGTTCTAGGCGGAGGAATAAAATCACTATACAAATCGTGTACCATTTTAGTATATATTGTGCTGATAATCAAATATGTATCTCAGTTGCGCTTTGATTGGAACTGTTCATATATCAAACGCGGTGATCATGTTGGATATATGAGCACACCGTCTCTAGCCCCGGTTTAAGCGGAATTAGACAAAATTACTTACGGAGATTCTGGACACTCCTCCCGTATTTACTAACAAGAGAGATGTACTCATTGTAAAATCTGAGAAACTTAGCGTGAAGAATATGCTAGACACACTGGTTCTTGCAATAATAACTTGTGACGACTGATATGCTCACACAGCACACTGTATCTAACAAATGCTAAAATGCGAGATATGTATTCGCCAAATGCACGACCATTCGGTATATTGACCTATTCGTATCATGATGTTATTTTGTGTGCAGATCAATGAACATTTAAATACAGGACAGAAAACAATATGGGGCGAGAGTCGAAATTGGGTGATTATTGGGCCAAAGGTCACTGTTTTATACATATTTTGAACATTCAAATACAAAAAAAGTGTATTTTTTGAAGACTAGCACATATTTCGAGGTGTGATGTAACATGTTGGATGAGATTGTTTTAGGCAGTATAAAAGTGTATTTGGGACGTAACTGGTCATAAGAATGACATTATTAGGACAGATTTCTCTCACTTTGGAGACATTCCAAGCCAAAACTGTAGACTGCACCCTCTACTGTGGTATAGTGCATGTTTCAGTGACAATAGTGTTTTCTTTTGTATATATGTGATAAAGTAAACTGTAAGGATCTAACATGATGAAATGAAAGTATATTATTTACTAATGAGGCTAAAATTGACCAAGGGTGGACAACTCTAATAAATATATCTCCCCTTAAGCCTGTGGTTATTTTGTGATGGGGAGAGGGGGGGGTATGGAGATGAATTCATTTATTTGTGGCTCATTTCTAAACAACTTTTAAACAACTTCTGATCGCAATATCTTAACGAAGTTTTGAAGATAGTTCATAAACAAATCAATCACTCTGAAATAAAAAGTGTTCATTGAGTATGTAGTTTGTACAAGCCTGGACAACTTCTGTCGTTATTCGATTTAAACACATTATTGACCCTGAAGGCAACACTTAACTTACTGGTGTGATGCCGAAATACGAGTTTACAAACCTTCCAAGACAGACCTGACTACATGTACGAGAATGTGTGTGTTTACAAGCACCCTGACTTGGTGACTACAAGCGTGACACGTTACAAGGTTAGCTACCTACCAGCATGGGAGTTGGTGGTTACTAGGGTTTGTTGTAACGAGGGCTGGTGGTTACAAGTGAGCATGGTGCAAGGATGGGTAGTTATGAGTATGGGGCTGCGTGATTATGAGGGTTTGTGGTTATGAATGTGTATGGTTACAATGGTGGATTGTTATGAAGGTTTGTGGTTGTGAGTGTGTATGGTTACGAGGATGCATGGTTTCAATGGTGGGTGGTAACAAGGCTTTGTGGTTATGAGCGTGAATGGTTAAAATGGTGGGTGGTCGTGAGGGTTTGTGGTTTCAAGTGGGTGGGTAAAAGTGTGGGTTGTTACTTACGGTAGATGACTGTGAGGATAACCTTCCCACAGCTGGTTGATGCTGGCCACATAACTCTCCTGCATTAAAAGGACAAACTGTTAGTCACAGGTTTTGAATATCAAAATCTTTTTTATTTATAAAAGTACTATAAAATAAAAAAAGTGTTTCACTGAAATGATAGCTTTATTCCAATCTTCAAACCCCTGCAAATATCTTTATGCACAAAGCTTTTTATTTGACATTTTTTTTTTATTTGTTTAGTGCTTTGCATTGTTCTTTGTCACAACAGCACAACAGAACTGTATGGTTTACAAACAGAGGAAGCCTGCGCTTGTCGTCACATGCCGCACCAATCTTCTGAAAAAAGCTGGAGGAGAGGCAACCGGTCTACACCTAGTAATGTAACCTGAATGTGTACTGCCTAGGCAACAAGGACCTTCAAAATCTGGTGACAAAGCAGAATTGTCAACATAGATAATGCTGATGGGCACACATGCCAGTAAGACGTGGTTGCCTTGTGACTCAGCTGCGGTGTCCAAGCAAATCCAAAGGCAAACTGTATAGCCCTACCGATAATACACGTGGCCAGAGAAAGGTTTTTCCACCCCACCCTACTTCATTATGCCTTGCTGAATTTCATGCAAGTATAAATTACAAAGGCGGCCAATTGTGAAGACTTAATGTTGCCAAGGTGCACAATTACTTTTATGAACTCTGTTAAGTTTATTGCAGTTCGAAATCCAAACTGTGCCTAAACGTCAGACATTTGCACTGAGACTTGGATATTTTATTGGATGTGGAAGGGCGGGGAGAATCCTAGGGACAGCCAAAGGGAGACAACTCTTACCCTGATGATGATGTCAGCCCCCCCATACGACTGAGACGATGTCGAAAGTAAGCAGTTGTACGGATTCGTTAAACTTGCTGTGTTTAATCTTGGACAGATGCATGCGGGGATTCAGTTTCTGATGAAAAAAATAACAATATAATAATATAATAATAAATAAATAAATGAGTAAGACCAGAATTAAAGAACAATATTTCCATTTGCTTTCCTGAAGAAAGACCACGGCTGCTCAAAAAGAAAATGAGCGTCAGCCTTTGCAAACGGTCATACAAGTGTTGCTGACAGTTTTATTACCACCAAGGCTCCATAAACAATGAAAGCTTGGGATCGTACAGAGAATATAGAAGCAAAATTTTCTGTCCTTTCCACTTTGCTGCGTGTGGTGTCATGCACGAGCACATGACTTCACCAATAGGTGATGTGTATCCAGAAATGATGCTGTCCTTACAAGTGTTCTCAATATCATCCTAGCGTAAATGCACTACTGGAATATAATATCGTACAGGGAACATCATCATATCACAACAGGAACATTTTACGGACACAATTTATGGGTTAAATATTGTTAAAATCCCTTTAAAACCAAGACTGTTCAGTCTGGAACTATTGGATTTTTTTCATATGACTGTAATATTTCTACACACTTTACATTTTCAGACCGGAGTGGCACTTTCAGTACATGTAGCACACGTAACCTGATTATTACACACTGCTTTTCACTTCACTATAAACGGAGTCACCAGTGATAAATACTGAAACAAAAATATCATTATAACATTATAAAGAGACCTAGTAAAACCATACGCAACAGGACACAGTATGCAATAACTTACGTCAAGCACATACTCCTGTATGACAGCATGGATGACAATGCAGATGAGTAAGTAGAAGAAAATGTTGAAGGCATCTTTAGAACCATAGGTGTAGAGACCAGGCACCCCGGCGTCTGGAGTTTGAGATAATGGAATCTGAGGAGAATACCCAAATAGACAAATGAATATGACTTACGACATTCAAAATTGGTATCACTGGTGTGACTACACGGAAAGAAACTCTAAAGTGTACTTCAATCCTGCAAATAGGTACCTGACACCCCTTTGGACAAAGTGGTATGACCATGTTTTCCACATTATACAGCACTGGACAAAGTTCACCTGGGTTATATCAAGCCCAACAAAGACATGTTTTCAAAAATGTCAGGCTCCTATTTGCAAGCCTGTACTTGAGTGAGGTTTGAATATCAAAAAGCTTAAATACAGCCCCATGGCATCTGACTGAACTGAGGACAGGTCTGGCAGCTGCTCCCAGTAATGACTTTATTGCTCACTCAATTAAAAGGTCTCAAGAAACACTTTTTCTTAGCCCGCCTACTGCTCTCAAAACAAATTCTTTCATTCCATTTTTTGTACAGTTAAGTTGGCTATCATCTCCATGCAGCTTTGTCTGAAGTGAAAATTTTGAATGCCAAACCAGTGTGAAATGGATTCTAACCTGAGAAGAAATGCACAAAATTAAAAACGTGATGATAATTAGCACACTGTTAACTTGGTTTCACACTGAAAAGGGGAAGCAAAGGAGAATGGTTTTTTGGTTTTTTTACTACACAAATATCTTCACTGTCTTGACCTTAATAGAAGTGGTCAAAGATTGCTGTGTATTCAACCTTATGTTGATTATAACAGATATGCATATCCTCATGTCAAGTGATGTTCACTAGAATTACAACAGAAGTTTGTCATATATACTTCGAACATTCAACTATGCTATCTGCTGAACACAAGGGCCAAAACCTAACTAACAAGATAATGCACCATGCCTTCAGCAAAACGACAGAAAATGATCACAGCAACTTTCTTATTACCAATACTTCTGATGAAGTGTACACGTCAGTAAGGCTTTGCTGTATGGTATGCCTGAATTACTTTCAGGCTTTTGGAACTGAGCTATTTACATATAACAATCTTTCTGTTATGCCTTTCAACTTGGCGCTTGGAACATGACTGTAAAGACGAACAGATGAAGGTTAAGAATACGTGTAGGTGTGTTTATTATCGAACATAAAACAACCAGCTGTTAAAATCAGAGAAAATAAAAATTGCAAAATTAACTTGTTATTTCAAGTGGAACTGAACAAGATTTCTTCCCGATATTTGGATCAAAATTTTACCGGAGTGAGCTCTATGGAGGTGTATTTAGGTCCAACACCTGTGAATGTGATAGTGACAAGTAAAGGTAACGTGGACATCCAACACAACCGGCGACTTGACCACACACAGGGTTCCGGAAAACGTCAGTTCGTTAATTACCTGAAACATCAGCCCGATGATAAAAACCATAGCCACACAGGACACGATGTCTGCGTGGCTTTGAATGAAGAACTCATGACTGAAAATCGGTGATTTTTTGATTGGCTTCGGCCGACGAAGACCCATCTTGGCAGCCAGAGTAGAAATGTGTGATGTGGCTGCGTCACAAGTTCGGCTGGGAAAGGAAGTGACGTCAGGCCGACATGCGCATTGTGGATTCAGGGCACCGCTCGTGAATAAGCTCAACACTGATTGGTCAAAAAATTATTTCGTCTGCTGTCTGACAAACATCAACAGTGTAAAACAACGTGGACCGAGGTGGAAAGTGTCTCTGTGCCATTGCACGAAAAGTAGGCTTGTCTACCATGACAAATCATAAAAGCTTGCTGCTAAAGTTTCGTTACTCGCAAGAATAATTGCAATTAGCGACATGTGTCTCGGGTGTGTTGGTTTATTTCAAGCTTTTGGTTTGACAGATGATTTCCCGCCATCATTTCTGAAGTCAAAAACTTTTCAGTTGGCGAAAAGTAGGTTAAAAAAAGATAGGTCTGTCGGATGTTCAATAGATTTCAGAAAGAGATTATGAGTGTTTATGGAATCGTATGTGAAACAACTTGAAAATTGTTCGCGTGAAAATTGTGTAAGAAACAAATGACTCAGAAAATAATGATCACCGTTTCTTGTTTTCATATAGAGCGCATAGATATGCGAATTTTTCCCCGGGGACTTCCCGGTTTCCTCTCACCACAATGCTGGCCTCCGTCGTAAGTGAAACATTCACGAGTACGACCTATAACACCAATGAAATAACTAAATAAATCATGTGTAATGCGCATAGTAAAGCATCAGTTAGTTGATAAAAAGCTACCAGCACTAGCAGTTAAGGTATTTAAATTTACTTCAGTGTTGAGTAGACTGAAGTGCCACATGTAATTTTGTGTAGCTCTGATTTAATTATCCTTTAACAACAACTCTGCATAATTAGTTTTGGGTTGGTAGTGGTTTCTATACTGTTACAAACTAAATTTACTGGTCTTAAACTACTGGTACTGGTAACTTTTTAACAACTGACTGATGCTTTTAAAGCAACAACTTAATTAATATGTTAAGTATTGCTGTAAAATTATTTTTCAGCATCCCTTTTGTTTGCGTACAACACACTTAATAAAGTCAGCATCAGGAAGATATGCTTCTCCCAAACATTTGTGACTAAGCTCCTCGCAAAGAAAGAAATTCAGGTAAAGTGATAAGTTTTCTTTCTCCTTCCTTTCCTCTTTGAGGCATGGGTAGAGTGTTCTTTTTTTCTGGGCTCTGCCCAATTTTGTTTACCCATAAATTTGAATGTTGCATTATTGAAATATTTTTTAAAACATACATGTGATTAAAATTACCCTAATTCTTGAACCTTTTCAACCACCTCTGCAACCAATGTTTTGAAATATTCTGACCAACTTTTGTCTTTAGCGTTCATTTTCACAATAATTTTATGCATAAATGCCACTGAAAGAGGTGGTTTAGTGCTTGAAAAAGTTGAAGATTTACAGTAATGATTGTCTTTTTTACAGGTCTGATTCCCATGACGATGGCGTACTTGTGCATATTAAGCCGTGCTGTGTGAAGTTGAACAGAGATATTGTATCACATTGGTAAGTACATACATGTGTTTATTCTCTTAGCCTACATGTAATTCTTCTAAAGTTTTAAGACAGATATTAGTGTACTGAAAGCAAAAGCAGCATTTCTCACCAACTCTTCCTAAAATGTAAAGATTACAGATATATTTTTCATTAGATGGACTAAGTACACTGTGAGGTTGCCGTGCACTGGCGATTTCAGTTACATTTACATGTATGCTGGCCAGATAGAGCAGATCAGATGGCCCAAAATTTAAAAGAATTATAGTACCAATGTTTGGCATAAAAACATGCAACAATTCATATTTTATCCGATTGGTTTGATTGTGGTTTTACATCGCCAAATGTTTTATTTGATACAAAAATGATATGATTTCATCCTGCCAATTCCTACACTTTATAGACAGGTATTCCATAATTGTTTTTATAAATTTTTTGTCGTTTGTGTGACCTTTATTTATTGTATCGTTTGCATTGCTGATATGGTCTAGAGAATAAATCGTATTAAATATACGCTCATTTCCAAATAGGCTCACTTCGTGCGCTCTTCCAAGTTGAAGGTAGAGAAGGTACATATTAACATTACCTTGGAGGAAAAGCCATTATCTCTACAGTATGACTGAGTTGTCCACTAGATGTACAGGTTGCTCCTTGCAGCGTCCCAAAACATCGCACTTTTTCGCTGAGCTTAACATGAACTGTCCTGATACAATTTCACTTTACTTAAATGGATGATATACTTGTTATACAAAAAAAATAATGCAAACAGTGAATTGCGTCCGGCGAGTATTTTAACTTGTAGAAAATAAAATATATTTAACACCAAAAATTCCCCGAAGAAAATTGCACATCGCTTGTTTGCCCTTGAATGGCGCTAGTGAGCCAAATATATGTGACGTAATCTGATTGTGGCATTTCCGGTTTTCAAGCATAATGTTTACATTCGATTTCGAAGGTCATTTTTAATCTGTATCCCGGATCAAAACGTGTCCTCAACATGGCTAGAGTATAATTAGAAGGCTTTTTTGGTTGAAAAGGTTACATTGCAAGGTATTTATCTATTTTTGTTGTATGGAGGGGTCAGATGGCAAGGCATGAAAACTAATCGCACCATAATATTGTATCAAGTAAACACTAAATACACAGCCACTAACCCTTTCAAGTATACCCAGAATATACAGCCACTAACCCTATCAAGTTAACACTCAGTTAATGTACAGCCACTGACCCTATCAAGTTAACACTGAGTATTTAGCCAGTAAACCTATCAAGTATACATTGAACAGCCACTGACCCAGGCATACTCTGAATATACAGCCACTAACCGTAACAAGTATGCAATAAATATACAGCCACTAGCCCTATCAAGTAGACACTGAATATACAGTCCCTAACCCTGTTAGGTATACACTGAATATCGGTACAGCCAGTAACCCTATCAAATCTATAATGAATATACAGCCCCAGGTTTTTCCAGCCACTTTCTCGTATTGGTAACCACAGCGGAAGATATCGGAAAATTGACTTTTAAACAAAGTTTGTATTGAGTTGTGATAAAGTAAATGAGTTTTAGATACATTTTACATACATTGGTGATGAAAACTTTTGAGTTTTCTGATTTGTTCAAATTGAGTTTTTATAAAGAAATATATACCAAAAAAAAAAAACCTTGAGCCACTAACCGTATCAAGTAGACACTGAATGTACAACCACTAGCCCTATCAAGCAGTCACTGAATATACGGCCACCAGCCCTATCAAGCAGACACTGAATATACAATCACTAACCCTGTCAAGTGTACGGACCAACACGCTAGTAATATCAGTGCGATCACTCTGCACACAAAACTTATGCAGACGTGACACCTTAATGTTGTCGGAACAAAAAAAGCAAACGTTACTTCGCGCAACAATCTGTCATCATAATTAAGTCACTCACTGAACAAAAGTACCTGTAGCATTATATCTCATTTGATATCTTCCTTTGATTCTTTGCACCCCACCGCCCACCCCCTTCCTCGTGTACCAGGAGTGTTTAATTTGTGCACCAATCTCATGCACATCGCTGTCTTTGTTGCCATTTTTAGCGGGCCGGTACTGAGTAGCTTACACTGAGCATCGGCACCGGCTTCCAACAACAGGGAAAGCAATGCTAAACAAAATTTTGAGGGTGGTATATAAAAAGTTCTACATGCATTGAACCCATGGTTTGCACACGTGTAGAGCACAATAACACAAGGAGGATATTCCATTGTTGATGCTGTGTGTGCATATTAAATAGTGTAATTTACAGAATTCCTGACTTAGTGTACTGTGTATTAGAATCTGTGTTAAACAAAATCATAGGGGTGGTATCTTAAAGAGGACAGCAAGTATTTAGCTCAGGGTTTGCACACATGTAGAGCACTGTAACATGACGAGGATATTGCATCTTTGATTCTATGTGTGCATATTAAAAACTGTAAATTAGGGAATTCCTGACTTAGTGTACTGCTTATTAGAATCTATCCCCTACAGACGAGCACTTTGTGGGTTAACACACACCTACTGGCAGTGCCAGTCAGTCTAAGAACTCAGGGCCGTCTCTCTGTCGCTGCTTTGGTATAAGGCTCTAGCGGGTCGCCAGTGTGCCTTGTTTCCTTGCGACTCGTCTTGATTTTACTGTTACGGTGTCTTAGCTAGCTTTTTTAGTAGTGCAAATGTTTCGCCACTGAAGCAACTGCCTTAAAACCTAGTGCAGTCGGGCGCACAGCGGTTCTCATTTTGGTCGTGGTATAGTTTTTGTTTCCGATGGTCTCGATGTGAATTTATCTCCGCCCTGTACTGTACATTCTACACTAGCTCACAATAGTAATTCTCCTTTTTTCAACTGATAGCATCAGGTTTTATACACACCAGGCTACTCTATGCATCTTAACAGGGTACGACGCAACGTTCAGTATTGTATCATGTCTGCAGATTATGTGACATCAGATAAGGCATTTAGGCGGGGTGACGTCAAAGGTTTTTAAAAGGGCAGCATCATTTGTGGACGCGTGTCAGCGATGTTTTCGTGCAGAGTGTCATACCACACAAAATGGAAAGGACGGTTTGTTTCTGTGTT
This sequence comes from Acanthopleura granulata, assembly GCA_016165875.1. NCBI lineage: Eukaryota > Metazoa > Mollusca > Polyplacophora > Chitonida > Chitonidae > Acanthopleura > Acanthopleura granulata. The sequence continues at coordinate 10,912 of JABBOT010000075.1, read as the reverse complement.
CTCTGGTGAAACGTACAGTGTCAGTTTAATACATTGCAACATTTTTATAATTTAGGAAACCAGTTCAGGCTATTTCAGTCTTCATCATATAACCTTGCTCTTAACACACAGAGGTTTTGACACCAAAGTAGCTCCTCAATGGCCTGCATGATCACTCTGGAGCCAAATTCCAACTTTGCATGTAGCTTTGATTGCTCCAATGATAACCTGTTTCGGTTTTTGCCATCACATTGAATAAAATTAGCTTGATGATGGGCGTTTTAGTTGATGATGTAAATGGATCCTGTGGCTGATTCCAGAAATCATGTTCAAACTGAAGTGAAAACCTGTAATCTTAACCTTCCAGCTTATTTGATACTTGCTGATTTCAAAATTTGTGTCACTTGTGCTTTGATCATCATGATATACATGCAAAACCCATGCCTTTATTTTAAATTAAAAATGTTTAATTTTAGGGAAGTTATAAAAATTTTAATTAAATATACATTGTATTTTGTTTCTCTAAACAAATTTTAAACAAATTCTGATGGCAATGTCTTAACGAAGTTTTGAAGAGTGACAAGTGCCACGTTACAAGGTTGGCTGCCTACCAGCACGGGAGTGGGTGGTTACTAGAGTTTGCTGTGACGAGGAAGATAACTGTCCACGGTACTGCCCATTCCGCGGAAACCAATGGAACAGAGGATTCGGACCAAAGAGAGACGTGGTTTCTTCCAATGGCAAGGTGAGCGAAATGTCCAGATTTAACATGTAATGTATCAATGATCATGCTTATTACAAACCTAAAATAATAGGAGAATGTTATTCTAAATATCTCAATTATGTAATACTGGAATAAGGAACAAAATTTAATACCATAACCCGTCGTGAAAGTACACAAGCATGAGAGCGAAAACCTTTGCCTACTTACTTATCTCTTACTGTAGTTTTATTCTTCAATTCAAATAAAAGGAACATTAAACTAAAGTACACGACAAAGAACAAACAGACAAAACATCCAAATAGCCTGTTTTTTTAATGATTTTTTGCACTCAGTCTTTGTATAGGTACCACAGTGCCTTATTATAATTGGGAAACATAAAGATGATAAATAAAAAGAAGATCCGAAAAACAAGACTATTTTGCAGTAATGACACCGAAGTCCTGTTCTTACTTAACACCTAGGTATGTAAGAAATTTCAGGCGCTATTTTAATTAATAAATATTTATGTATTTGTTTTTTGCCATCTATATGTACATGTAAATAATTATGCCTCATCTGTTGTAGATGTCAGAGTTAGTGAACAAAAACCGTGTCACACTGGCGAAGAAGGGGATTTTGATCATTTACGTGACTACATGTTGCAGTATGAAGTATTCTCTCAAACATAAGGTGCAACCGACTTCCGGACGTGCATTCATGGGAAAAACATGACTTAAGTGAAGAGTATGGATCACAAAACACTTTTTCCGCGGGGTGTTTTTCCTTAAGTCTTTTGTTACACTGATCCGGCAGTTTTACGTTTTCGCTACACCTTCCGATTCAATGTTCCAACACCCATAAAGGCAATTCAATAGACAACATATCGCCATATACCTGGTTCAACCTAAGCAGTTATATACCTGGTTCAACCTAAGCAGTTATATACCTGGCTCAGTATCTTTCTTGCCTTTATTACTTAAGAAGAAGCAATAATGTTTGTCGAAATATTCAAAACGTTCTTTACATACACCGAGGTTTCCTCCCACCATCATGCTGGCCGCCCTTGTACAAGTGAAATATTCTTGAGCACGGCGTGAAACACCAATTAAATAAATAAATAAATAAATACACCAGTGTCTTTGAACCAACTTTTTACAGATGACCTATTCGATGCAAGCAACACTCATATGAAGAAAAAGCAGCCGCTTCCACAGGCAGATATCATATAAAATGTCTACAAGGTATGTACATGTATATATACTTTCTTTGCTCTTTGGTCTTTTTTGGTTTTGAAGGTTGTTCTGGAAGTTGGTCTTCCTATTGCTAAGTTAGAGCATTCATTATTGCTGACCACTGGTACTGTACAGCAGTATAAACGCCTGTTACAAACAGTAGATTGACTTGGCGCGTAATTGAGGTCCATCTTGGTCAGTAAACGCTGGTCAGTAAAATTTCGCCAAGATTTTCGTCAAAAGAAAACAAATGCATAAAACTAAAAAAAAGTATTAGAATTAAACACTATGTCAGAAAATACCTTCACTTAATTTGTTTCACATGCATGACTAGTTCTTTGTTGAACAGGGAGGCATTACCTGGTAAAGTAGAGAACAATTTTATTCAGACCTAAATACAAAGGTGTGGAAAAACTGATGCCTTGTATTATACGGCTGCATGCCTCGAAGCTTAGACAGACAAAGTCCACGGGCAGTTTCGAATTTCGATACAAAGCAGTACACGGAAATGTCATACATATGGCATGTAAATCTCCTCCCATTTGCCAACTATCACATAGCCATCACTGCTTTGACTCCTCTCTTTGCTGAAGTCTTTTTTGTTTTAATCCGACATAAACCGAGGTTCTGCAGGTGAACTAGGCATCTCCACGGCCTTGTCCCTTTGCAGTTATTTGACCTAATGCTGTTTAAGCCCATTTCTGTTCTGTTATGTATAAGTTGTTTCTTTTTAAACATTTTACATGAACACTTACAATAAACCCCTGACTGAGATGAAATGACAAAATTTCATCGGTTACACGCAACCATTTACCAGCTCCCACAGTGTTCTGAACTACCCTGGTCCCATTCGCTCTGCTGTAGTATTTTGTATTGTGTGACTATCTCAGTCTACATTGCGCGTTATTGATTAAACAACTGGTGTGTCAAGGACACTCCATCAAACCCCTTCACTCGAACTTTCTAAAATTTTCCACTCATTGTAACACTCTTTGACTATTATCTATTTGTGCTTAAGGAGGGGCATACAAGCATTCGTATGTATTACGTCAAAATGATGTTTTTTTAAGTAGATTCAATCAAAGCTCGACTGAGATGCCTTTGCGTTTAATGTGAAAAATGTTCACGGCCTACGAGTTTAAAATTTCAAATAACAGTACTAATAAATAAAATAGGGGAGTTTTGAGTTCGAACTCTTTTGTCCTTAGAAGGTAAAAAAAAAAATTTCAACTGTGTCGCGTGGGTATACGGCCTGCGTGATCGTCAAATATCAATATTAATCTACTCGACGAAAAATCAGCCCGTATACCCTCGCAATACGCTGGTGTAGCTTTTTACTGTATATGATATTTGCCAGTCTCTGATTCGAATCTTTGTCAATCGTAATCACTTCATTTTTCTGTTATTGCGATGGAGTCAACATCGTACTGCTAGAAACGGTGGCAGGGTCATAATGTAGACCACAGCAGCGCTGTTTGATAACAGCTTTATTAACATTTACATTTACACTTAAAGCGTCAGGTTTTGTACTGTTTAGTATTATAACTCCTTTTAAATATTTAATCTTGATTTTGTCTTTTCTTTTTGCAGATTTTCATCTGAATGCGGCCTTAACAGGACTGACGTAGATTTTGCCATCCATGGCAAAGAAAAGGGTTCATGGCCACAGATATTACCTTTGTCACATGGGGACAACATCAGAGGAGGTTAGAGACGGCGTACCCGGAAGACATCAACCCTTCATTCTGGTTTTTGGAAAGCCGACAGAAAGCGAGAGGGTTGTTGTGAATGCTATGATGACACTGTATTATGTTTTGGAAATCACGTATTCTACCATTGTTTACCCTGCACTCGAATTCATGCAGATAGCATGTTTGGAAATCAAAAGCAGCAAACCACAAACCCGAGTCCGAGAAATGCAAAAGACACTGTCTTGTCAGGCCGAAGTAGTTCTTACCTATAGTAGAAAGTACATGTCGGTATACCCTTCAGGACAATATCCATCCTCCAGTTGGGGTGTATATATTCTTTCTTTTTAACTATTAATGTGTTTTATCTATCTTTCCTCGTTGATTCTCATCTTGGACTGTTGTTGTTATGCGTAGGTAGTTCTTACCTTAGGTACATTAGTTAAACAGTGCCGTCTTCCCTTCTGAACATTACCCAACCTCCAGGTGTATATATTCTTTCTTTTTAACAGTTAATATATGAGGTGCATGGTTAACTTGTGCTGTTTGAAAGTTTGGACATTACCTAACCTCCAGTTGCGGTGTATATATATTTTATTTTTAACAGTTAATATATCGGGTGCATGGTTAGCTTGTGCTGCTTGACTTTACCTAACCTAGAGGTGGGGTGTATGTGTTCTCTCCTTTTAACCGTTAATACATAGGATCCATGGATAACCAATTCTGTTTAAGCCTTAGGACCATACCCAACCTCCAGGTGAGGTGTGCATGTATATATTCTTTTTAGCTACTAATATATGTTTGACTTATCTGTGTACCTGTAATATAATCTATGTTGATCCTCATCTTGGATCCTTATCTTGTTTTATCATTTTTAATGTAATCATATTGTTGTGAGCAAATGGATTTGACTTGTTTTATGATGTACACCATGCGGTGGTGTCATTCTTGAAGACAACTGCAATGGGGTTCTTCAGCCCAGCAAAGGGAAGTAATGCAACTCATGAAGCAGCAGCACCCTCTTTCTATTTGAATAACAATGCTAGTGATTTCAGTCACATAGCAAGCGATGATGAATAACCATAACTGTTGCAAGATTTGCTTCCCTTGTAGAGGGATAATAACACACAGATAACACACAACTCATGCATGAATGTTATGCTTCAAGCTCAACTGAAATGTTTGGATCAGTGCTAGCCCAAATGTTTAAGTCAGGACAAGTTTAAGCCTTTAAAGGGGAACCCTAATTGTTTAGGGCGGGACGACCCTAATAGTTTGGCTCGGGGCGACCCTAGTAGTTTGGATCGGGGTAACCCGAACAGTTTGGGTCGGGTCAACTCTCATAGCTTAGGTCGAGTCTATCTGTTTGGGTCGTAGTGACCCTAAAAATGAGTCGAAATCAAGACTACACCAAAATTGGCCACAAATGACTAGATTTTTAGGGGGTCGACCTGACGCAATCCCTGTAACAGTGCAGTTAATCAAATCCTTGGGCTGACCACCACACCCCCGTATGTGCATAAATGATATCAGATTAAAAATACAAGAAATAGTCCCATTACAGGCCACTAGATGGGTAACAATGCAAAATATGTTGTAAGCTAATAAGTTCTAAACATAAAGGAGTCCAATGAAATATAAAAGTAATCTATTTCCACACTTGCGTGAGCCTGAGTGAGCTAGGCTTTAACTCAGAGATCGTATTGGTGAGAAGCAACTGGGTCATTACTCTGAAATAGCCCGCTAACTTTTTCGACGACCGAAGCCCCCAAGAGGTAAAAATATATGAATATTTTGGTACTTGTGGGTGCTGTTCAATATGTATCATAACAGAGATGATTATGAATTATATTGTAATGGTATTGCTAGCAGCTTCTGCGTGAGCGTAGAATGTGTAGGTTGGAATCTCCTCAGCATCAAACTGTGCATTCCCTTGAAAATCGCCATTTTGTTGTGTTTACTTGACATATCGATCGATTAACTACAATTTCTTCTACACTCACCTTATGGCCATTTCACGGGCACATTACCGAAGTCTTGTTCTACATTCTCAGTCGGTGTTTAGTTATCGCTCGTCGCTTCAGGAGCTATCCTCTCGGCCTCGTACGGTCGAATAGCGTCATGCCTACCATCCAGTATTTCTTCCCAGTCTAGGCCTTCCCCTTCTGTCGCATTCTCATCCTCTGAACACTCTTAATACCACCACCGCTCTCGCCCAGTTCTTCCTAGTCATGTTCGATCAATGACTTCTCTTATCTATCCGCCATTTTGCCTAGCAAGCAGCTACTAGTGACGTCACACTCTATACACGCGGTAGATGATTTCGGTCGGAAGTCCAAAAGGGACTTAAAACGCCTTTCTTACTCTACCGAAACATTGTATATATATATATATATATATATATATATATATATATATGTGTGTGTGTGTGTGTGTGTGTGTGTATATATATATATATATATATATATATATAATGAATGAATGCGTATTGTTTAACGCCCTACTCAAGAATATTTCACTTATGCGAAGGCGGTGTCTCCTTGTTGCAGGACGGATTTCCTCGTATCTTTTATCTGGTGCTGCCTCACCGAGACGACTTGCCGAAGACATCCAACAATCCCCCTAACCCAGTCACATTATACTGACACCGGGCCGACCTGTCCATCCTCTATCCTCTTATTGCTGAGTGCCTAGCGAGGAAGCAGGATGTACCAAGTCTTTGGTATGACCCGACCCAGGTTTGAACCCAGATCTCCCCGTCCGAATATATATATATATATGTTTCTTTCTTTCTTTCTTTCTTTGATTGGTGAAGAAAATTTCTCTTATACGACGGCCTGGCAGTGTCGAGGGGAAACTCACGACCATGCCTAGGTTGCTGCCAGACCTTCAGAAGTACGGTCGAATAGGACTTTTACTTTTGTGATTATGTGTAAGCTTAGGCCGTTTTAGTGCCTTTATAAACCATATCATTTTGTGCTGAAATAACACTTTAAGAAGATCCTGCACCCAGTGTGGGCGTGTTTGTCCTGTAGAACATCCGACCAATGAGCTCCATGTACATACAGATTATCATGACAGTGTGTGATACACGATCAGATATCAGCTCGAGCTGTCTGAGGTCAGCCTGTCGAATCAGCCGAAATCATATCTATTTATTTCTTTGGCTGACGTTTTACACCTTGCTTACACGACTTCGGTCAGTATTATCGTGGGAGGAAATAGCGGGCTCTCGGAAACCCACGACCATTCGCACGTTGCTGACGGACCTCCCCACGTATGGCCTGAGAGGAAACCAGCATGATTGGGGTTTGAGCGTACAGCAACCGTGCATTGTTGAGAAACTCCGGGGTGATTGAACTGCTCTAGTGCGTCGAAGTCATTGCTCGAGAGCTAAGAGCCTCAGAGATTTGATTGGTGCTTTGTGCCATACAAAAGGTATTGAAAATACTTCACGATCATAATACAGTGCATAATTTCATTTGGGTGTGCCCATAAACCTTATTCTGATTTTTAACTTCGGTTGTACAATGACATGGGGGGTACAGTAATGGTATATTTATAAAGAAAAATAACAATATATTGTGCCCGCTTAAAATGCTAATTTTAATGTCCACGTCACTCAAGTCACCAATCTAATTACCTACACACGCCTGTGTGTTCTTCCGCATTCAAGCAATTCGCACCTCGCGTCACATTAAGAAAGCCACGAGGAAATATGGACATCGTAATGGCAAGTAAGCAAATATGATGCAAATGTCTAAAATAGCTGTGATCAGCTTTATTTATTGATTTCTACATTCCATAGATTTTGCTTCAATGCTAAACCTTCCCATAATCATCGTTTCCCCTTTGCATTTTATAAAGTCTTTTACCCGGTTGAGTGTGTTCCTCTTCTCTTGACTTCGTGATGTTCTGCTGAAATTTTGTTGCGAAGAATTTCGTTATTTCATGGAAATTTATTTCGCTTAAACGGCATCTTCGTGGTCAAAACAATGTTGACCAAAAATGTAAATTAAGATCAAACTCACGCGTGAATGTGTCATTTGTTTCGGAGTGGTGCGAAAAGGGTACAAATTTGGTGTAAAAATTAGGGAGGCGTCTGTGGATGGTGTGTATAAATTGAAGGTATGTCCACAAAAATCATTTGCAACCGGAATTAATGTCTTTTTCACTAAAGCACTAAAATCCATAAATCTATACTTAATGAAGAGAAAAGATTTATATACACCTGGAAAATTTTTTTTGAATTAATTTTATAATTCTTCTTAATGTATGTTTAGACTGAATTCAATTTTAAGGTATAGTACCTTTCAAACCATTTTAATTTTTTTCCTGATAATGATGTCTTTTCAATAATGTTGGCAGTTGTTAGTATGTGAAAAGACTACGGAATAGAGGGGGCAATGACGATAGTATGGCATCTGGAAAATGGTCAAATGTAACCGGTGAACATAAGTGTAAGGTTTTATTCTTAGTACTGTGGGTGGGAAGGTCTGCCAGCAACCTGCGGATGGTCGTGGGTTTCCCCTGGGGTCTGCCCGGTTTCCTCCCACCATAATGCTCACCGCCGTCGTATAAGTGAATTATTCTGAGTACGGAGTTAAACACCAATCAAATAAATAAATAAATAAATATTCTCATTACTAGATATGAAACATTTCTTCTACAACAGTATATAATACTACAGCAGGGAAAGCAAAACGAGGCAGCGATGACAGTGTGATAGTTGCCAAATGGCCACACGTTACGGGTGAAATCCGGACGTTTGTCAGTTTGCTTAAGTTGAGGTTTTATTCTAACTGTTGACAAAAGTGTTCAAACAGAAGTACATTAAACGTTCCCTAGCACCATGGCTTAGCAGACACAGATCCAAAAAAGTATAATGATGTTAAATGCTATTTACTAAACGTCACTGGTCTAGAATTACTCAGAGTGCTGTGTTGTCATCACATGCATTTATCCTCGTTGTTGTAAACTTACAAGGGTATAGTAAGTTATACGATTTTTTGGCATTTTAGGAAATTTACTTTTTTTACGAAAGTTTCGATTAGCTCTGTGTAGGCCTGATACATGCTTGGACATGACAGGAACACGGCAATGACAAGGTCGTCTCTGCTTAATAAATATCAATCAGACTGAATCTTGGGGTCATACACATGAATTGGGTGCAATATATGTGTCATTTTAGAATGAGTTTTTGTTGTATATCGACTCTACGTGTCTCAATCAAATTCAGTGAAGCAAAGAATACATTTTACCTGAGCAGGAGAGTTTTCGTTGCTTGTTTAATTATATGTTTACCATATGTACGTGTAAGCTTGGGTTTTTACCTCGTACTCAACACCTTTTCAGTCATATGACGACGAGGAGTCCTTAGAATGTTTTTATGCTGTGTATTTCTATTCTTGTGGCAAGGTGAGTTCATGCCGCCACAGTGTTGCCACCACTGGAACATCATGCCGAAGACACCAGACATGACATACATACATACACCAGGTACAAAATAATCCACTAACGGCACAATGGGACAATACTCTACATTTCTGTGCTATCGTTCAGCAATCAGGAAACGTTTCGAAGATCTTGATGAGGATCAGATTGCAAATTTAATGAATTGGTGCTTCGTTTCTGGTTTTTCCAAATTCGTTTACTGACTGACAGACACATATGGAAGTAGAGAACCTAGGCGTTGAAACCGATATTCATATATCAGCAGTCAACCAAAATGGGCGTTTCGGGTCAATAATCGCAACACCAGTTTCCTAAAACGACAAATAACACCAAACGACCAAATACCTAGAAAACGACCAAGAGAGTATATAAAAAAATAAAAATTAGGACGAATTCTTGTGAGAAGTAGCTGTCAACAGTTTTCTTTAATGACGGAAAGAGGCAATGAATGTTCCTAGGCGGATGGATAAAATCAGTTTCCACATCGGTCACAGATAAAACAGGCCAACAAATAAAAGCTAAGAGGAACACACAACCTCTTCTTCCTTAAAGTTTAATGTCGACGAGGAAGACGTCCAATTTATTTGGGGCTAGGGGTGTATAAACATTGTAGTGTGTAAATACTGCCCCTATGTTTATGTGGATAGTTGCCATAAAAGCGTAATTGAGATACTTTTATATGTTTATGCAATATCTCGCTTTATATCAGGAGGCCGTGTGTAATAGAAATAGAGACCTTCAATGTAAAAAGATAAAGAGATGTTTCGTTGTTTATTGAGTTACTTGAATTTCTTATTCATAATATCTATGTAAAATTTGGGTAAACCATTTATGAACAGTGTATAGGTATTCCGATGGTTACAAATTGTGCCCCACTTATGTCAAACCTATACCTGTTCTCGAACTATTGCTCGACGCTCTATTGTTTATAGCGCTGGGGACTCTCTTTCTACGTCAAACTGAAACAAAGAGGGTTTTTTGGGACATAAAATTGTGCCCGATACCGATCGAAAGGTATTTACCTACCCTGAGTACCACCAAAAAACGCACCACTAGAATATTTCGGTAAGATGGCGGCCAAAACACTATAAGAGTATAAGTATACGTAGCCCTGACCCAAATCCGGGTTCAGACAAGACACGGCTATAGGCTGTCTAGTAGGGGTTGTATTAAAAGTAGTTTTCGATCGAATCATATAGAGTAAACAGTTAATAGGCTACGTCATTTCTCAGCAGAAGGGTGACCTATATTTGAGTGAAATACACCACAACTACTGAAATCGTTACACAAGTCCAAGAAAATTTTTCCTGGTGACTTTTCTTGCTATATAAGGATCTTATTACGTTACAAAGCTGTCACTACGGACGTACCCCTATCAACTGTAATCTTTAATCAGGAATTTCATGAGCCAAAGTGTCCTTTACTCCAGTAAAGGTAGGTTTTATTTTTTCTTCCGGGTAAAGAACATGGCGGTATGAAACCTAAAAATACCTATACTCCAGGTAACTATAAAATGACTGTACAGGTAAAATTTTTAACAAACCAATAGATGGAGTTACATTATTGTCTACAGTGTTTAATATTTAAGCTTACAGTGGCAGAGTCTTCAACCGACATTCCTGAACACTCGTGACGTTGTCCGCACAGACGGAACTAACCAGAGTGCTATATCTCGCCATGACAATTACGTGCGTTTAGTGTTAAAGAGAATTCGTTTGTCTGGTCTTGGGTCTTCGAAAGGGCAAGGCGATCGCATCGGGCCAACAACTGCTGGATGCAGTGGGCTGTGAAAAACTAATTTTTCTTAGGCTTGCTACTGAGAAAACCTGACAAGCCATTTCGACACGCATCGCCTA